>JAVTVJ010001341.1:0-477181 GCA_034509425.1 Eopsaltria australis | reverse complement strand
CCCAGTCATCCTTTTATCTTTAGTTCTATTTTTGGGGTTTTTATTTTCTAGTTCTGAATGCATAGTGCTTTTTCTTTCCAGCCATTTTGTTCTATAACTTTGAGTAACATTCAGGCTTCATTCTCTAAAACCTATCTTTTACTTGATAATTTATCTCTCTCTTCTGGTTTTTAATAGGTAGTCTAAACATGAGAAACTTTGATCTAGCCTTCACCACTGCAATATTAAGCAACTGTCAGGTAATTTAAATATAAAGTTAACAGCCTGCCTTCCTTCCTGTTGCTCCAGCCTACAGAAAATACCGTTTAATGCCTAATGCACATTTGAAAAATTGGTTTGAAAAAAGATAGATGGTTATTTATTCTTAGATACTACTAACTTAAATTTCTTGTTAAAAAATTTATCTGCAGTGTTTTTCTGCATGTCTCCCTTGCTAATCTGTCAGTTTTCCCCTTCTATTGGAATGTAGCTGCTGCTGGCAGTTGAGGTGGGAGTAGATGTAGATTCATTTCCATTATCCACCTTGCAAAAAGAAGTGATTTGCTCTTCGGGTTTTGCCTTCTTAGTGTCAGGAATAAAATGGAGTCACTGATTTAAGTGCATTCTAGTTTGCTGTCTACCTGGAATACATTGCTGTATGAACATGGCTTATCTGTAATTAATTCAGTTTATGGCCTCAAAAAAAATTGCAAAAAGAAGAGGAAGAATGTCATACTTTATTCAAGTCCATCCTTCAAATTATTTCATTAAGCACAGATGTGGGGTTTGGAAGGTATAGGGAGGCTGGGAAGACTTGGGAAATCTCATGAAAGAACTGTTCAAGCTTGTACTTGTGCTTTCCTTGCAAATATGTAGGTGTTGGTCCTCTTCTGTGACTTTATTTTTGGGAATTTGAGGAGTTTCTCAAGAAGAACTTCAGTAAATACTGTTAAAAAGACCGGGGTTTCTTGCTACTGCCAAGATTGGATGTCATTGCTCAGTTCCCACTGAACAGAGTTTTCCTGGGAAGGTTGCATGGAGCACAAAGGTACAGAAAAGTGTTGCAACCTACTTCTTCCATCTCAACTTTTTTTTTGGCTGAAGGATCTTTCTCATGCTCTGGAAGAAAAAACCAAAAACCTAAAACCCGACAAACAACAAAAAGAAACAAATGGTAGTAGGAGATAGTAAAAGACAGTAAGAAAAATTTCTGGTTTTCACTTTCTGTTGCTGTTAAGAGGGTATAAAGTGTTTTGTTTTCCGCCTTTTTCTTTTTTTTGCAGTATGTGAAATTAAGAAGGTATTTTGACCTGCTCTTTATCCAGAAGCTCAATGAGGGGCGAAGATCCTTTTCCCTTGTTTTAGATAAAGCATTATTTGCAGTTCTGTTTTAGAGTAATGGGAGATAAATCACAGAAATGTGTGTGATCACCCTTCTCAGGCAAAATGAGGCAGGTTAATATTTACAATTCTAGCATGACACTCATTGTCTTCATAGCTGTAACACCAGATAACATAAGACCACCTGGGACTGAGCTGATGTCAGGTGCATGTATAGGCCTTTCAGAAGAGGAGAGAAGTACTTCTGGATCCAGATCATTGTAGTCATCTAGGTGTTAGCCTGTACCTCATTGGGTGCTTACTGAAATATGCTTTTTCAGGTTAGAAAAGTGTTTTATGTCTAAATCTGAAAGAATTCTGCCACTATAGCATCTGGATCCTTGACAGAATCAAAACTAACCATGCAAATGAGCTTCAGAAAGATGTCCTTAAATCCTACAGGTTAAGGAGAGTATTAGTGCTTCTCCCTAATAAAGCAGGCCATTTATTGCCTCTTCTAGCTTGGAGGTGACAGACCCAAGGTCCCTTTTTTGGGATCTGGCCTGTGGTACCACTCCGTAGGAGGGATCTGTTCCAGCAGGCACTGCTAGAAGCTCCACTGGCATGGGCACAAGCAGGGCATCATTCGACTGCCACAGGGAAATTTAACCATTAAGCAAAACTATTTTTGTTCTTGTTATGAGCCAGGAGTTTCCTGTGCTTGCTAAGATGTGTTGGCTTCTGAGAAAGCAGTTATCATTTGTGGTTGTGGTCAGTATGTTGCCGTCTGATGTCTCACCTTTGACATCTATTGCAATGTCCTTTTCAGTTAATTTCTTTCTATTTTTTAAAATTGATGTTTAATTTGCTGAAGTTGTTATACAGTTGCTTGTGAAGAACTAACAAAACTGACCACACAGCTCTGGACACACAAACTGGCACATGCCTTCTTTGTTTCTTTAAATCATAGTGTGAATTTATTCCAGCACTCTGGTTGGTTAGTATGGGCTCAGTTCAGCTGGGGTGAAAACAAACCAATGCAGCTGGATGGCCTGAAAGAGGCAGTGAGAATATGGCATGGAGTGTGTACTGTACCCCTGCAACACTGAGGCTGATTCAGGAAGCAGTGGATTCCCAAAGGTGCACCACAGTCTTCAGGTGGAGGAAACACCTGAGTGTCTGGTTCAGAGCCATCTAGTACTGATGTTGAGTGTCTAGTGCTGGTAGCTGGCAAGCCAAGACTGAATTCATGTGACCTGTCCTTCATGGTGGGTACTAGTTTGGTATCAGCTTCTATTTTTCATGTATTACTAGAAACTTCTTTCCTTTGAGGCTTTTCTCGTTGTTAAATGGAATTGAAAATTGTAGAGCAAGTTCAGTTTTTTCTTTTGCTAAGGAATTTGTGTATCCTTTGCAAAATGAAATTGCCCTTGCTTGTTTCCAGTGTTTGACTGGCTTCTGCTGAAACCAATTTAAAATTGACAGGTGAGGTTCTGTGGAACAACACTTTCGTTCTAAGTATCAAGAATAGAAATGTAATTGCTGTGACACTTGGAGCTGTTACCTGACTGTGACTGATGTCAGAAAGTAACAGGAGCCTGGTTATTGCTCAAAACATGTAGAAATATTGCTTAGACATTTCTGTTTTGTTTTCATTTGGGAATTGTACAAAGGTCAGAATATAAAACACACATACTGCTTTAAAAATATAAAGGCAGAGCCAGTAAATGTATGCATTTATTCCGGAAACCCTACTTTATATTTACTTCTGGCTAGGAACTGACATTGTTTAACTTGTGTCCTGAGTTCCAGGACAAAACAGTTTATAGAGATGTAGAACTACCTTTTTCCCCCACTCCCCAGATGAAGGGATGAATTTAGCTTTCCTTTTAATGAGAGCCTTTAATGCAGTACATTTTAGGTAGAATTTATTTCCCCCCTAAAACTAGCCTCATGCCTATCTTGCACAAATCGTGTTTTAGGGATTGAACAGTTGCAATGTTTTCTAAGGATAACTGCTCCTTGTGTAGTTATTGTTTGACATGGGGTTCTGTGTTCCTAGAGTGAGAATCAGATGCATATAACTGATTGTGCTTATAGGAGTGGAAAGAAGATGGAAGTTTCGTAGTCTGTAGTTGGAAAGTTACACAAATTCCATTGAGAATGTGAGGAGAAGCTTGGCGCTGGTTACAAAACTGTCACTTTTTCCTGTTTGTATCAAAAGAAAGTTTGATCATAGTTCTTGGTTTTAAAAAAGTACTTTTGGTGATCAGTAGTTTTGATATCTAAGATAATACATATTACTTTTATTTGACTGCTGTTTTCTACTGGTCAGATCCTACATTTTATGGAAGTTTGATTTCTAAAGAGCTTCTTGTTTTCAAAGCAAAAAGGAGAGCTTTGAACTGGAAGTGTGAAACAAATGAAAGAAGCATGTTTATCAGAATTACTGGCATGTCTGTAAAACTGGGTAGTGCTAATCTATAATATTTACAGAAATTTTAAGGTCATGATACAGGAACACCTACAGTTCCTACAGAACAATATGCTTTAGAAAATTCATACGTGTCTGTTTTTAGTAGACTGGCCTGATGGAGCTCTTTTAGTCCATCAAATTAGTGATAAAAATATTTTAAAATGATTATATATAGTGCAGTATCATAACTGAGGGGAACTTCCCATATCCTACCAGTCATAAGAGACACTTAAAAATTGTGGGAAAAAATTGATTTTAATACTCTGTGGGTCTGGATGGAATCCACAAGACAGAGGAATTTGGACTGAAGGCTAAGTTTTGGTCTAATCTCATCCCTTGATAACTATCCTTTAAGGAAGAAGAAGAATGATCCACAAATTAAAAATAGGGCTCTGAAAATTAAGACAAATTAGGTTAAATCTTCATGTGTGTCACAGACTTGCTGTGTGCCTTTGAGTAGTTTGCACCATTGCCTGTAACTTGGTGAAATGAAATATTTGCCATTTCCGATTTGCAGGGATCTTGTAGCAATGTGAAGGGTTGTGAAGGACTCATGTAACATTGTTTGCCTACAATACTTGAAAAGACTGATGCTAGAATTTAAGACATTTTTATCTGATGCATCATTTTTTTCTGGCTAAATATAGAAAATGATGGGTTTATTTCTGACTGAAAAGTGCAGGAATACCTGAGCAATCAGCAAAGCCCTTGCAAACAGAGGAGACCTATAGGGTTTGTTTAGGCTACAAAGACTGCCCTTAAAAGTGTAATAAGCCCAATATTGCATTACTTGATATTCCTAATTCATACTGTCATTTACTAAATTGTTTATACAAAAGTCACTTGTGGGTGTTATTATGGGCTTGTGCCATATAACTATTACAGGATCCCACATTCAACCATGTGCTCTTCAGGTCACATTTAACATAAAGGTCATGTATCAACTCAGCCTATATAAGGTGAATAAATTTTTAGTCCTAAGTAACTGTCTTTTTTTTTTTTTTTTTTTTAATTGTCCTTTCTTGTAACTTTATGGGGTTTTTAAAAAATTCACTATTAGGATAAAAAGTGTTCATTTTTCTTTTTCTTGCCCAAAATAATTTTAATCTCTTCATCTTCTCTTGTAGTAACCTAATGTGGATACTGGGAATGTAAATGAAAAGCAATATTTAGCCTGATTTATTAATTGAGTGTTTTTTAATTTCAGAAACTTCCTAAAGCAGTCTGTGTGAGTTTTGGGGTTTTATTTCTTTTTTTGAGAAAGCAAGGCAGAAATGTTCTAATTTAGTTTACAAAAATGGATTGGCTTCCTTTTCTGCTGAGGATTTAACATAAAGCATGCATCTTCCAGTAAGTTAAACAAGAAACTCTAGCCTGTCTTTGTGGACACTTGAATACCCAGATCACCAGGCCAGTCTGCTTTTTAGCATGCTTGTTTGCACATTGTCTTGGCTTCAAGAGAAGAATTTTTAGTGCTTGCCCTTGGAATATGGCATAGCCTGGAAAGTAGGGCACTTTTTTTTCAAAGGTGTGGGTTGCTAGTCTGCCATGTTCCCAGTTAGGCAGGCTCATCCCTTAGATTTTTGTTTTCCCTTTTTAATGCAGTCTGGACATCTTATGTTTGCCTGCTCTAAAAGAAATGTAATTTCTTGAAAGGCAGTGTAGGTTGGGGGAAGACTGTCAGGACAAGTAGCACTTTGTCAGACACAGATTTGTCATTTCCCAAAGCAAAGATTCCAGATGACCTGTATTTGCTAGTCTGTCTTTATTCTGGCTCTGTGTATTCCTGTTCAGTACCCCAATCTTGGATCATCTTGCCAGGTAGGTAAGTGTAAATAGGCAATGTGAAAACGTGTGTGTTAGACTTCTTGCATGGTTATAGAGGGAAAGAGTCTTTGGGTCATGACCCATGACATTTGCTGTGGTTGGTTTTAGCTGTATTTCAGGTAATGGCATCATGATCACATGTAATTTTGCTATGGAATCTGAAGTGGAAGCAGAGTAGGTTTTGGTTTGTTTTTTGTTTGTTTTTTAAGCCCTCTATTGGAAGACCATTATTTTATGCCAAGAATTATTTCATTGCCTGATGACTAATCAGCCGTTGGAGAGTTTTGCTATCAAGAGTCATGGAAAGTTGGCCTCTGGTAGGAATCTCACAGATAGTTACTGAAGGAAGTCAGTTCTCAAGCATCCCTAGGCAGGGAAAAAACAAAATGGTTATGAAAGTGACTGTGGTGCTGAAGTTTGCTTACAACAGATGCAACTTTTCAAGTGCTGCCCAAGCTATTGAGCAAAATGGAGAAGTGCTGAAAAATCCACTACTTGCCATTACAAGACATTTCTGAATGTGATCCACAAGTAATGGAGCTGAAAGATGGGATTTAGTTTTATATTGTGGAGTGCTTTTAATGCTACTGCAGTACCAAGAAAAGAAATTATAGAAGGTAGATCTTTGTATCTGTACTTTGACCACCCCTTTTCTCAGGGAATGTTGTTCAGGTGCTGCCACTAATCTCTGTTTCACATTAACACAGTAGAAGGTACTGAAATAAATTGGTGTCTGCAGCTTCCTTTGCCACTCCTCACCTCGCTTGCGTGAGTCAGTTTGTTCAGGACAGAAAAGACCGGTCCTATTAATCTGTCCATAAGGTCTGTTCAGCTGTGGGATCCCTTTGACCTCTCCATTCACTTGAAAAAATTAGTTACTTGGCCTCAAAGATTCCATAACTGAGGCACAGGTAGGAAGCAGATTGAGAATAAAGAAAAGATACATAAAGGGGCTGAAGTTGCAATATTTGGCATCATTAGGCACGAATTACACCTTTGGATCACAAAAATCCCCACATCAGTCCTGGAATGTTCTGGGGATGTTCTGAGTTATTACTCTGGAAGAGAAAAACAGTTTGATATGTGTGTAGGCCTGGAAAAAGATAGCGAACGAAGGCATTATACCATATATGCACTGTATTAGCTGCTGTTTGCCTCTTGGCACTGGGACAGTCACATGCAGCAGCTGGGATCTGTGTTTCATCATAATCATATAAATGCCAGCACAGTTGTATCGTGACTGAGTACAGGACAGAAACTGGGCTGTGCAGCATATTGTGCTGAGAGTTGCAACATGTTCTGCATGCCTGCATTGGTGAGAAGAGGGAGAGCCACCACAGGGTACCATGTTTGAAAACTGAGAGCTAGCCATTCCAGGGGAATTTCAGGATCAGGATGGTGTGATCATGGAGATGAGGCCCATGCTCTGTTTGCCCTTTGGTCAGCCATGGCAAGGCAATGGGTCCAAGTCCTGCCTGGTCACTTGGAAAGTAGTTATCCCTAATTGCCACCATTCTTTACCTGCCCAGTTCAAGGGAAAACAAGTGCCAGCTGTTCAGTTTTGGAGGTGCCATTTGTGAGGTCCTCGGTTCATTGTTGACAGGATTGATGCCTGAAGGATTTTTTCTGCTTTTCTCCTGAATATTTCTTACACTGTTCCCTATATTCACAAGTATTAGCATGCATACTTGTGATGCCTTAGGTGATAGTTTAGCCTGGTTTCATGGTGTTTAGGAGGCCGGTAGACTAAACACCCCTGAAGCCACGTAGAGTTAGAGACCAAACAACCTGTTTTCGTGAGCCCTCAAGGTCTCCTAGTAGGATAGATTTTGTAAACTAGAAGTTAGCCCACCCAGGCCCCTTATTGGGCCCTCCTGGTAGATATGCTAATGTGTAGAGTCTTTAATTGTATACTCGATTGGGGGGCGGGGCTTTTGCGGCGTGTTCTACCTGGACGGCAGAAGCCATCGAACGGGATCCTATTAAAATACCGAGGTAAACAACCCCCAACCCTTTCACTGTGTCTGAGCCTTTATTTCCTAAGACCAGAAAAAGGCATCAGGATGATATGTTGATATGATGCTCCATTGTGTCATTCTTTATCAATTGAGAGAATGATAATTTGTTTTATTTTAAGTCACAGTAGCATACTGTTGATGGAATTTTGTTGTTATTTGCAGTCCTTCAGTTGCTCTGGCAGATCTCACATGTTTCAGCAGCACCTGACTGCATTGCTGCTGAAGCAATGTCAACAGGCCAACGTGCAGCTTAAGCCTGTGAAGATTTTTGGAGTCACTTAGGTATCACTGTCATCAGGGATCCTTTGCCTTCCATGGCTCATACAGACATTGATTAGGGTCAACCTGAATCACACCTGGTGTCTCTATAATTGGGACATCATCAGTGGTCTTGTGTATGTGGGTAGTGGTTTGGAGTGTTGGAAAGGGAGGTAGATGCTTGTATTATTCAAGTTGAATCTGTACCTTCTCCTTGGACTCATGTTATCCCACATGTGTGCAAGAGTAGATGAGAGCAGATACTGCGCAGGTATCCAAGGCCTGTGTTGGAGTGAGTGCAGCTGCCAGCACCAGCTGTGCTTCATTCACCAGCCCCTGAGAGCTGAAAAGGTGCTTTGGCCAACAGCTTCATGGTAATCACCAATAGCTGCTTGCAGTAATTTAGCGTTGAATGCATATGGAAAGGAACAGCGAAATATTTTGGATTTTGTCTTTTCTCTTCCCTCCTCTCACTTCTACCTTTTGACTCAAACTCTCAGATCTCTACACTAGTTTTTTGTAGCCCAGGCTTTTGTTGCTGGTGTTGCCCAGGGCTGTAGCCTAAGAGTACAGGCATTAACTAGAAACAGAAAAACAAAACCCAGAAGTTTCCCAAACCTGTTCTCAGAAGCCACTCTCAGACCTGTGGGATCTGGGCTTGGGGAAGGTGTCAGCCACCAAGTGACTTCAGCAGATGTGTTCCTAGCTGGTGCAAGGGCACTGGGACTTGTTAATTTTGTTGTCATTTCACTAACTGGTTTTGTTGGGTGCCAGACATTGGACAGTTTGTCTAATGTGGGAATTTTATTATTTGTAGTTTAACCAGTGGAACATCTGACTAGGGAATGGGTGGTAGGCTCTGCCTGTGGGCTGTTAGGTGTTTCATTAGTCAGCATGCCGGATTCAAGGAAGCACTATCCTGCTATCAGTGTTACCCACAAGCTTCTTTTATGGGGTAGGAGTGAGGACAGAATATTTCTTAAGAGCTTCTCTTTTTGGCTATGACTTTTCTAGTTAGATGCTTGTATTTATTTTCTTTGGTTGGGGGTTTTTTTCCAAATTTTTTTCTGAAATAGTCTCAGTCCTATTCTTCTCATTATATTCAAACAATAACGCTTGGAGTTTGGCCTTTTAAAATTTTTTTTCTTTACAGTCAGTGTGCTTTTTGATGAGGTACATCTCTCAGCTTCTCTCTAAAACCAAGTGTGGAAAATGTGCTTTGCCTCATCTGAAAGCTAACAAAATTGTCTATTTTAGATCTGAATAGCTGAGAATGAATTATCGTGAAAGCAAGAGAAACTCCCTTTAAGTACGTAATGTTCTTAAAATATGCAAACTTTAAAATATGCATCAAGTCCAAAATCTTAGATTTCACCAGGAAGTGAATAAGCAGGCAATGCAGATTGCAGATTATACATATTCATATACTTCTTCATCAAGGTATTTTGTACCACACATTTCTGCCAAGGCAGTTCTGGGAACCAAGCAGAGTCTTTGTATAAAATCTTTGCTTTGGAAAGTTTTAATGGTGTTTGCCCATGTAGGATTTGTTGTAATAACCTAGTAGCAAAGTGACAAAAACATGAAAAATAGTAGGAAAGCCTGAGTCTCAAAAGCTTTGAGGCTTTAGATTAAACACGGGTAGTATGAATGTGTATGGGAGAAAGCAGTTATGTTCACCATTGTCAAATGATATAAAATAGATGAGATAATTATAAACTCTACACAAAGGTGCACTCCTTCAGAGAAGAATACTGACATCTCCTCCAACCCACTTCCATCAGTGAGATTGCAATGTTATTCCTTTGTAATAAATATATATTGCAGGTACTGTCAAGAGACAAACTACATAGGCCAAAATTTTGTAAAAAATAAACCAATCAAACAAACCAATCCCTCCCCCACCAGGACCAAAAGCACTATTATGTAATGGTAAAGGGAAGGAAATCAGGAGAGCAGGTCATTCATGTGAAATCTTCAGTGCTCTAGTTTTCAGTTTGACAGAAATATTGTTTCAAGGACAGGTACAGATTTTTTATTTTATGAGATGGTGAACCTGAAGCAATTATGTCAATTTGATCCTTTAGAAGATCCCGGCTGATTTGGGCATTGCTGCTAGAGCTTTGGCAGAATGACCAGTTTTTCTCCTGTTCTGATAGAGAACATGCATACGTTAGTATATATGCTCCAGGCAGCAAAATTAGAAAGCAGAAAAGAACATGAAATGAATCTAAACGCCTATGCAGCAGTGTTAGAAAGCAAATAACCACAATATTCTTAAAATAGCTTATGAAATTTCAAGTGAAAAGAAGCCATTTAGAGATGGTAAGAAGGTAAGCATTACTGACATTTTGTGTCAGCAATTGTAATCTGTGCTCTGGCTATAGCAGAATATCCCTTGGAGATGGTAATAAATTAGCAAAGAAGGATGTTACTGCAAGTTATGTTGGGTGTAGTGATCATGTTTAAAAAAACTCAACCTAACAAATTAAAAATCCTCAACCTACTCTGCTAAGGCAGAAATAGACAGTTCAGTAAATTGTACAAAACAGAATCTATAGGTGGTGACCAGCTGAAGCAGGGCTGTAGGTCGTGGGTCTTGGCCCTGTGGAAGGATTGGGCTTTGTAGCCCAGGGCATGGCCTAGGAAGGCTGACCTCCCTCATACACTTATTCCATTGGTATTTTTAGGCTCAGTTTTGCTTTCCAAAGGTATTGTCTCTGGTAGGTAGAATTCTTCTCTCAT
The DNA here is from genome assembly GCA_034509425.1 of Eopsaltria australis. NCBI lineage: Eukaryota > Metazoa > Chordata > Aves > Passeriformes > Petroicidae > Eopsaltria > Eopsaltria australis. The sequence goes on along the minus strand of JAVTVJ010001341.1, from coordinate 466,558 downwards.
ACCCACTACTACTTTTCATCATATATCCTGAGTAATCTGGGGTTGAGGGCAGCAAGTACTCCAAACCAAGATTTCCACACGTACACATCTTCATCAAATTCTAATACAAATTAACTTTCTAATCCTGTGGTATTACAGAAGATTAGAAATATTGCTGTAAATTATACATATTTTTTTTCCTTTTATCTAGATCACTGATTGCTTTTAATCAGACAATGACCAAATGTGCTGGTCACAAGCAATAGTGAAGATGAATTTCTAAGGGCAGACATGCTAAGTAACAGGATGCACATTTGAGATAGAAAAACTCATCAACACCTTTATTTTGTTGCTTTAACATGGGACATCAATCTGAAAATTTTAAAAAAAGCCCAAAATCTTGATCAAATTGCTTGGGTGGGAAAAGATCAATGTTTGATTCCTAATAATGAGCTGTGACAGTCTATATCACTCATTTCACTGTGTTGGGTCATTGGTCTAACATATCAGGCAGGCACATAATTTTTATATTTTCAGTGTTTGTAATTACATACAGCATCAATTATTCATAAGAGCTGAAATCTCTTTAACTGATAAAAGTAGGAGAGGCTTCTTTACATCACTTACAAAGTTTGTGTTCTGACAGGTTAAATAGACAGCTTGCAGAGTAACTCCAGCCAGTGAGTTGGTTTCAGTGGGGACTCGACTTCCCTGGCCCTGTGCAAGCACACACAGCACAGGGGATAAACAGGAGGAGGGAGAGAGGTGCACACCTGTAGGGCTGTGATCCTGTGTCCTGGGATGGCTGCTGTGACTGCAGTGCTGGAATGGAAGGACACAGCTCCTCAGGACAAACAGGCAGGAGAGGTGAGGGGAGGGTGTCACCCTCTATGCCAGTGACCAGCTGGAGTGCATGGAGCAAAGTCTGGGGGGAAAGAGGAGCCAACCCAGAGCCTGTGGGTCAGGATTAAAGGCAGGGCAGGGAGAGGTGACATTGCAGTGGGGATCTGCTATGGCTGCCAGGCCAGGAAGCACATGAGGTCCTCTGTGGGCGTTCTCACATTCAGAAGTCCTGGTGTTGATGGGGGACTTCATCCACCCTGGTATCTGTTGGAAGGGCAACAAAACAGAGCATAAGCAATCCAGGAGATTCCTGGAATGCACTGATGGTAACTCCTCCAAGTGACAGGGGAGCCAACAAGGAGAGGTTCTCTGCTGGACCTTGTTCTCACCAACAAGGAGCTGGTGGGGAATGTGAATCTCCAGGGCAGCCTGGGCTGCAGTGACCATGAAGTGGTGGAGTTTGAGATCCTCGGGGTGGTGATTAGGGTACAAAGGATACTGTCCTGCATCACATCCTTGTCTCTAGACTGGAGAGGCATGGATTTGACTACTCAGAGGACAAGGAATGGATGGATAATAATGGATGGGTACACTCAAAGGGTTGTGATCAACAGCTCGAGGTCCAGGAGGAGGGCAGGGAGGGCTGGGGTTCCTCAGGGGTCAGTGCTGTTTAACATCTCTGTCTATGACAAGGTTCAAGTGCACTCTCAGGATGTTTGCCAACAGCACCGAGCTGTGTGGGACTGTCACACTGGAGGGAAGGGATCCAGAGGGACCTTGAGAGGTTTGAGAGGTGGGGGCTGTGAGAACCTCATGAAGTTCAACACAGCTGAGTGCAAGGTGCTGCACCTGTGTCAGGGCAATCTGAAGCACAAGCAGAGGCTGGGCAGGGAATGGATTGAAAGCAACCTTGAGAAGAAAGACTTGGGAGTGTTGGTGGATGAGAAACTTAATATGACCCCACAGTATGTGCTGACAGCCCAGAAAGCCAACTGCATTTTAGAACTACAACATTGTGTAAATTTAGTTTATTTTGCTTATAAAAAAAATGGGGATAGTGAGATATTCTGGTTTCTGAGTATTTTAATCCTTTTATAGATGTATTGATGTCTGCAGAGACAGCAATAATTATGTATGTGTTTGTTTTGGTACAGATGGTTTTAAAAGCTGTAGATGTAGTTTTTAATTAAAAAATAAATAAATTTTAGGACATCCCATGAAATGAAGCCATTTTTTCTTGCCAACATCTACTTTTTTGCAACAGCTAAATTATTCTCTCTCTCTTTTTCTCCCAGTAGCACATAAATACTTCCACTATACTGTGTTTCTCCCTCATCTTTGTCTCCTCAGTCAGTCTACAGGATTCACTGAAAGCCTGCATTGCCTTCATGCCTCACTGCCTGCATTCTGCTCTGTGTATGAATGCATGTGTCTATGCACACTCTGTCTCCCTGGCTACAGAGCAGTCTCAACTCCTCAGGGAGCCCTTTCTTCCTGAAAGTGTGTGGTTGCAGCACCTTCCAGCCACACACCTTTCTTTGGATGGAGCCAGATCCCTCTGTGTGCAGATCCCACCCTTTTAGGAACTGTGGGTATTCTTCCCCAAGGTTAATCAGAGTTTTGGAGTGGGCTTCAGATATTCTTTGCATATTAAGATTTGTTTCTTGGGAAATTTGGTGGCAGTGTTGCTGTCTAACCTGTGAGGTTCTTTGGCTGACTGGTACATTCAGCATGCACCTGTGGCTGTGATTTACCTTTTCTCTCGTTATGTGAAGGCCAGGCCTATGTGCTGCTGTTCTTCAATTTTGTTTGTAATAAAAAAAAATCATTTCCTAGGACTGACTTATTTGGTGGTGGAAATAATAGAACATACCTCATGCATTTCATCATTAAAATATAACCATTGCTGTTCAATTTCCAGAAGTTGAAATACAAATATTTTGAAAGCTATGCTCTAACTACTGTATTGCCAGGACTGTTTGTTTGTCTTCTGAATAATAGCTGTGTATTTGCTATGCTCATCTCTTCCCATTCCTCACAGTTGTCACAGAGAAAAGACAAGAACCATTCTCCATAGACCTGACAATTCCCTTCTTTGTCAGAGTCATTTCTTCAAACTGTCAGTGAGTTTGTCATGCTTTCCTTGAGATTTTGTGAGGTCTTATCAGTGTGAAGGTACATTAACAAAACTATGTTATCTTGTGTTGGTCTCAGCCTGTGAAACAATCATTCTACCTGGATTAATCCTGAACTAAAGTGAAAGTTTCCTGTGATGGAGGGAAATTAGAGGGGCTCCAAATTACTGTTATTATCTGTGGTGTCCCAGCCTATCATTGTCCTGGGTGATGGGGAGTTAATGGAGTATTTCCTCCATTTGGGGCATAAAAACATAAATCTTACTAAAGCATGTATTTCAGAGAGGCATTAATTTAGATTTTGTACTTGTTCTGATTAGGTCATTCTAATTAATAATCTGTTTGTGAAAGAAAAGTGAATATTAATTAGTGTAATATAGGAATGTGATTACAACAATCATGATTCAAAGTTTTTCTGAAAGTTGAGAACTCTAAGAAATAGATAAGCTTGCAACTGGAAAGGTGGAACATATACTGCCCATGATTCTCATCAGTTAAAATCTAGCCTGGGAACTTGAAGTATATGATGAAAAGACCGTAGGTAAATCAGGAATAACTACTGAAAACACTAGAGTTAAATGGAATAAAATCAGTGTGTTGAGATCAGGCTCTCAATCAATTGTTTGAATTTGAACTAGGTTTGACCCACTCACCTCAGTGAGGTTCTTGAGAGTTTTAACACAGTTTTGTCCTCAATAGGATAGAAAAAAAATGTATGATTTGGGTATGACATTTGTTTCATAAGCTCACCTGGGGCATTTGCACTTTCCACACAAGGAAGACACACTATGGTGTGGATGTTTCTCTTTGTCTATGCATTAAGCTTCATTAGCAGTACTCCTGCTCTGTAAATAAGGATGGGGGCTATGGGCTGCAAAATTTGAAGGTTTTAAACATGTTTTGAGGAGTTTTTTGATTTTTTTTTTTTTTTAAGAGGGTTTAGTCCTCTGCCATATGAAGAAATTGCAGTGGCTAATTGAAAGTGAGGCTTGTGGAAAGTGTTCTAATTTTCACTAACACCAAAGGTTAATCACTAATCCCCTGCCAGCCCTTGTCACTCCGAGCAGGCATTTTGGCTTTGGGTGTTTTTCTCTAGAAGAGCATTACCTTGAGTTGCTGTAAGTGGCAGGAGGCTGAGCAGTCTCCTGTTGGTCTCTGTCCCCCAGAACAGCTGCAGAGAGTGGAGTGTGCTCACCCTGGCTTGGGCACATACAGGGTTCCATGCACCCTGCAGCACACCTGGGGATGTGTCTTTGCCGTGGTTTGCAGACCTGCAGGAAGCACCTGTTTACCGGTCTGGCTATCAGAGAGTGCTCAGGCATGTCTTCAACAGCCCCTGATATGCAGAGCCTCTTCTTGAATCCCAGGCTTATGGTCCCTGACTTCTTAGGAAGACTGCATGTCTAATGTCTGTGATGTGTTTAGCTGTGTTTAGCTTCTTATTCCAGGTGACATTAATGGCACAAGAATTTCTGGCAGTTTCTGAGGCAAAAACATTTAAATTTGAGTTTGCAAAAAGACACAGCTCAGGCTATCAGAACAGGTTCACCATCTAGAGGATGGCCAGGTAGGGATCCTTTCTTAGCATTATCTTCTTAGTTTTACTACACTGCAAACCACCCCATAGACTCCCATTTCCTCCTCTACTTACAAAATTTTGCTGCTCTTGATCATTTACCAATTATTTCTGTTTATTTGCTTAATCTGTATTGCAAAAATATTTTGGAAGCTGTGCTTCCTTACAGTTCTCTGAGCAAGGGTTTTCAATGAATTTCAGTTGCTAACAAGTGACAGATGGTGGAATTCTCTTTTATATAGAGCTAACAATCAAACTACTGGAATATGTCACATAAGTTTGTGCACTTTTAAATGGTAATTTAATCAAAACTTCATCAGGATACAGACCTCTGTCATTTCTCTCTCACACACCCACCCCACTCCCTGATAGTTTTCCCCTGTGAAGTTTGTAATAGATTTTTGGTTGAAACAAAGTAGAGCATGAAGAGTCACATTCAGCATTGGAGTGACACTGTGATTGTAAACAAGATTCTTTGTGCACAGCTGTGTATTATTTGTTGTGGTGCAGCACTGTTTCTGATACTGCAAAAAATATTAAATGTCACTGGATAAGTTCTGAATTTATCTGCATGTCTGTTTATGCCTTTTATTGGGAAAAAGTCCTGACTTTTGCAATGGCAAGGTTTTGCAGTCCATGAGTTTTGTTCCTTCTATATTTTACACAGGTTAGTGGGGATGAATGTGTCACTGTGGTTTTTTCCTAGCAAGCTGTTTGATTGAATCATTTTGAGCAACCAGCCCTCAGCACAATGTCACTATAACCTTTAAGATTAAGTATATTTTTACTGTAGAGTTAATTTCAATAGCCACATAGGTATTGCCTCATGACCATTCTCCTCCCACGTTTACCCCTGCTGGAAAACTGGAGCTGTGAACTGGCGTGTGCCACCAGTGTTGCATCTGGCACGTTTTTAGGGATGGGGTAACCCTCCAACAAGGCTGCCTGGGTCTCACACTGTAGGGAGCAGTCCTTGGGCAGCCTTGAGCACAGTCAGCTGCTCTCTGCCATGCCTGCAGGCAGGCACTGAGAGTCCTGAGAGATGGGAGCAGAGTGTTGGGAAGCAGCAGAAGCAGCAGCCAGGTGGGAATCACAATGCCTAAGCACTACTTCTACATGTGTGTAGCTTGGGGCTTGAACCTGTGGATTTAAGTACACTATTCCTGCGTCCTGTGAGTGGGATTTCACAGGTGCCCTCATAATTCAACCTGGATGCCAAGACTGTCTCTTGGCATCCCCATGACTCTGGGTATCGCTTTCACTTGAGCCATGTGAATCAGGGAAGTCATCTCAGTCCAAACCTAAGAGTCAGCCTAACTCAGATCTCAGTAAGGATGGTGGTTAAAAATAGATATCCAGGGAAGGTGATCCAGGCAGAATAAGTAGAGTTTCTTCCCTGGGAATCTCTCTGCTGTTCCTGATGCTGTGTGGCTCCAGGAGGAGCATTTAGTATCCCTCATTGAATATTTCTGCCATTGATTTTTCCATTTGTTTCTGAGCTAAGACTTTCTGCTCCTGACATGTTTGAAAGATAATTTAGTACTTGTTTTATGCCTCAAGGAAAATGCATCTTAGACTTTCTTTTGCCCACCTTACTGTGCTTATTCTGCTAGATATTGTTGTGGCCTGGTTGACCACTCATCTACTTTGTGCTGAAAACATCAGCTAAATTCCTGCAGGGCTGATTGTTATCTCAGACCTTGTATGCTAATGCTTCCACCTTTCTTGACTACAGAAGTATATTGTGATTTTCTACCAGAAAAATAGACAGTAGTTCAACTTGCTCCATAACAAAGAACTGTGGGTTCTGCTTTTAAATCTCCCAGTAACACATTTGGATGACCTCCATGAAATCCCAGTCTGGGCAGGAAGGCTTTGTCTGGTTGCTGCTGAAACACTGATTATTCACATAAGCTCAGAAATAGTTGCTGATTAAGGTTCTGACATTCTTGCTATTTTTTTTTCTAACAGTAAATAATTTGTAAAATCTATTGCATAATAAATTAAGCATCTTGCAGCCAAATAAAATAGTGAATTTAGAATTATGAAGCCAAAAAAGAACTCTTTTCTTTGACAATCCCAGTAACTTGTTTATGTTAGTTTTGTGCTACATGTTCCATTTTTTTTAATGTGCTGAAGTAGCTGTCTAGAGGAGTTAAATCCTCATGGCTACAGATTATGTACAGAAGTGACAGCCAAAGCCCTCCTTGAGTTTGAGGAAAGCTTTTGAATGGGAGCAAAACATTATTTTATGCCTTGTTAGAAATATGTCAGATTTCAGTTTTTTTTGGTTTGTTTTTTTCTTGTTTTTTTGTTTTTTTTTTTTAATATGAGCACATCTGCTGAGACCTGCTGCAAATTTACTTGCTTGAGGAAACAACTCAACGATCTGATGGTGACAGTCATGACTGATGTCCTGAAATTAATTTGGCCCGTAACAGTAGCGACAAACAGTTTTGAGGAGTCAAACAGCCCCCATATTACAAAACAGTGGTTGCATAAAATATGCTGTCTGCTTTGATAAAAATGCATCTACAGTTTTCTTTTTATTTAAAAGAAAAATTGTTGGGGGTAATTAGAATTCATGTTTCAAAATAACTCTGCTGGTTATGTTACTCTTGTGCTAGTCTGTATCTATATGTTTGGGGACCATAACAGCTTATTAACCAGAGGTTTCCTTCCTCATGGCTGGCACTCCAAACCTCTGTAGCTGGGTTTCCCAGTGTATTTTTTTTCCTCTTGGACCTGTCACTCCTGTATGTGCTTGCACAAACCATCTGTGACTGTGGCTCAGAAACTGTAGCTTTGCTCTGGTTTTTTGTCCCCAGAGGAGTAAGAAGTCAGTTTGCATCTCAGGCTGTTGTTACTGTCTCTTCTGTTTTCTCTGCAATTTTATTCTCTTGGCTGAAGTGTTCGAGACATGATGCATAACTCCCATGTAAAATTTAGTGGGATAAAATAAAAAAGGTCAATATTTTTCCTTTTTCAGTTCTGTGTAAACATGAAGAGCAGTTTTTAAGGTTGAATATTAATAAGCACTGTAAGGGCATACATTTTTAATGTGGCTGCTGCCCACATTTGAAATTAGGTCATTCAGATTTTCTTCTTGCTGTTTATTCCAGCAGTTAATACATCACATGAAAGTAGAGTTCAAGACCAGTGTTTTTTACTAATTAGAAGGCTGAAGGTTGTATTTGGAAGGCAAAACAAAAAGCTATTTATCTATTTTATCTCTAGTAACTCTTGAAGAAGCTGGTAAACCTAGAAATGAAACAGAGGCAAAGCCCTGTGTTTTAAATTGCATTTTGCAGTCTCTCCCAGTTGGAAACAAGACAGGAGTGTGATTACAAATGTTTGCAGCATGCAGTTGGAAATGTGTCAGGATGGCACTATAAAACATTTGCACTGGGGTTTTGGTGGGGGCTGGCATTGTTATTGACTCACCCAAGAAGTTTTAAAGGTTAGTCAAAGCAAAAGTTGATCTTTTAATGGGATTACAAATCAGGTTTTTTCTCTATCGGAGTATCTTTAGCGGCAAATTTCCAATAGGTATATTTTGTAAAAATTAAGTCATGTTTTTTAACGTACATTTTTAAATCTGTGCTTGCAGTATTGTTTGCAAGATGCCAATTTCTGTGCTCTCAATAAATAATGGAAATACAGAGCTAAAGGTTTCACACCCAGTCATGAACAGCAGTAACAGTTACTCTAAGAAAGCTGAAAATGGTCTTGAAGGCTTTTTAGTTACTATGTACCATCTCTTGCAAAGCTACTTAAAAGTTAAAGTGTATACCAGTGGGTTCCTATAAAGACACAAAAATAATGCTTATCAGGTGTTTGTAGTTGTCACACTTTGAGTGAAGTATAACATTGTTTTGTTTAAAGCAAGTTGGACTGCTACAGAAATAATCAAAATGTTGTCTTTTCTTTCAGCTCCGGCGGTAAACCGATTCACCAGACGTGCATCAGGTAAGCAGAATGAAGTAGCATTTGTCTACATTAGAGTTGAAACATGCTGACAGTGATTGTCTTGTGAAATGTAATTTGATGTTAGTCAAAGTTCGTGAAAGATGTTGGACTTGGGCTAACCTCTAATTTGTTACCTGCTTTACTGAAAAATGTAGCCAAGGTTTCAGGTCATGGAACTTGCATGAGCCCTTCTTGTTGCTGTGGAATTTATTACAGACCTAAGCTTCCCCCCCCCCCCCCCCCTCCAAGAAAATAATTTCAGCCCTAGCAGAACTGAAGGTTGAAAGCAAGAACTGAATGTAATCTCAATGTAAGAAGGGTTACCTTGCTTACTTCACTGCAGTTTTGTGATCAGCTGTGCATGAGGAAATGTACAACCATGTTGGAAATCCCACTCTTTTCCAAACCCAGGCTGGTTTGTGTGCATGGTGTGTTGTTGTGCTGTGCAGAGCTGGCTGGTGGGGTCTGGAAGCATCATTCCTGTGGTGGTGGTGTGTTGTGTTGGGCGTGCACCTGCCTTGCCTGGCGCTGGTTTGTGTATTCTTCAAGCTGACTTGGTTCTTGTTGGCTCAGGGGACACTTTACCTTATTTCCACTACATGTAACAGATCCCTCCAAATTATGTATCATTAAAAGTTAATACTCTTGGCCTTTCCTTATTATTCTGCTGTGCTGTGTCATTTAGGCTTAATTTTTGAGGGCTTTTTTCTTCTGAAGTGTGAGGCCCAGAATCTGGATCTTATTTGTTTAAAGTACTATGAATCTGAAAATGTGGCATAAAAGTCACCATTAAATGTAATGAGACTCATTCATGGCTGACTCATAAGAGTCAGAAGAGCAGGAGATGTGAGCTGTTCCTAGTTGTTTCAGGATGCCATGTTTAATGTCCAAGTATAAAATGCTCTTTGTTTTCAACTAGGTCATTTTCAATAAATGTATTTCATAATGCAGTAAATCTATTCAGACTTCTAGTTTTGCTAGTTACCTAAGTCAGGCAGTTCCTTGTCAATGTAAGAATACTACTGAAAATCCTCAGGATTACTGAGGAACTGTAGAGATAAAGGAGGTCTGCAGGATTGGTTCATAGCGTATTACAGAATCACACAATGGTTTGTGTTGGAAGGGACCTCAAAGATCATCCAACCCCCTGTCATGGGCAGGGACACCTTCCACTATCCCAGGTTGCTCAGAGCCCTGTCCAGCCTGACCTTGGACACTTCCAGGGAGGGGCATCCATAGCTGCTCTGGACAACCTGTGTCAGAGCCTGACCACCTTCACAAATGTAGCACAACGTAAGAAAATGTAATTAATTCCAAATATTCTCATGCTTTAAATAATTATAACACTTCATGAGGTACTGTAGCTTAAAATGAAAGGAACGATTCGTTAACTAGTGCTCAGTAACAGTGAGCAGGGAGGGCTCTGTGCAAATCACATTTCATGTTTTAAGGAGAGTTCTACTGTGACTGATTGATAGCTGACATTAATGAATGCTGTCCTGCTAACAGATGTGTGATAAGCTTTTGCATTCAGAGAGTTTGATTCTTTGAAAAACTAGTACTTTCACCCAAAAAAAACCCCATCAGTTGTTCTTAATGTAACAAAGAAACTAAAAACGTAAGTTTGAAATTTTTGTGCAATTATTGGGGAAATAATTTCTGTGGGCAATGAATATTTACTGTGTTTCGGTCTTGTTGCGGAGAGATAAAATAGTTATCTTGTTCAGAATAATGAGTCAGGTGGTGTAATATTGTCCAGATCTAAATCATGTGCATACATTTCAAGGTGGAACAAGGTAATACTGCAGTCTACTGTGTGTACTATTTTATTAAGTTAATGGTAGATTTAATAGTTAAAATAATTATTTTTCAAACAAGAAAGCCTGTGAGAGGTGATAGTTCTTAATTTTCTTCTTAAATGATAAATGACTGTCAGAGAGGTACAATTGATAAAATATAAAATTAAAAATATAAATCAGACTATGCTGATACTATAAACATTTCACAGGGATGTTTGCAGTCCTAACCATAATTTTAAAGACTTTTTTTTTTTTAATTGAACCAGTTGTCTTTGTAGATTAAGGCAATCAAGACACCTTGCAAGTGGAAAAGCTAGATAGTAGCTGTTGGGTTTGGGGTTTTTTTATGCTGCAGCTTAAAAGCTTTCTGAAGTCAAGGCTGACTCTTGTTTGGGAAATGCCATATGTATTATGTAGGCAGACCAAATGAAATGGAAGGGCTTTTTCCTCAAATATTAATTTCTCTTAGTTTTAGGCTGTTTGGCTAAGAGTTATTTTAAAATTTGAAATGTGGAATATTGTTGATTCTTAAGTGCTTTTGAAGATTTTCTTCTGGTGAGTATTTCTCCAAGCTAGTGGTGAATATGGAGAGTTAGCTGTAGAATGTGGTTTCATGTTGCATCTGATTAATGATACTGCAGGCTGATTCTGGGAGTGTGTGACTTCAGGGTCCCTTTTTGTCATGCCCCTGCCCATAGGTTCTCTCTACTTCTCTTGCACAGTCCTAGGAGTTGTGCTGTCTGAGGGTGGATTGATTTAAATAAACCAGAAACACACAAGGTTCTGGTGCATTGATTTGCATTGGGTTTCCAACATTTCCTCACAGAGAACAATAGTTCTCTACAATGGGTATTTTGATGTTTCTATTATTCTTTGGGTAATGCCTAGTATTTTACTTGGTTGCATAAGATATACTTATTTTTCCTAACTGAGCTAGAAATTAGGTGCCCAGAGTTTAATTGCTGAAGCACCTACTGAAAATAATACAGTACAGCATTTATTATTTAACAGCTGTTCCTGTTACCATGCTGAGAATGTATTAATGAACTGTCATTGGTATGTAGATGAAAAAAGCAGAAGTAAGCTAGGATAAATCAGCTGTTCCAGAATTCCAGTTGTTAAAATTTATTGAGCTACCTAATTAGGTATCTCTGATGTGTGTTTATTCATATGTGTGTGTACATATGCAATATGGGCTCTATACATAAAATACAGTGCTGGTGACATAGCTACTCACGGGCTAGTTAATAATGCACTCCATTGTTCCAGGCTGTGCACAAAGAATAATAGATATCACACTCTTAAAAAGAAGAGTTTAGCAAGAAGAGGAGATTAGCATACTTTATAGAGCTAGAATGAACAATGAGACAGCTGCAAGTAGTTAATCCTTAATTTTTCTTTTAAAATCTGGTGGCACTAAGAGGAAGAAAAAGGAAAACAACTGTTGAGGCGATCAAGAGACTTGGATGTGGAAAAAAGGGGAGCATGGAGGCAGAAGCAGCATGAAGTAAAAGAGAATATATTGTTCATGAGGTGAATTAGTAGAAATTCCTGAACAAGCTGAGGTGGCCAAGAGATGCACTTTCTGAATGTAGACAGATAACTTTCTTGCGATGAATAAGATACTTATCTTGTTATGATAATTTTAATTTCCATTAAACCCACGACAGATAGATAAACAAATAAACTATCTCATTAAACACTGTCAGGAGCTTAGAATAATGCAACAAAGCCAGCACGGTTCTGCTGCATAATGAGCTTAAATTTATGTGTTTCCTAAATTAAAATACTACATAGACACAGTGAAACACTTCACAAGCAAGTTAACGAGTACTTCACAGCATCACCATGAACAGTGATGACATCAGTGGTGGGCTGCCTGTCACACCTCCAGCCTTGTGGCTGCACAGCTGGTAGCAGGACAGTGTCACCACATCCCAGCCTGGGCACACACCTGCACACTTCATCCCACACAGGCCACGTCACAGAGCTGTCCCTGCAGAGTGACCAGCCCTTCCTGCCCTGGCTGGCTGCAGCCTCATCTCATGGCTGTGGGGACGGCTGTTCTCAGCTCTCCCTGTGTCTGACACACAAGGCTCACACCCCTGCCTGGCATATGAGAGGTGCCTGCATTTTGGCACTGTTTCAGATAGGACAAGGGAGGTTCTGTGCAGAATCATACAAGGGAGAATCTGGGAGCAAGTTTGCCAGAATTTATTCTTCTTCTTAGTGTAAGGTGCCGTTAGGAAGAAAGTGACAAAATTAAATTTTCAGTCTGCAGTATCCTGAACCATTGTGTGGACTGGGTTAGTCATGCCCACAGTAGCATTTATATATATCACTGCCACTTTTCAATTTAATAATTCCTACAGGAAGCATGACAATGTACTTAAGAAACATGGTGAATTTTACTGCATTTAAATAACAGGAGTCCTGTTAGTGAAGGATTGGCTAATTGCTTTCTGAAATTGTGAAAGAGCATAGGTGATATCAAATGAAATGTTTAAATATAAACTAGTATTTAGGAAGAGCAAATTGACATTGCTAGCCAAGAATAGAAAATATCCCTAGGAACAATATTTCACTTGTGATTTTCAATCAACTCAACTATATCAAGTTTTTCTTAAAAAGATTGGCACCCACTTTCCTGTGGCATATTAAAAATTGTCAGAGAAAGGCAGCTTACTGAAATGAAGTGCTATTCCCTTTTATAGAGTAAGGCAGAAGCTGGGGTTGTACCAAAAATAATGGTGTGGAATTAAGTAATTGTAAAGTCCCCTTTGAAATGCTCAGGTAGGATGCAATATTGTAAAAGCATATCGAGTGATTGGAGAAAGAAGAATAAAGAACTTTACTGATGAACCAGTAAATCCAGTTCTTCAAGAAGAATCACTAGTTCTGCTTGTTCTGAGTGATGAATAAATCCCAAATGGAATTCAAGTGATGTTGGATTCACCTTTGTTTGTTACGCACATGTAGTTAATCCAAAATTTAAAATGTTCAGTATGTCACATTTCTCCAATAAGAAAGGACATAGCTGACATACAATGGTCTCTAATACTAAAACTCAGTTAAGCACTAAGGCTGCCATGGTCGTGGTGAGGAAACCAGAAGAAAAAGTGCTGTCAGAATTTGGGAGTGTATCTACATTGCATTAACAGAACACAGTAAAGAAGGCAGATTGTGCCTTGTCAGGGTCTTTCTTACAATCACCATCAAATCCTTTGCTGAATAAAAATAAGGGTGTGGTGCACTGAGCTGCAGGCACCTTAGAGCCACTGGATCAGGGAGAATGCTGTGCTTCAGTCTGGTCCTGGTCCTGCTTAAAGCCCATGTATCATAGAATATCCAGAGCCAGCAGGAAAGTGCAACTCCTGACCCAGCACAGGAGACCCCAAGAGTCACACCATGTGCCCAAGAGCGGTCAAATGCTTCTCCAACTGTGTCACACCTGGTTCTGTGACCACTGTGCTGGAGAACCTGTTCCAGTGCCCAACCACCCTCTGGGTGAAGAAAGTTTTCCTAGTGTCCAGACTAAATTTTCCTGGCACAGCTTCATGCTGTTCCTTTGGGTCCTGTCCCTGGTCAATGGAGTGAAGAGATCAGTGGCTGCCCCTCCCCTTCCCCTTGTTAGGAAGATGTAGACAGCTGTGACATCTCCCTCCTCTTCTTCAGGCTAAGTAAGTCAAGTGACCTCATCCACTCCTTGGCTTTTTCCTTCAGACCCTTCACCATCTTCATAGGTCTCCTTTGGACATTCTGTAATAGCTTTAGATCATCATTGTGTTGAGGGACCCAAAACTGCTCCAGGACTCGAGGTGAGGCCGCCCCAGTGCAGAGCAGAGTGGGATGATCCCCTCCCTTGCCCGGCTGGTGATGCTGTGCCTGATGCCCCTAGGACATGCTTGGCCCTCCTGGCTGCCAGGGCACTGCTGACTGTTTAACTCTTGGGAATGAAGAACTGATCTCAGGGATCTGCCCCACTGTCACATTAGAGACGGACACACAACATGCCAAAAATTCAAAGACAGAAAAGAAGTTTTTTATTAGTCTGTGTTAGTACCTTTATACCTTTTTTTACAGCTATCATGGTTTGTTATGATTGGCTGCATGACAAACAACGACAGGGCTGTCTACAAAACAAGAACTATTCATAGAACTATACAACAAGCTATGCAAGCAATTAGCTACACACTACAAGTACATTCTTGATGTTCCTCTTGTTGTTCCTTTGGGTGCAAAACATCTTCCTTGGTTATCTTCTTGGCTGTCCTTGAGGCCTTCACTGTGGCTGCAGGCTTTCACATCCTCACTTTCTCACGAAGTTTTCTCACGGGTAAATATTGATTGCATCTAAGTCAATTTCCAAGAGGCTTTCAGGCCTGCTGTCAGCCTCATCAAACCACCCCACAACACTTCTGGATCTGTGGAAACTTAGTGATAAAAGGTGTTTCCCATCCAACCCATAATAATTGACCCAGCTTCCTTTCTTCAGTTCGTCTTGCATAGGTTATTTGCTGTGCAATTCTTCTGCAAATGAGACAGTCATAGAAACAAGAGTTTAATTTGCTCTTGTTTCCTCTTATATTTTCTGGCAATTTGAGAAAAGTTCCTGTAGGACAATGAAGTATTAACATAGGCCTAAAGATGCTTAAAGAACACACACATTTGCCTTCATTCTTAACCACTGTTTTCATTCAGAATGTTTGACAAATAACATCATGATGTTAAACTTGGCGGTACTTGTTCCTGTCCTGTTGTTACCTTGAGATTTGTTGCTTTTGATGCAGATCTGAAGAAGAGTGCGTGTGCTCAGGAGCTCTTCTGCCTCCTTCCAGGTTCAGTTGTTTTGGCTGTTCTGGTGACAGATTCTGCCCATGAAACTTTTTCTTCTCTCAGTCACATTGCATATATACAAAAACTCTTCCATACTACAATGTATAGTTGGACAGTAGTATTTTTGTTCAAAAGAAAACAAAATTTGGGCTCTCTCTGCATTACTTCAGTAACTTTTTAAGTGGTTCATGTTCAACATTCATTTATTCCTCTTCTAAAACTCCAAAACATGAAACATAGATTCTAGCAGGTTGTATCAAAGTGTTTCCTTGTGTACATGATCAGCAGAGGTTGAATATGAATTTTTCAGAGCCCATTGATGGAGCTGAATTACAGAAATAGGCAAACTGTTGCCAATTAATGTCATGCCACGTTTTAGACACAGCTTTGTTTACGCTGTTTTTGTCATAACACTTAAGGCTCATTAAAAGAAGAAGAGATTTAGTAGATGCATACAATAAGCAAAGTTTGAGACGGTGGAGGAAGGGAGGAAGAAAGGTAAGAGAAGGGAGAGAGGGGCATGGTAGGAATAAGTACGTAAGCCTTGTGCTCTGTGATGGATTGCTATAGAGAGGACTCTCAATATTTGTCCCAGGGAGGTGGCAGGGAATGAAGGAAATAAACAAATAGTGATTGGCCTAATTTTTACACACACAAATATTTAAGCTGTGCTTC
This sequence comes from Eopsaltria australis, assembly GCA_034509425.1. Lineage (NCBI taxonomy): Eukaryota > Metazoa > Chordata > Aves > Passeriformes > Petroicidae > Eopsaltria > Eopsaltria australis. Next base: position 450,746 of record JAVTVJ010001341.1, on the reverse strand, counting down.
GGGGAGAACTTTTGGACTAAATACTTAGTAAAGCAACAGACTAAACTGCACAGGAATGTTGTGTTATCTCAGAAGTTTTGAGGAAAGGTAAGACCTTTTCTTGAAGGAGTAGAGGTGTAATTCATACCTCAGCAGTGCATAGATGATTTAGATAGATGGTTAAGATGATTTATTGAAATTTCATGGATATTTGTGTGTTTGTTTAGATGTCCTTGCAATCACATATTTCTTGACTGCATTTTATAAACTGACTAAAATGTACAGAGCAATCATTTTTAAACTGCACAAGTTGGTAAAGCTAGATAGTAACTGCTTCTTTAGAAAACAGGAGGGTTGTGTTTCAAGTTCACAAATTTCTGTGTATCCCCCTTTATAGGAAATTGTAGCTTTTCCTGATGTCTTGGTATTACCTTTGGAAAGCATTCTGCATTTGGTTTTGTATCAATAAAATTAATCATTGCAGTTTTTCCAGCTATTTGGGCTGATCTTGTTTCAGACATATGCAACATAAACCAGGGACTGGTGTTGAAATATGAATAGAATTTGCCTGGCACAGCCAGTTTGAGGAAGAGCTCAGATATCCTAGCAAGGTATCAAGTTGTTAGACTGACTGACCAATACCTTTAAACTTATTTTTTGTATGTAACTGGTAAATAAGATGGGTATGGGAAAGTTTATATGTCAAGCCCTACCTGCAGGCAGCAGTGTGGCCTCACCTGTGCCACTGTTTGGGAATGGTTCTGTTTGGAACTGTGCCAGGGACCGTGCTGGAGCCTGGTCCGGGCAGGGAAGAGTGGTGGAGGGAGCGGTGAGGTGGTGCCGGTTTGAGCCGGAAGGAGGGGTCAGGGTGAATGTGGTCAGGTCGATCTCCTCGGTGAGCACTTGATTCACTCCCTCTTGTTTTTGCACTTTTGTTATTGATATTGTTGCTGTTACTGTTGTTTCCTTACCTTATTGCTGTTTCCAGTAAATTGCTCTAATCACAACCCATGATCTTTACCTTTTGTGCCTCCAATTCTCCTCTCCAGCTCGTTGCAGGGGGAAGGGAAATGGGTGAGTGGCAGCATGGTTTGGACAATCTCAGTGGGAGCACTAAATTCTTAAATCCCAACAGTCATACTGTGTTTTTTGTTTAACCTGCTTCTAAGTTTGCATTCAGTATTGATAATCGTAGAGATCCCAATAGCACACGATCAGATAAGCTGATAATCTTCCAATGCTTTTATCAGGATGCTCATAACTCATTATTTTGAGACAAATAAAATAATGTGGTTATTTTTGTTTTTTTTTTTTCTTTTTTGGAATGAGAATGCATCCATGTTGGTGAAAGAAAGAGGAAGGATTTTAAAATCAGTTTAGAGCAGGTGTGTATTGACAGTAATTTAATAGTTCTGATCTTTTTTCTCTACAATATTTCAGTATCTGCGTCTATGATAAGCTCCTCTTTGGTTGCTGTGCTATATTGTTCTTCCACACTTTTGTTAGGCTAGGGAGGCATGCTCCCTCCACTTAACTGATAGAGCATGAATCTGTAGGCTGTTGTATCTGCTGATCAGTTTTCCAAAACAATTCCATTCCATCGGTGACTTCATGTGGTTTGACTTTCATGCTACAGAAGATTTCTTCTGAAGGAAAAAAAGAGGAGTAAGACAAAGCATGTTTTACATAGCAAGTTGTTAAAAATGGAATAATGGTACATGTTGTATTAATGTGAATGCATCCTGAAGGGGTTAAGGTGAATAATTCCTTTTCTTGTTCTAATAACAATTTTGTGTGAAAGTGAGAAAGATTGATTTCTGGTGTCTTCACAATTATTGTGAAGAATTGTAATGAGCATGCCAGAATGAAAAATTGCTACCACTTTTCTTTGCTACAATGCCACAATCTACTCATGAGGAAAATTGTGTGCATTTATTACATAGAATAGGAAACAGAACTCCATGAGAAAATAAAGAAAAATTAACTTGTCAGAGGAAATATTAAATGGAAATGTTAAAGCCTTGTTTAGTTTTCTTGTTAAACCTGAGATTGCATGGAAACACTCCCCTCCAGACATGCAAGAAAATAATGAAAACGTGGAGATTCACTTTCACATAACCAGTAACAGAACAGGGACCCCAGCAGCCTAAACTCAAAGCTTCAGTCAGTCTTTGAAACCACCTTTCACTCTGAACATCAGCTACACACTGAAACAAAATTGGGAGTTTATATCCTTAACGTTGTTTTGCAAGCGGTCTACTAAGTGATGAGTGCATCTTGTAAGGCACAAATTCGACGCCTACTTGTCAGCCTTTTTCTCTCCTGCTATCACAGTCTGAGTTTTGGAAATACAGCTTCAGATTGGAGCAGTTCTGTAGCAAAACTCTTCTCTCTGGGTGGGGGACTTGGAACACTGAAAGGGGGAAGTCCTAAATAATAATTTTCTAGTTTCTCATATTCTTGTCAGTGAGCAACAGAACGAGACATCTTTCTTTCTCCTGCTAGCATTGGTTTGGGGACTACTTTCACACCTATTGGTTGTTCCACAGCTGAGTACACCTACTCTTCTGTTCATTTTTTTTAATCTATCCCATCATAGTAATGTATTATGTATAGTAATATATTATGTATAGTAATATATCATCACAGTAATATACTAATATCAAAGATAGTCATGCAGGACACAATTTAATTTTTTCAGGCATTTTCCTTATTGAGAAGATAAGCATTAATCTTACTCTTTATTTTAAAAGAACCACCCCATTTATGCTATCCATGCCAGCCATCATGAGTTTAGGGTTTAGACTCATACAGATGAAGTCAAAGAATTGGCCAACAGTAGACAAAAATGTTCGTGTATGTATTTATAAAGAACATAGCAGAAATGTCTCCCTATATAATGCTTACCTACTGTTCTGTAGGATTTTTAGACATATCACAGAATCAATCACATTTTCTCATGGTTAGTGTGAAGGAATGCCTCAAATGCAAAATAGCTAAGAAAGAAAAAGAAATACTTACGCCTACTGTGTGGCATAATTACACTGAAAAAATGAGATCCTAATCTAAAAGATCTTCCTGAGGTGTGCTCCTGGAATCAGTTTGTTCGTAATTACAGCAGAGAACCTAAATTGTCATTGTGGTTCAGTAGTGCTCAATGACATGAATATGTTATTGCATGTTGATGAAGACTGTACAGTTTGTTAGTTGAATTTCTTAGCTGTGCAAGTCAAACTGTGTAGGAAGAGCAGCTATGGAGTGCCCCATAGTTCCTCCTAATATGTATGGGGCTTACTAGACCAACACAGCTGGCTTCTTTAATGTGCCATCCAGGAAACTGGTCTGTTGCAAGAATGAGGAAGGGAAAGTGGGACAGTTCTTATGGGTCAGTTCAAGAAACACAGTCCATGTGTGAAAAATGCTAAAATGCTGTTAGAGAACTGCGGTCACGCAGCTGTCACAGTAGCAAAGCAGAGGCAGGAGCAACACAGTGTGACAGTAGCTGATACACTGGGTTAGCAAGGGCCTGGAAGAGAGGAGTAGGAAGCCTGTGCTTGATGCAGTCAGAAAGAACAATGAAGTGGGATTTCAAATCCTTTGTGGTACGCCTACCACCAAGTGCCCAGCAGCAGCAGTGCTTGTTGGGTGTGAGCCACCCTCACTGCCTGCACTGTGCACATTCCCATCTCTGCAGAAAACCTGCCCTGAAAGGGAAGGAGGATTAAAACATGTGATGGTATAAAAGCTGTGCTGCATAAAGGAGACAAAGGCTGCCTGCTATTAGAGGCTGGTTTGCTGCAGTCTGGCACAAATGTTAGCTGTGTACATCACTGTGCTAACACTCTGTGCCTGCTACTGTGATCGTGCAGCTCATGGTATTCTCACACCTGGCTCTGGAGCCAGTTGCTTAAAACCTTCTGCATAGAACTTGACTGTGAAATGGTCAAGAAACTGTAGATTTAAAGCTTAAAGTAATAGGAATAATTTAATTCCTGTAGATGCTCTGGCCCCCACAATGATGGAATATTACTGTCACCTAACATAGGACAAAAAGCTGTCCTGAGAAATTTGCATATAAAGCACTTAATTGAATGGCACACAACCTTATGATTTATGTTTTCTAGCTTTTTAAATCAGGTAAATCTAGCAAAATAGAGTGTGTAACTGTTGGTGTAGAGATATGCTTTAAGTGGAACAAGATGCTCAGAATTTTGCTAAAAAAGGACTTAATTTGGAATTTACTATATTTGCCTAAAAACCATAAACCATTTTGTCACATGCTATCATTCATTTATGTATTCTAACCTTCTAAGTAGAATTTCTTACATGTTTTCTTTCTGAGTAGACTTTGTGCAGACAAGGTCTCAGTGGTGCCAGCTGGCTTTCTTTGTCAGTTGTTGTGGCAATGATTTCCCAAATTATTTTTTAATTTTTATTTTGGTGATTAGGTTGTGGGGGGAAACACCTGAAATTGTGATATACTGCGCTGACACTTGTTTGAAATGCTTGGTTTGAATTGTAAATTTTTCCAGCATGTTCCAGTTTTACTTTTCACAAGAAAAGCAAAGAAAACAAAGGTAAAGTTTATCGAATTACAGAGTGTCATTATTCTATTAAAGACTCTTTTCTCCTGTGCTTGGCACTGGCAAGGACACACCTGTGTTCAGTTTTGGGCTCCTCACTACAGCAGAGACATGCAGGTGCTGGGGCCTGTCCAAAGAAAGGCAACGGAGCTGGGGAAGGGTCTGGAGCACAGGTCTGAAAAGGAGCAGCTGAGGGAGCTGGGGGTGTTCAGCCTGGAGAGAAGGAGGCTCAGGGGAGACTTTATTGGTTTTACAAGTGCCTGAAAGGAGGATGTGGCCAGGTGGGGGTCAGCCTCCTCTCCCAGGTAACAAGTGACAAGGGTAAATGACCTTCAGTTGCACCAGGGGAGGTGTACATTGGATATTGGGGAAAAATTATTCACCTGAAGAGTGGTGTGGTATTGCACAGGCTGCCCAGGGAAGTGGTGGAGTCCCTATCCCTCTAAGTCTCCAAAAAATTAATTGATGTGGGTCACAGTGATACATTTAGTGGTTTTAGGTGGTATTAGGTCAAAGGTTGGATTTGATTATCTTGGAGGTCTTTTCCAACCTTAATGATTCTATTATGCTTTAGGTAACTGGACTTACATAATTTTGATTACTGAAAAATGCCAATAATACCCATAATTCTGGCATGTCCATACATTTCTGGCAAATAATTCTTAAGACATAATATTTTGTGGTTCACCTTTGACCATAGTGCCATTCTCGTTTGGAGCTGGAGGAAGTTTTTTCAGTATCTGTGACATTTTCAAAGCTGAAGCAAAATCAGTGTCAGTTTTGGGTGACTTTCAGTTTAAGAACTGTGTATGTGACAAAATGTCTTTAAATTTTGTCATTAAAAGCTTTGCATTAAGGTTGAATCATTAAGTAGAAAAAACCCTATACACCAAAAGTTATAACTGACTGATTGTGAGTTACCTTTTCTATCATGAATTTTTAGATCTTTGTATTCAGGACTAGGCCTTATTTTTAACAAGTACTAAATATGTCCCATGGATTTGAATGAGAAAGAAGGTGCTCAACTGGGTGGAGGTTGAGGTGGCAAGTGGTTATATTGTACAAGAAAGGAAGCAAATTTCAGGGGCATTTCTGTTCATTTCACACTTCTCATGCAGGGCTCTTTAATCAAAACACAACATGACTGAGGGATCATTTGCAAAGGCATTATTTATATGAGCAATTGCAATTGTCTCTATTTATAGACTGGTTGCAATCACATCCGATGACTGGGTTTCTTAGTGCATTTGTCATATGAGTGGTGCCAGCAGGCACTCTGCATTTACATCCCCATGCTGCCATTTTTAATGAATACTTCTTTTTAGTGAAACTTCTCTATTTTTCTTCCTGGTGCTGGTTTCATGACTGCAAAGTTAAAACTACCACCGTCCTTCCTTCCTGAGGTAAAATCAATGCACTTTAATGACTGGGCTGTGAAATTGCACATTGATGCAGGTGGGCAGAGCATATGTAAGTGGCTTAATGGAAAGGAGTAATGTAACCCTGGGCTGGCTGGATTAATGGAAGAAATTTGTTACCAGCCATCAGGGATGTGCATGTACACCTTTTTTGACAACCAAATGTTTAGCATCATCATTTTGGAGGGTTTTAACCTACGTTTTTATTTTGTGTTCTGCACAAAGTTAACTGGGAGTGGCATGACTTCATGTTGTCCTCTTATTTTTGGGAAGGATTGTGTCCAATGAAGACTTACTATTCTGTTTTCCAACTGAGTCATTGATCCTTTAATTGGTACAGACACAGACATGTATTGGGAACTGTCTGCTCTATCTCTTTACCTTCTAACAGAGATACTGGGGGGACAGATGCACCAGCATAAGGGAACAAAGTCTTTATCTCTGGTATATCTGCCATTCTCCATGCCCCACAGGCTACCCATGCTCTCTGTACTGGGCTTTTACGTGGTACCTCTAATTCTTATAGAGCCACATAGCCATTACCAGGCTTCACCCTTATGGGGGTATTATGTTAAAAGCATTTAACTTTCATAGGGACTTAAAAATATGCTGGGGGCCTTCTGCTGTGTCCACTGAAACCTGTGGTAATATTTATACTATTTTTTAATGAAGGTTTGACTGATTTTTTAAAATTTTTAATTTTCAGAGGTGAGTGTATTTTGCTGAGAAGTTATGAATGGGTTTATGTGATGACGAAGATCTTAAAATTTCATCAACAGTTCACTGAATTTTTTTCTTCCCTCTTACACTAAGCCTTTTCTTAGGTTTTCATGGGTGACAGCATAATAAGAAACACTTTATTTTGAACTGTTCTTGGAAAAGAATAAAAGAAAATATGAAATGCCTGTTTCTTGCTAGGTGTGTTACAGTAGGAATTCATGTCTCTTTTGGATAGTTTTGTTATCATCAATAAATTGTGGTTTTCTGTGGGCGATATTCTACATGACTATTGACAGTGTCATTATACATCCTTCTCCTTACTGCAGATCATACGTTATTTTCCCTTGGCAGTACCTGTAGGGACTCAATACCTGACCCTCCCTCATCCTTGCAGGGAGGAGTGGGTTACAGCACAAGCTGTCACAAGCTCAGAGAGGAGTTGGATCCTTCAGCCACTCTGCAGAAATGAATCTGCTTAGGCAGATTTTCTTCTGCATGGTGGATCTTGTTCTTTGTGTTTAAAGCAGTAGTGTCTTTGTAATTTATGTCTATTGCTGTGAGACTTAAGAGGTTTGAATTCCATCTTTGATCCATATGAGAACTATTTTTATTGCTTAGAAAGTGATGCATTCCTGATCAATGCTCTATTTGCTGTTCTCTTAAATTCAGCAAGGGGAGGGTTCAGGTGTCTGAGGTTTCAGTGACTCTCTTTGTCACTGCCAGGGGCAAGCACTGCTCTGTGCACCTCTGGGACAAAACTGAGTGAGATGTAGTTCCTAAAATGACTTCTCAAGAAAGTGTCTTTTTCTGGACTAGTTGTGATTAAGATGAGACCAGTGGAGCCCGTGGAGCTCCAAGCCTTGTGATATGGATGAAGCTTCTGTGTTGATGCTTTGTAGCACTGGTTTACCAAATCTTCACCAAGATATTAAGCATATGTCAACTTTCAGTTTTGGGCCCCTCTCTACTCCAGGTGCTGGAGCGAGTCCAGAGAAGGGCAATGGAGCTGGGGAAGGGTCTGGAGCACAGGTCCTGTGAGGAGCATCTCAAAGAGCTGGGGGTGTTTAGTCTGGAGAAAAGGAGGCTCAGGAGAGATCTTATCACTCTCACAACTGCCTGAAAGGAGACTGTAGCCGGGATGGGATCAGCCTCTTCTCCCAGGCAACTAGCTACAAGAAAAGGGGACATAGCCTCAGGCTGTGCCAGCGGAGGTTTTGGCTGGATATCAGGAGGAATTTCTTCACAGAATGGGTTGTTAAACACTGGAATGGGCTGCCCAGGAAGGTGGTGGAGTCATCATCCCTGGAGGTGTTCAAGAAAAGAGTGAACATGGAACATGGTGCCATGGTCTAGTTGACAAGGTGGTGACAAGTCAGAGGTTGGACTTGATGATCTCAGAGGTCTTTTCCAACCTAACTGTTTCTGTGAAAATAGTTTCAAATGAGCTACACAGAAGAAGTTTTTTTACCATAAAACAGCAATGTACTCTGATCCCTCTAATATTAGGGGCATTGGGATATGCCAATAGGACGCTCAGAGCTACAATCAGTAGCATTTTTGTCTTATGCATCTGGCTCTGCAGTTCCTGGAGCTTTTCCATATTTTGATGATAATTCTTCTGTATATCCCATTACTATCTACACTTTTCAGTTTCTTCATATTATTGATTTCTCTTTGTGCACGTCTAAGATGAAAAATGTTCCCCAGACTGATCTATACACTGGCTTGTGTGTATTGCCAACTTTGAGAGTTTCAACTAGTTGTAAATTACTTTCCCTTTGCTTTACAGGTTGGCCCACCAAAAGGCCCCTGAGTGTATAAAAAACCGATGCTGATTTATAAGTGTTTATACTAAGTGTCATGTAGAACTTTCAAATTCATTTGTCACGGTATTCCAAGCATGGCACTGTTCATTTTCAACACACGTAGCTTTCAATTTTTATTGTTTTTTATTGTTTTCTATTTCTTTATAATTAGAATAGCTTTATTTAGCATGCCAGCAGTGGGTACCTCAGCAGTCTGATTCATTCAACTCAGTGTGGTTCATTCATCTAGAATATTTTTGTTATCTCCTAGCTGTGCTGTTATCTTGGTAACTTTTACACTAAATGATTATTTAGTCATTAAACCTGAAATTTCTAGAAGTCTTGAGGGAACTGTATACAAATTAAATCAAGATTTTCTTTAGCACTTCTTTAGCTGTTTGCACACAGGGCATTTATAAAAGAATACAATTTCCTTGGGGTTGCTTCATCTTTCTCTATGGCCTTGATTATTCCCTCTAAGTTTGATCACTGAAAGAATATTTTGTTGCAATTAATTGTTTTGGCTGAAGAAGCTAGATGCCACTCTGTCTTACACTAAGGGTTCATTTATTCTTTGAGAATTAACAGAGTTGTTGCTGGAAAGCAGCTGTAGGTACTTTGTTTCCTGGGACAAAAAGACTGAACTAGAAGCCTGAATTCTAACACCTGGCAAAGCAAGATGTTAACTCTTTGTTTAATTTGTGCTGTAGTTCTAGGGGCTTCTGTGAAAGTGGTTACCTGGGATACGGAATTTGTTAGGACATTGGTTTCCGTAAATGTGAAGTGTTTGGCTCAGGTTAGGATCTCCATTATTTTGCCTTTCCAAATTTAAAGGAATTGTATCTTACAGAAGTAACATTTGTTATTATCTCATGAAAAAAAAAATAGAAATTTCCTCCCTTCAATTCTGTAAGAATAATTTCATGTGTATGTTGTTTTCCTGAAAGTTTTGCATGCACAGCACAGTTTCAAGAGGAAACCAAGTTAGAAGCACAAATTTTATGTTTAGTTTTCAAAGTAGCCAGTCTACTTTTTTCAGAGGTTTTCTGATACGGATTCAGTTGCTGAGAAATTTGCTGTATTTGCGATCATGAGCTTTTTCCTGTTGTCTGACAGTTTTATTTTCTGCTGAAATGATGTGAGGTTGTGGTTGTGTAGGGGAATGCAAGAGGTGGTCTCCCAGTGGAGACCCTGTGAATTAAGGCGAGAGACTAGAAGTTGAGGTTTGTGCAAAACAAGGAACTCTGCAGAAAATGGAGAATAATGGAACAGGCACTGGAATACAGCAGTAAATTATTTGTGGAGATGTGGTCAGCTTTTTCCAAATATTGTGATGTAATTATTAAAAACTTGTTGCAGAAGTCAGGATTCATGCAATTTAGTACTTTAATCTTTATGGGGAAAAAGCTCAGTCTTTCTTGATCAGCTGCAGGCGGAGAGAGATGCTTTTGTCATCTCAGTAATTTAGGTATGGAACAGACTGGGAAGTCCAAACCAACTGTCTTGTCAGAATGATGCTGTCTGAGGTCATATTGTCAAGTGTTCATCAGTGAACTCCTCCTGCATACATATGTTAGTTTCCCTGGCTTCATCTTTTCTTCAAATGCAGAGTGGTTTTAAATAGGTACTGAGAAAAGGGAGATAAGTAATCGTGACCAGCATAAAAGAGTAATTAATGCACCTTGCAGCATCCTATGTGTGCTGATGACACCTCATCCAGCCATTATGCCTGCTCTTATATAACAAGAAATTTTGTATAAAACAAGAAAACAAGGAGTGAAACAGCACTGTGGAATTCTGCAAAATCCATAGATAGAAGAAGAAGAAGAAATAAAACTGATTTCACAATATAAGGGAAAAAGATAGGTGTGTTTGTGTGCTTACCTGCTTAGTCTTTTGAATAAAGTATTACAGTATTTAGTTCATAATGGTACCAAATGTGTATGTGTGGGAGGGGTAGAGGGTATATAGAAAGCAGAAAATAAAAAAAATGAGGTTTTTTAAAGTCATCAGAATGCATTGTCTGCATTTACCATTGACTAAGGACTTTTTGAGAAATACGAATTTCAAGTAGTGACAGGTCATTAGCTGAATGAGTGGAGGCTTGGGGTTTTTTTTCTCTTAGAAAAAAATATCAGTTCTGTGAGACCTCAATGCCATTTTTCTTGTTCTGAGTGGTAAGTAGTCATGTAGTTACAGGCAACTTCTATTATTAAGGAAAATAAATGCTGTAATCTGTGTTTTCAGGGTGATTATTGTACCCATTCTTGGAATGATGATATTTGTAGCCCATCTTTTGGCTTGTTATGGTTGTCTGCACCATTACAGATGTAGGTGAGCATGTACTGATTGCTATGTGGGACTTGCTTTTTTACCTTAGTGTGTAGTTACCAGTGTTATTTCATAACAGCACTTTATATTTTGACTACAAAAAAGTAAAACAGCATATATATTATTTCATAGTTTTGATTTGTCTTCTCAACTTCCTTTGGCTATTTGAAAAGAATCCTGTCAGCAAAAAGTCTTGAATTTATGTTTTGGAATTGTTGAGAAAACAGATGTTCAAAATCAACCATTTCAAAACTTGGCAGAAATATTTTCCCTAATGTTTTTTGTCTACCTGTCTTCCTGTTATATCTGGAACCTGTTTAGTAAGTTTGGCTTATCGTATTTCTTACAGAGGATAATGTGAGTGTGACTTATCCATTCAACCAAAGTCAGCATACCTAAAATCAGCATGCTAAAATTCCAGGAGACAAGCTCCGTTAGCTTATTCCCTTATTTCATTTTTCCTAGCAGCCTGGGCCCAGGAGGAATGAGGAGCATCTCATTACAGTGTATTTTGGAATGTAGAATGTAGGGCACTTCTAGAAAATGGGAAAAGTGGGTTTAAGCTTCCCTCCCTTGGTACCATAGGGTGAAAACCAAAGATAACTTTGCTATAGCAACCATTCTTTCAAAAGGATGATTCCACCTCTTTTTTAGATGCCTATTCTCAGCTTGCTGTTTTGAATCCCTGATGGCTGCAAGGTTTTCCGTAAAGTCTGTTTGAGATTGAATTTTGCACTCCCTGAGCTGCCCAGACCAAATCTTCACTGTATGTGGGATCACAGGCTTTGACACGTGCCTCTGAAAAACCCTTGTATTTATGACTTAGACATAGGTTCACAGGAGCATTTGAGATTTGGAATTGCGTGTGCCTTCCCCATTTTGCTGGATGATCAATTGTCCTATATACCATACTATCACACTATAATACCTGCTATTGGCAGGTTTTTCACCTTGTCTTGGTCAAATCAGTTTAATCCCCCGACAGGACACTGAGACAAGCTCGTCAAAGTCAACAGTTTTGGCTTTGTGCCTACTCTCCCTACAGTCACTCTTTACATGAGGCTTTGTCTTGGAGGTCACCTTCTCTTGTCTCCCCTTAATATAATTTTTTTCTGCTTTCTTGAATATTTTCATATCTTTAAGTGTCCAGCAATCAGTGATTATTTTGTCACTCCTAACCATTTCCTTCCCCTCACTACGTCCTTCCTATAGCTGTCATCTTGTTTTAGTCTTTAAGCACTAGCATATAAAATAGCCATAAATATGTGGTTTCATAGAACAACCACTGCCTTTTTGTGTCATTAGTCCTTGTAACTCTTTGCAGATCCTTAACACAAACTTTTTTCATGTATTTTTCACTCCAGCTGCTGTCTACACAGCAGATTCTTTTCCCATCTTAAATACATTATCTGAGAGGTGCTTCCACTGTCCCAGACAGTTTTTGGTTTTACCCTCTTTAAATGGGTTAACAAAATAGGCAAAGGTTAGGTTGCATTGTTCAGAATGTGTTTTTTTAGCAGCTGCAATTTATATTTGCTCACATGATATGTAAGAGATTACTTTTCTTGTGTGAAAATAATTTAGTCTCTCTGATATCATCCTAATGCTGACTTTTCAATAAGAAAAAATATCTGTGATTGATGTACTATGTGATCACACCACCGTATGGTCTGATATGAAATACTAATTATGGCAGGAAGAGCTGGGTGCAGTTCTGTTTCTATTCTGTAGCATTAGCAAATAAAAAGTTGAAATGTATGCAAAGAGCTCTGTGTCTGCTCAGACTTTGTCAGATATTTATGCATATTTTATATATATTCCAAATGACACTGTATCACTGTGACCTGCTGGACTCGTATGAGAATGGGAACAGAAGGTTACACAAGTCAACATTAGAGTACAGTATGGTGCTATATGTTGTGCTACTTCTTATGCTGTAGTGGGAAAGCTTACAGAGTAAGTACTACAGTGCATGGTATATCTTGGCAAACTCTTCCAGTGGAAGTACATCCTACTTTTGTGATGATTTTATTGTTTAATAACTACCTGCCATGTTCTGGACACTGTAATGTGTGTTTGTGCTGGTTTTCACTAGCCAGACAGGTGAAACCAAGCATTTCCTGAGACATCAAGCAAAACTGTCTCCTACCATGAGCCAGAAGCCTAGCTGGGGTTGTTTGATTTTTTTAGCTCCATCATGATAAATTGCACAATTATTGAAAGAACTGAAATAGGACTAGAAAGAGGACTAAGTACTGTTGAAGTCCTTAGGGAAATTCTGTTAAAGCTCTTTTCTGGTGCCCTATTTAAAAATAGGGAAGTCTTTCACCTCCTTGTGCTGAAGTTTGAATAGATATTTTCTGTGAAGGAGCCTGCATAATGAGTCAAATCCCTATGACTTCAGGGAGAAGGGGTAGACCCAGCTGTGATCCAGAGTGCTTTGAAGCAGAGGAAGGTACTACAGTCTAACACATCACAATTATCACTTTTACATACTAGATAATATTAAGGCACTTGTGCAAAGGTGTTGACACATGAATAACTCAACTGGGATAAAGTGATCCAAAAATGTCTTTTGGGGTTATCATGTTTCTTCAAATGGGCTTTCACAGTGATCAGTGGAATCTTCATGAAACTTCTGCTTCATTGTGAGAATTTTTGAAATATGAATAAACCCCATGTGGACTTTTAAAGAGAATCTTTGTGAGGTTTTATGACTCACTATTGGCATAGACCTCATTCAAGATCCTACTTGTTATATTAGATGCTTCATGTTTTTCAGAAATGCTTGAGGAAATAACTTGTAGTTCAGCACGTTAGAAATAGCACTGGTAGCAGATGGCCAAGAGAAAATGCTGCAGAAAAGTTGATTGTGTGACTCTGATTTCTTGCAAGCACATAGTGCGGGCTGAGCAAGGTCTTCCAGCTCTGGCAAAATGAAGGTTTTGGCCTTGAGCTGTGTAGCTGAGCACAGCCCTGGTATTTGGTAGATGCTCGTGACTATGAAGGCACTGTTTGGAGCATTGCAGTCTGAGCACTGACAGCAAGAGTAGGTAACTGTCCTTCACAAGCAGCCTATTCTGAAACAGACTGTCTTGGCAGTGCTCCCAAGACTCTGATTCAATCAGTTCCTGCCTAATGAACTGAAGACCACCTTCCTGATAATTAAGAAGAAATAAGCTGCCTGGATTTTATCCAGCTTCAGATTTTTATGCTGACATTCTAAGCACTTAGTTATTTGTGTTAGATAGTTGACTGCTCAAGTCATTATTCCTAAGTCGTGTGGATTGAAGGGGAAATGTCTTTGATTTTGGTTTGTTGCATATGAGGAAATCTCCACAATAGGAGATGTCTCTTTGCCAGACTGCTTTTTCTGAGTATACATACTTTAATTCCAGTTTGGATAGCATCTCTAATGTAAATTTTCTATGTCTAAAGGAGTAATAACAGAAAATTGCAAGGTATCAGGCATTCTATGTATTCACCTAATCATGCCTAGATAAAGTTTCAGTTTAGTGGCCCCCTCAGGAGTAGACACTTTACAGACTTCTTTTTGACAGTATTATGGGAAGTGACAGTCCCAGTGATCACACTTTGCTCCAAATTAGCTTATATTTAAAGTAATCTTAACTTCTTGGAACAGTTCCAGGGTTTGGCACAAATGGTGGGTCTCAGCAGCAGAGCCAGTTAATATTGCCTTATACCATGCGTGGAAATCAGATAAATTTTATCTGTCTCATTTCATTTTATGCTTAGATAAATGAGAGAGTTGAACAACCTTTCTCTGGGGTGTTCTTCTGTCCTTACATTTCCTTACAACTTTTCAATTTCATCTTCCAAGTGGAAGATCTTTCCAGTCAAAGCCAGGAAGACAGAAATAATATGGTACTTGATGGCTGTAAGCATCAGAGACCAGTTACTTCTCACTGTTACCCACCCCCTTTCATTTGAACAAAAACTACTTGTAGAATTGGAGTTTAGGGTGCAGGGCTGTCTTTCTGATTCTTCCTGTAGTGGTAGGAACTGGTGAGATGTCAGAAAATAGGTTCCCATGTCAGAAACTTTGGAGGTCCAGTAGTATTTGTCTAGTCTAGTTTTGAATTACCACCTGCTCTGCAAGGAGTCTCTGTGTACCACATTTCTCATTCAAGTGAAGTAAATCCTGACAAAGAAGGAAAAGATCCCACAACCATTAAGTCACCTTAGCAATTTTCATACAGTTAAACTGGGGAAGTGATGTTTTTACTGTATGAGGGAATGGGCATAGCTGTCATAGATTGGGATGTTTATGGGGATATATGACATGCTGGTGTAGCTACAGCAGCTGGAGATGTTTTCATGCTCCAGCCTGATAGTCGTTCTGGCACAACTGTGGTCCTGATCTGAATGGGATGAAAAAATATTTTCATAGCTCTTCTTCTCTTGAAAAATTCTTTCTAATACAATTTATGACTTGGGGGTTCTGTAGTTTGGAAAGAGTAGGCACATAGTAGTTGGTTTTTCTGCCATGTTTTAACTAAAATATGTTATTCAATAGTTATATAGGGATTTTCATTGTTTTTTTTACTGATAGCTTCATTTCCTGATGTGTCAAGGGAATGAGAGAACATGACTAACATTTTTTGTGATCTTACAATTGCCAACTGCATGGCAATTTTAATTTTCATTTTAGAATTAATTCATGGCTGAAGTGACCGTATTGCTGATTTTGAATATAAAGCGTATTTACCAGGTGAAAACTAGAAAATTGATTTTACTTGGAGTGATGAGTTAGGAATTATCAAAGTTCACCTCTGTCTTGCTGACAAAGCAATCCAAAGTGCATAGACTTCAGTGCATGTATATTTTCATAATATACTGTCTTTTGGCAGCTGATTTTTCTTACAAATACTTCATGTTGATATATTTGGGTTTGTTTGTGTTTGTGTCCATCTTGGGGAACTATATGTGAAACATAACCCTGAGCTGGAAAAACTGAAACAAAAAAATAGTCTCACTTAGTTGAGCTTAGCAACCAGTGGACAAATATGTACAGTGTTTATACCACTGTTTTTTAATGCCACACTTATGTATGGGATGAAAGATGTCCCTAAGAACAGTAGTGGGACTGCTTTCTGAGCAATGACATGAATATTGCATTCAGCAGTGGCACCTAGAAAAACATGGCAGGGCATCTGAGCATGGTAAAGTCAGCATGTACTGAGTACAGTTGGGATGTGGAGAGAGCTAGAGAGGTAAAAATGTAAAATATTGAACACTCTGAGTATTGCAGCCAACAGCAGTGCAGTTGTTCAGAATAATTATTGTCTGTGGTGCCAGTCATTAGTCGTGGTGCCTTAGGCAAGAGATAGGGACCGCAGACTGTCACCTTGGAATACATGGAATGAATACAGAAGGTGTGCTATTGCATGAGCAGCCTCTCATCCTCATCAGAGGATGAATTTCTGTTTTCCAGGAAATACATAATGAATGGAGAAGTGGAGGAAACCAGTCTTGCAGCTTGTTGTAACTACTAGGACTCATCTCAAAAGGGATAGATTTGCCTCAACCAATAAACCACATTTTAAATTAATCCCATTTTAGTCTGGGCATGTAACACAAGTCAGAAGAATCACTTTGTAAAAGTGCCGCTTTCTCTCCATTGACTGTAACTGGAATCCAGATGACTTGTGCAGGTGATGGATGTCTGTGTAAAAGGCATCTCAGTTTTAGATGGTGGAATTCTTGTGTGCCAAACCCCAGTGTTCATGTCATAAAATTCAGTGAACCATAGTAATGTCAGAAATGGTATTTTAAGAACCAAAATAAAATGTATCAAGTTTTTCCATGAGACATCTAGTGGCATTCACTTAGAAATTAGTATGTTTCTGAAATAAGCAATAAAGAAAAGGAAATTCCATCTTTAAAACAGCGGATTCACAGCATTGGTATTTTCTTTATGACCCAAATGAAGGCAAAATAAGTACAGATTTGTAACCAGAAGGGTAAGTTTCTCATCTTAGACAATAAGAATAAATCCTTTTAGAATTTGGGCCTATGGGCACTAGTCAGGAGAAACTGCAGTTCTTAAATATATTTTCCATAATCACTGATAAACAAGAAATATTTAATGAAGGAACCTGCTGATAGTTGCCACTGAAACTGACTGAAATGCATTTCTAGCAAAGAGTGATGTCATGCAGAGACACCAGCTGACCCAGAATAAATACCTCAGGAACACATTCTCTTTCTGGACTGATCCTGCTACATGAAAGGGACTGATAAAGTGGTTCAGGATGGGCATGGATGAGAATAAATCCGGTTTGTTTTGCGTGTTCTGGAAGACTATTAATTGTTCAGCCAGGCTCTCTGAGACCTGTCAGTTTTGGCATAGCAGTATCAAAGCTATTAAATCAAATTCCTGATTTGTTTTAGCTGCTTTCATGTAGAGGCAAGGACAGGATGTACCTGTACCTCAGGTTAAGACACACTGTCCATATACAGCACACTGCACTGTAACACAGATTGTGGGCTCCCATGTACACATACCTGCACTGGGGCACAGCTGAAACAAAGTAGTGATTTACATTATGATGGGTTATATGGTGCTTACTTGGCATGTTATTATGGTTGCTCTTTAAATAAAATCCCCTGAAGTTTATTTCTGACAAGACTGTAGTAACTGTAGTACCATTAAACAGTTGTTAGGAACATTTTGTTTATGTAGAGTTAAAATATTATAGTTCAAGAGATTGCAGACTTCCTTTTGTGGGCATTTGCAATTATTTGGGACCAAATCCAGTTTCCAGTAAACAGGATAGGAATCTCAGTTCCAGAGGGACTTGTGTCAAATTTCTTTAAGTTTTTGAAGATGCCAAGTTTTATAAAATTGACATTTTAGTTGAGTGCCTGATACAGTGGGGACCAAGACTTCCTTTGGGATTCTGCTTAATATGTGCAATGATGTGCTTTACCATGAAATCTTTTTAATTGGATGTGGTGATGATGAGGTTGATGGGTCTACCTGATCACTAGTTCACAAGTTGTTTGTATAATAACATAGGAAGTATGGGGAATAAGCAAGAGGACATCAAATCATAATCCATGAGTAACACTGTGACTGAACTGGCATAGCAAAGATGTGGTGGAAGGACAGGGAGGGGGAAGAGGTTGTTGTACATTTTAGTTCAGATATTTGTGCTGTGACCCAGCTGCAGAGAGAGTTGGACGTACAGATGCTCTGTGAGTGATAATAACAGGAAAAAGCTCATGGGCTCCATTGTTATGCAGGCATGGCACAGACCACCAAACAGTTCAGGTAGGTGGAGACTTTTATTGTCAGGGTACAGGTGATGGTGAAAATGAGGGATTTTAATAAACAGTCACCTGCTGGAAGCCAATGAAGGAGAATACCAATGCGCTTTGCAATGCACTTACAACCAGATTTTGAGACAGTGGGACAAGCAATCTAAAGGGAAACGGTATTTGATACCAGCTCTAAGGGGGAAACTGTTAAAGAGTAGGGAGAGAAAAGGCAGGCTGAGTGAGAATTACCCTGCAATGACAGGACTCACAGATTTCAGGAAGGGAAAGAGGTAAAAGAATTAGAACAACAGGTTTCAAAGGGATATGAGAGGACTGTGGGCATAACCTCTATTTACTCTTTGGAAAGGAGTCTGGAGAAAAGTTAAAGAATTGTTTGTTCCCCAAAGAAAAATTATAAAGAGAAGAAATGCAAATTGAGACACCATAGGAGAAGGATAAAAAGCATAGTAAAATAAATCTGTCTAAAATATAAGCAGCTCATTTATGTCAAGCACAAGAAGGAACCACATACAAAATTAAAACCAGTTTGGATTATTCAGAACAAATACAAAAGAACAGCAAAAGATGCAGAGAAAAGACCCCCAAAATACATCAAAGAAGGTAAGACCAAAAAATGTGTACAAGAAAAGGTTGTGTACAATGAATACATGAGGAGTAACAGAAATTGTTCTGGAAGAATATTTTTGGTAAGAGTATGCTCTAGCAAAGTGTTGCTCTACTGCTTAACAGAAGCACATGGGTCTTCACTAGGGTTATTTTGAGTATATGGAAAATAGCCTAGAACAGAGAAAGGACAAATCAGACAGTACCTAATGTGTTAGGTGTTCTCAGGTTAGCTGTGCCTCAGATTTGCTATACTTGGAAACTGAAAGAATTTTCTAAATTAGTCTCAGACCTGTTAGCAGTTACCACTGAGAACCTGAAGAAGAAAAATAAATGCGAAAAAACTTCCAGGAAAATAGAAAAGCACATCCTTAAAAAGAGGAGGAAGTTATGGATGGAAGAGTCCTGTCACAGATTTGCAGACCATTTTTGTTCCTAGAAAAATGACAGACAAATATTCTTTTTATAAATTCCTGGAAGAAAGTAACAAACAGCAATCAACATGGATTTGTCAGAGCTATCTAATACCCTGTAACAAGAAATTATAATTTGTGGATAAAAGAAAAGGAGCAGATGCCCTGTATTTTCATTTAAAGAAATTTCAGAATGCTGTCTTACAAGAGTCCCCTATAAACAAGCTCGGGAGCATCAAGCAGTATTTATGTGCAAGTTGCATGGGATATAGTTGCAGAAGTGGTTGGATAAGGTAAACCCCAAGCAGCTACTGCTGTTTCACTCAAGTGTATTCCACAAGAGTTTATTTTAGACACTAATATGTTTTTTTCAGCATTAATCTGGATTATGTTTTAGAGAATATGCTTATTAAATTTGCAGTTGTCACAAAGTTGAGAATTAACTGGAAGGATGCCAGAGAACAGGATTAGAATTGAAAATGATCTTGAAATGGTTTTGAAACTAAAGTAATATTTAGCAGGTATAAGTGTGTGGTACTATACTTGGGCAGAATAGCCATACACAGGCACAGGACAGATGGTTAAGCAGCGGGTTTTGAAAATTATATATGTCATAAATATTACATGAATAAACTTAGTCAAACTGTTATAAAGAAGGCATGGATGGATGAAAAAGACATATAGCCTGTAAAATGTATGGAGTAATTAATGTGATGTACTCAGTATTCAGCTCAGTTCCAATACTGGGACCAGTTTTGAGCATCACATTTCAGTAAAGATGTAGCTAATTAGAGGGAGTTCAGGGAATGGCAATAAAGATAGCTGAAAAACAGGATTTTTAAGGGAAAAAATGAAGAACCAGAATTATTTAGCCTTGAAAGTAAAGGGTAGGTAGGAACAAAAAGTTTTTAAGTATGAGAAATACCCCAACAAAACACCTTGAGCCAACCAACCAACATACCAACCAGCCACCCAACAAAAGAAACACACCCCAAACCACCTTGAACCTACACAGATGAAGGGAATGATCTGATCTCTGCATCCCATATGGATAGCTTAAATTGTAAGAGAAAAAATTAATTTAGACATCAGAAGAAAAATTCCTGACCATAAGGTGAGATACTTAGAACAAGTTAAGTGAGAAATTGGTGAGTGTATTAGCAGTCTTTCAAAACAGGGAAAGCTTATCCAAAAATGATACAAGTGTAGCTTTGTTTCATCTGCAGTTTGGAGCTGGCTTGCTCTGGACCCTCTCAGCAGTATGAATGTGTTACATTACTGTGTATTATTGCTGTGCCACACAATGCATTTTCTGTTCTGTAAGTCTTGTGAAACGCTACTCCAATTTGAATTAAGATTATCCTTTTTCTTTTATTTCAGTGTGTGCAGAAGCTTACAATCCTGATGAGGAAGAGGATGACGCAGAATCCAGGGTACTTCATGCTTAGAATCAAATACTTTTTCAATTCTCAGGCATTAACCTTAGGAGGAAAAATGTAACCAGCTTTACCATTTCTTTCCAAAAACATTCTTATCATATTTTAGCAATCTCTTGGGGTTTTGTGTTAAAGGAATGTTTAAAAATTCTCTGTAATAGTCACCCATGTAGGACTTGATGTATTATTCTTAATTACCAAACCTGTGGTACATGATTAAGGAAACATTTTTGCGCAATTGTATTTACCCAGAGAGCACCTGTTTCTAAAAAGCCTTACCTAGTGTCCTCATAATCTTGCAGCAGTTTCCTTTTTCATAAGGCAGAAAAAAGTTAAGCTGTGAAATTGCTAAGATTTTTCAATGTACAATGTGACAAATAATGAACTGTATTTATTTCTTTTATTTGTGTCACCCTTTTAAAGGCATTTATTTAGCTTTTAAGATGAAATAGCATGACTTTCAAGAGAAGTTTAATTGTTTATATTCTACCTAATTTTCTGGCTTGTAACACAGTCCCAAAGGTTACCCTATAGTATTACAGCTGTATATAGCCTATCTCTTAAAGCATATGAGTTGAACAAATTGATTGATACTCAGATGAACCAGACAGTGGTAATTTAGTAAATCTCTGGCTCACTCAGATAGTGTCAAGTCTGTTGTTTACTCTGTGAAATTTCTGATATAAATTTAACACAAATACTATTTCTCAAAACATTCTTTAGGAAGTAGTCATGGCAAATGGGTGCTTTTTATAAAACATGTATTCCCCAAATATGATAAGAGAGTTGTAATGTTTATGTGGTAATAATGTAGATAAAGGTGTCCAGAATGGCTTGCAGAAATGAACTGGATTCCACAGGTGTAAATATCTCGCGATCTTAAATATAGCAGTGTTTCATTTGCTAATGCTATGGTGATACCATTTTATCATTGAGTATTTATTCAAGTCCTGAAGGTTTTGAAATGAAAGAGTTATGAATCATGGCCAAAATATTGTGTAAAATGCTTAGTTGAATTAGCTCAGTCCTTCAGCTAGTGCTACTATATCATAATCACTCTGAGAGCTTTTGTATTATATCCCTCAGATTATTCACCCCAAAACAGATGATCAAAGAAACAGACTGCAGGAGGCGTGCAAGGACATCCTTCTTTTTAAGAACCTAGACCCGGTAAGAAATGCTTGCTAAATGAACAGCATTTAGCAGTGTTGCTAAAATCATTTGTCTTGAGCTTTGGAACAGAAATCTACAGATTTTACTTTTGTAACCTCTTACATATGCTTTTTTGACCATTTAATAAATTCCAGAAATGCCATTTTTTTTAACTGATACATCATGTACAGAGTCTTTGGTTTACCACCATAAGTGGTAATATTGAAATACATTAATATGAATCTGTATGTTAATAAAAATAGACATATTAATAATTTTAATTATTGTGTTTTCTTCCTCTAAATTCTCCTGTACACTGATGTCTGTGAACACATCAGTTAACTGGAATGTTTTTTTCTATTAGTTATTTTTTAGCATCAAAAGATGCTGAGTGCTCCATTAAAACAGAAAATTACCCCAAAGCCTTCAGTTTAGCTAAGGATGTGATTGAACATGTGAATTATGAAACAGAAGGAAGGAGAAAGGTACTCATGATGTATTTACATTATTATTTCACTTAATGCAGATACCATAAAAAAAGCTTCAGGTAATTTTCTTCCATGCAAATAATTTCCTTCTGCTTCATATAAAACCAACTATGAGCTTTTAAGAAAGGCTAAATGCTCTGAATGAATGATCTGGATCAGACAAAGGTGATAGTGCTACCAAAAAAGCACACAATATTGTTTAAGGGAAAAGGTGAGTGTATCAATCAAAACATGCATACTGAGGTTGGGATGACTCACAGCATCCCAAATGCTTTCTCAAGAGATTTGATTCAGTGCTGTCAAGGGAGGGAGCATGAAGGAAAGAGAAACAATTATGTAGATTTTTTAAGTATGAGAACAGAAAGTTTAAAATTTGATTCAAGAGGGAGCTAATGGAAAGACCAGCCTGCAGCTCTGTTTGGAAGTCAGGTGCTATTACAGAGAATGCACATTAATTTGTGCTGCAGGTTTGCAGCTCCTGCTTCTGTCTGCACAGAGACTGAACACTGACCCTGGGTACCTGTTCCCTTAGAAGTCCTGAGGAGCAGTGAGCCACAAAGCCCCAGCTTAGCAGAACCCTGGAGTTATTGTTATGGAAGGCATCAAAACTCTCAATGTGGGTGCTAATACATGTGCATTCTTGGGACAGGAGGGATCCTGACACAGCAGGTTTCCTAACTCCCTCATTCTGTCTGTTTTATAGGTAGTTATTCAGCTGCTCCACTGTACTTGTTCAAGCTAAAGCCATGCAAACATTTACCCTTCTGCTCCTGAATTATTTTTCTGAATAGCTTCAGGGAATCAAAGTCATTTGTGGGCGTCTGCTGTGGATGTGAAATTGCTTTATTATATATTTTCCTTACTGTTGCTGTGTCCTGGCTTCCACTTGGCTGGACCATCATTACATTAGCCTGCCAGTGGCATTTTGGCAGACCCCTCTTGGTTAAGCTCGGAGCATTTCTCTTATGAGCCCTACAACATGATGAATTATTGTGTGCTCCTAGAACCTGCTGTGATGTTAATAGTGCTTACAGTATCAATCCTCTGCATGGGATCTGCTTTGCATTACAGTGAGAGTTAGATCTTCTGTCTCAATAGTCATCAGCCATTTGGTCTGCAGGACAGGGGTCTGTTGGCTGTATTGTAATGATGTGTAGATATAGAGCATTAAACTGCTCCAGTGTGGGCACTTGATGGACTTTTTCCAAGGATGAATTCTTCCAAGGAATACTGAGGGATTACTTCCTCTGTTTGTGAAGCTCTTCTCAAGACTGTGCTTGCTGTCTTGATACTGATGTTTTGAACTATTTTTTTCAATTCTTATTTTGAATCAGTTTCTTGTAATTGTTAATAGCTCCCACAATCTGTTCCAGGTGTTTAGCAGAAGATTTCTCAGCTGAGTTCTTCCTTTGTGGAGGTCTGCAATCCAAAGCCTTGAAATGCACTCTGGGTATCTCCCAAGTCTTGTTTGCCCCACTTTGCTCAGATTGTCCAGTGTATTAAGAACACTGCCTCCTGCTTGAAATCCTTTACATCCAGCATTCTGGAAAGCTGAATAAGATAATTTTTGTAAAGGAGTTTTTCATTACAATAATTTTATTCATAAAAGACATTGGAAAATTACTGAGCTCTGAAGACAGAAAAGATAATTAAGTGCAGCCTTCTTAAGTCTGGCTTGTTCCTGCTGTGGAGCCAGGATCTGTAGTCCCTCGGGAACTTCTCCCACTCCTCCTTCTTGTTCTGCCTCTGAGCAGCGACTCAAGGGCTCTGCCACTGTAGTTGCAGTAATTAAGTATTCCTGTGCCAGCTCTCTTCTTCACCTCTGTCTCTCCACGAAAGCTGCTGCAGTTTACAGAGAGTTAGCAAAAACCTTATTCATCTTGAAGAGAGATATTATCTTCTGCTGCTAAAGCTCAAGTCTCTGGAACAAAAGTCAAGCTTTGTATTGATAGCATCTCCCACTCCCACTGTTGTGGTTATTGGTTGTTTTTTTCCTTGTATTGAACTTCAGCTTCTTTCTGCTGTAGTTCTGTGTATGAAAGCCACCATTTCAAAGGTCAGTTAGAGGGGAACAGACGATGTAAAGGCCTTAATGGCTTTTCCCCGATGGCCTTTTAGAGGGTGTCAAATACCATTTTCCAATACAGAATAATACGTCTTACAGAGTGATCAGAATTGCATTCCGTACATGATGCTCAGTGAAGTCCACCTTTTTGTAGCACTTTATCCCACACTCACAGACTGTACTTTAATTGGAATGGAAGGATAAGATAAGGCTATCACTAAACCCGAAGGAGATGTTGCAGTAGTTGGGAGTGACTTACATTTCTCTGCTCAGCATGTTAATTAAAGAGGCCATTTGAAAAGACAAGAGCCATCACATAAAATTAAAACCCAGCAGAACCGTTTGAATGTAGGGCTAAATGAGAGAGGAGAAAAAGATAACCTTCAAGACTTTGAGACAACTTAGGACCTGGTATACCCAGACAACACTGTCTTGAGCCCTCATTCAACTACAGTAGTTTTTGAATATCATATAGGTAAACTTGCACATATATGTTTACAAATATCAATATTTCACATATTGTCTGAGATTAAAAATTTAATAGTGTAAAGAAACACCAGTTCTCATACATTTCCCTGCACAACATTCTTATGTTTTAAGGGCCAACTCTTATAGTCTAAAGTCTGTGAAATTACTTTAATTTTATGGAGACTTTTTTTAACTTTGTAGATTGATGAGGATGTAACTCGTCAACGAATGTGAGTTCAGCAATGTATTCCTTAGTTAACTCCCTTAAATAAAAAATTCCTTTAAAGAATTGACATCTTAGCAATTTTTTGCCTTTCTGGTGGCTTAATCATTTGCCATCTTGTTGCTGTCACTCAGTATCAGTTTTACCTAGCATGTTACAGTTTTGAAAAAATCACTTCAAGAATATGAATTGAAACATGCATTTGCAACAAGATGAGGGAAAGAAGTTTTGCAGAGGTACTTGGTTACTTTTTAGAGGACCAGATCAGGAAAGAATCAAGAGACAGGTCTATTCAGGTGTTTGTTTTCTTCTCCCCATGCTATATTAGATTAACTCATTCCTCTTCTAACGCATCTCTTCCTGTTCTTCCTCCCAGAAAAGCCTCTTCCTCTTAGACTATTGTTTATCGTCCTTCTCAATTGCCTGCTTCCCCATGGCAAGAACCCATAATACTACTTTTTTGCTCCCAGGATTGTCATGGTGTGCCAGGCTGGTTACTCTACCTGCATGCACAAAACATGTTACCAGAGCCTCTCCTTTGTGCTCCAGGTGCTCAGGGTTACTACAGTGGGCTCTGAGGTTGCTCTCTTGCCCTTCCACTTTCACTTTGTGTAAGCCAGCAAGGAGAAAACAAGATGATGACCAAATGTCTTCAGGCCTTACAGAGGGCTGAAGTTGCTATCACTGAAATTTCTCTCTGTCCAGCCTAACAACTGTTTTATCACCAGGAAGAATAGCAGCAGTAGCTCATCTAGTGGCCAAGGAAGTCTTCTACACTTCCTTTTTACAATACAATTCAGAGTTGTTCTTTTTTTTGTCTCTTAAGAGGAAAATTTGCTAGGGTGATTAACAAGAGGCTATTTAGTTTGGCAGTTACAGCCCAAAGGGCAGCAGTTAAAAAACCTGATGAACCTTTTATCAGAGCGAGAGGCTGGCTCAGGGGACTGGTACCATCAAAGCTGAGCCGTGCCCTTGCACTTAAAGTCTGAATCCCTTCTTTGGCAAAAATTCACAAGCACTGTTAGATCATCTATTGTGTTTCAGAGAAGTTTAATATTGGAGAGCTTTGTACTGCTAATGCTTGTACAGAAGATGTAAAATAGGTCTTGATCCTTTTCTAAAAAGTAATAAATTATACATGTTGTTCACAAATATGCAAGAGCAATTTCTGGGCATATTGCCACCCATGTACCTGGAGACTTTGTATAAGAGAGCACAAATATTGATTAATCAATTAGAATTGATTAACTTGAAGGAAGATGAAAGAGAACATAATGTAATTGTTTTATGAATAGTGGAAACTTATACTTAAGGCCAAATAATTCCTTGAAACCACTAACAGAAGATTCTTATTATGCTCTTAGGTTCTTAAGAATTTTGGTAAAGAATTAGAGCTACAGATTTTGGAGCACTATATGGGAACATACACCCCACACCTCCCCTACATACATATATATATATAGACACACATACACACATGTATACATATGTAAAAAGTGTATATAATATATATAACTGAGCCCAGAATGCCTGAACGTGTTAATACTCTGCCCTCTGAGATGACACAAAGGCGATGACATTGAGGTGTCCTTCCAGAGAAGGGCAACAGAAGGGGAAGGGTCTGGAGCACAGGTCTGATGAGAAGCAGCTGAGGGAGCTGAGGGTGTTCAGACTGAAGGAAAGGAGGCTCGGGGGGACCTTACTGCTCTTTACAACCACCTGAAAGGAGGCTGCAGCCAGGTGGGGTCAGTCTCTTCCCCCAGGTAACAGGACCAGAGGAAAAAGCCTCAAATTGACCCAGGGGAGGTTCAGATTGGATATTAGGAAAAATTTCTTCACTAGGGTTGTCAAGCATTGGAAGAGACTGCTCAGGAAAACGTTTGGGTCACCATTCCTGGAGGTATTGAAAAGATGTGTAGATGTGGCACTTGGCATAGTTACACAGTATGAAATGTGTTACTGAGCCTGACTGATGGGCATGTGCATGGTATTTTAGAGGCAGAGTACTAATTTAGGATGTAACTGTGTGGAAGAAGGTTAAGGTATATTCTCAAAGAAAATACTATTGCTTGAAAATATTGATTGTACATTGAAATATAAATTAGATTCTTTGATAGTGAAGAAATAAATGCTTTTCCATTAGTTTACAGGTGGATATAACACAAGGGAACTAAATATTTTGAATTGGATCAATCTTCCTGCTAACATTTTTATCAGAGTTCCCCTGAAGTATATGTGCATGGTTTTGTTTTGAAAAACAAACGTGGAGAGGTGTACACATGAATTCTGTAATTTTTCTTCCTCTACAAGGTTCAGAGTTGTTGATTTAAGAAGTCCTTTGTTCCCCATGGTTTCCTTGCCTGTGTTTTGCTAACATTTTCTACCTCTCTCCCCCTCCCCACACCCGATCCCCTCCCTTTTCTGGTATTGTCTGTTTTATTGACTTCTTAATATCATGTGGAATATTAATTTGTTGATATTTCAAATTGCACAAAGTGAGGAAAACGTGGCCAGCAGAATGCCATTTTGGCTGGGGGTCATTTTATGAACTCAGGGACAATAGAAGAACCGTGGGTTCACTTTGTTCACATGATAATCTTTTAATGTCTTTAGAAGTCATACGACATAGGCAAGTCTTGTTTCTATTTTGCTAAACTGCAAGGAAATCTTCTGCCCACTGGATTGTGCAGGCTGTCTTGGATCTAAAAAGGAAATTAACTGAGATTTCCTGTCTACCAGGGAGAATTCCAGCAGCACACTCATCCTTTTGTGGGACTCCCAAGCATATATAATCCCAACATACCATGGGACTTTAGAGATTTAATGCACACAGCTTGATAGCTGGATTTTACCAGCTCCTGTCGAGTGCCAGATTAGCATTGTCTCAGTTTGCTGTTAGATGCCACATAATTTTAATTGTAAAAATGTAGCTATGCCTTCTATCTCCTGAATATGTTTTCTAAAAGTTAGGAAGGAAAATTTTCGGAAGTTACTTTCTACATTTGCCATTGTCATGGCTGCCAGTGATCATCACATCCTACTTTCCATTTTATCTACAGTGCCTTCATTGATTCAGGCAGCACTTTGTCAAACAACAAATATTTATATCAGCAGTTTAAACATTGATGCTTCTTGCAAACCCCAGCATTTGAGTTTAGAAAGGAAAACTTCATCCTTTTGCCTTTTACAAAATAGCTCACAGTAAATTCATAAACTGGTATTAAGAAGAGACATACCTGGCACAGCAGTAGCAAAGCACTTTGTGGTTTGGCAGTAAAAAGAGCCTTTGGCATCTGGGAAGGGCATGCCATGGTCTACCAGCTCTCTTGATTAAAAGCAGTCTTGCAAGGGCATACAAGTGACTAGAATTTTAATCTGAGATGTACACTAAATAAAATCTCATTTTAATTATACTTAGCATCTATTATCTAATTTTTGTCAAGAAATGGTGTTGAGATGTGATTGCCATGTTTGTTTTGTTACTTTAGAGAAATGGAGGTTAACATACTGTTTTCAAACAAAGCAACATGCATCTGGGGGACAGCATTTTGTGATACAAAGACTATGAGAGGAGAGTCGTGAGTGTTTAGTTGTAGTTTCTCACTTGACCTGGCAAGAGGGATGGAATCACACTCTGTGTCAGGGGGATGTCCTTGGTAAGCCAGTTATCATTCCTGTCTGGGGCTTTGCTCTTCTAAATCCCGTCACGTCTTTTGTAAGCAATTGTAAACATGCACAAAATTCTGTGCATTCCGATATGGAATGGCAATGCAGCAGTCTTGCACACACCTTACTAATACAGGTCTTATTGGCATCACAGGATCATGGCTGGACAATTCCTATGACTCCTTTGAGATGGAAGGATACAGGATCTTTAGGAAGGACAGGAAGAGGAAATAAGTAGGTGGTGTTGCCCTATATCAGTGACCAGGTGGAGTGTGTGTAGTTCCACCTGGGGATGGATGAGGAGCTGACAGGAAGCCTATGGATTGGGATTAAAGGGACAGCAGGGACAGGAGCCATTGCACTGGGGGTCTGCTACAGCTGCCCAACCAGGAAAACTGAGCACGAGGTCCTCTACAGACAGATTGGAGCAGCCTCATATTCACAGTTCCTCATCTTCATGGGGGACTTCAACCACTCCTGACACCTGTCACATGGAAAAAACAGCAGGGCACAGGCAATCCAGGGGATTCTTGGAATGCATTGATATTAACGTCCTTCCCCAAGGGATAGAGGAGCCAGCAAGAAGAGGGGTTATGCTGGACTGTTAGGAAGTTAATTAAAGCACAGACAGAAGTAAATCTGGCCAAGAACATCCAGGGTAACAAAAAAAGCTTCTATCAGTATGTCAGTGATAAAAAACAGACTAGGAAAAATGTCCTCTCAGGAAGGGTGCAGGAGACCTGGTTACTCAGGACATGGAGAAGGCTACAACTTTTTTGCCTCAGTCTTCACCAGCAAGTGTTGTAGCCACACTACCCAAGTTACAGAAGGTGAAAGCAGGGATGGGGAGAATGAAGAGCCCCCCGTTGCTGAATGACCCCAGCTGGGCTCAAGAATGTCTAAGGAAACTGAAGGAGCACAAGTTCATGGGACCTGACAAGTTACATCCATGGGTCTTGAGGGAACTACCTAAGGATGTGGCTAAGCCACTACACATCTTCTCTGAGAAGTCATGACAGTCCAGTGATTTGGAAAGGGGAATCATAACCCCCATTTTTAAAACAGGAAATGAAAAATACCCAGGGAACTACAGGCCAGTCAGTCACAAAAAAAACCCTCATCCTGTTTTCATTTTACATATATATTTGAAAGTAGAACTGCTTTAAGGAAGAAAAGCAGTTGGACTGCACCATTTTACAAAATACTAGAATTAATTCTGCTTATGAAACAGATCTGCTTTTTAATTCTAAAATTACTTATCTTTATCTTTTCAAAATAATGACGGAGTGTGCCAGTAAATTGAGCCTCAGTCTGGCAGAGATTCAAGAGGATTCACATAGAGCAAACTGGGCAAAAAAATTATCTAATTCTCTTGGTAAAAGCAAAAACCGTTTTCCTGGTTTGGTTATTGCAGTCTGCTTTGTCTTAATTTAAAGTGGAAAATTTTAGAAAAGGGACCACTTCTCTTTAAGTTAATTGCAGTTTATTTAGGAAGTTAAAATAAATGTGCCATGCTTCAGCAATTAATAGACTCTCAGATATGTTAAATATCTTCAAGTGTTTTAAACATTTTTAAAATGGAATTGGATTTGTAAATTCTACTCTATTAAAAAATCATAGATTTACATGCCAGAAAAGCTGTGGTTTCATGAGCTTGCTTCATAGTTATAAGCTGAAGATGTTTTAACCAGAAATCCAAGATGAAGAGCACTGAATAAAGATTTTATTTATAAGTCTTATTTCTCCACTACAGGAACAACCGTCTTTTTGTTTTAATCTTTTTTTCCCAAGATACCTTGGAAGTAATTTAAGTTCTAGGGTTTGACCCACATATAGAACATTTTTCTTGCATTGCTTGCACTTAGATGATAACACGGCCTCTAGCCTCCCATGAAGTGTGGAGCATTCTGTATGTTCTCACTTGCCTTCAAAAGCAGACGAGGGCTGTTGGTGGGGGAGCCACTTTGCCAATTCAGATTTAAAGCCAGAGGAAGGGAAACTGCTGCTTCAAGTGCTTTAGACAAGCTGACGTTAGGACGATTTTGCAGACTCTGTAGGAATTTCTTTTTGTTTACATAGAAAGGACTGAAAAGAATGCAGTAATATTACCTATTCATTCAAGCATGGAAGTTTTTAAAAGGTAACTCCTGTATGTAATTTTAAGTCTCTCCCAATGGCACCCACTCAGACTTTCCTTTCTCTGAAATGAACTGTAACACATTCACTGATATGTGAAATGACCCACCTTTTTTCAAACACATACCCATCTATACTAACAAAGGTACTAAGTAGAGACTAGTTAAATGTTTCTTTGCTGGCCTAGGAGGGCTGCATGATGTCTCCCTGTACTTTACCATGATCAGCTGTACTAAGGATGGATACTGCCATTCTGTTGTTCTTTGTGCCCACACACAGCCAACTCTATGAAGGAGAATTTGTATTTATCTTCCATTTTTCAAAAAGGCTTGGATAACATGGTACCGCTGGTATTTTTAAAAGCTCTCAGTGAGTAAAAAATTCAGCAGCATAAGGATGGAATTCATTACACAATTTATCTGTCTAAAAATTGTGTGTAACTGGGAGTTACAGTAGATCTCTCTATCCTCAGAGGAAAGAAAGCTCAAAATCATTCTCTAGAGATTTCCCTATCTTGTATGGTTGTCTCTGTCCATGGGCTGCAGAAGGACTCTAGAGGACTGACTTAGACTGGTGTCCTTTGGAAAGGCAAATGCCATCCATCTTTCAGTGGCCGGAAATGCTGTGAACTGAATCATTGCAAAATGCAAATCGACAGGTTTTTCTACCATGGTTTTCACTAGAATCTGCTTGCTTCCAGTATGATACATACTTGATAAGTTTCAAGAAGCAGAGTGTAGAATTTAGGTGTATTGCAGGATAAATCAAAAATAAAATTTAAATTCTTAGGTTATCTTTCTGGGATTCTTAATCCACAATGAGATGTGTTTGGGTTTTTTAGATGTAAACAGTCAAATTTACAGGAAATTAGACAAATTAGGTAATTAGTTATTTGCTTTTGTTATATAACAGTCATAATTCAAATTATCACATTTTGTTAGTCTGGTAACATTTCTCTCTCAACTAAGTAGTTTTGTAGCCATGTGTAAACTCCTACTTCCCAATGAATCCAGCATTTACTTACCCAGCCAAAGCACTGCATACCTTTATGGTTACATCTGGCCCAACATTCTGCAGGCATTTTGTAACTTAGACTGTCAAAATACTATACAATCACTTTGAAACTACATTCTGTAAGGAAGTTCTAAAGACAAAATCAGTTAAATGTATAATCTAGAATAAATGATACAGTTGTTTTTTTTCAAGGGTATAATGTTACTCAGTTGTGAAGGGTGAAATTCTGTCTTTGGATGGTCATGAGCAATTTACCTTGCAAAGAAGATCTACTTTATCATTTGCAGTGACAAGTGGGAACCTGTGCTCTGATCACTGGCACAGGAAAAGCTAACACTGAATACTAAATAGAACTGTCTTTCTATTATTGATCCACACATTTCTGTAGCATGAATATTTTCCACCATTAACATTTTTTATCTGCATACTGGGAAGCTGGCCAGTTAGTTAATTCAAAGAACAAAATTTTAGAAACAGATGATAATTTCTTGTCTTTGTTTCTTTTAAACAGGAACAGATGTCTCAGGTGTTAGATGCGATGTTTGAAAAGATGGTTGAAGGAGGGGAACATGTAATTGATCAAGGGGATGATGGTGACAACTTCTACGTCATTGACAGGTGAATTGCTGTGTCTTATTATAGCACAAAGTATTATGCAAAAGTCCATTGAGAAGCCTGTGTTCCATGAGCTTGTTTTAGTGCTCACATTACAGCTTTTCTCATGGTATCCAGTGACAGGACTCACGGGAATGGTTCAAAGCTGTGCCAGGAGAGGTTCAGATTTGACATTAGGAAGCATTTCTTTACCAAATGAGTGGTCAAGCACTGGAAAAGGCTTCCTAGAGAGGAAGTTGATGCCTCAAGCCTTTCAGTGTTTAAGGGGCACTAGGACAATTCTTTTAATAAGATTCTTTCATTTTTGGGCAGCCCTGAAGTGGTCAGGTAGGTGGACAAAATTATTGTTTTAGGTCCCTTCTAACTGAAATATTAAACCAGATGATCATAGAAGTGTGTCAGGATTCTGTGCTGGAAAGACACTATTTTTCAGCCTTGTGAAGTTACAGTTTGTCATCTCTTATCCAAAAGGCTACAGGGACAATATTCTGTCAGCCTTGCAGTTTTTAGGTGTAGGGTGTCACTCTGTGTCCCTTATCAATGAAATAACCGCACAGATTTTTGCATTACATTCACATGATTTATCAATGCATACCATAAAAATATTCAGCACAGAAGAAAATGACGGCTCAGCATCAGTGGGCTTAGTAACTTCATCTTTTACAAGGTGTTAGATTTTACTGCATTCCCAAAGCAAAAAAAAAAAGTTATTAAATTAACAATGCAGAGAAGAAATACACAATATATTAGAAAAACTCATATATTTATTTAATGATCTTATGTTGCTTTTCAGATACATTCTTTCTGTTTCCTGCATCTCTGTTGTTTCATTAGAAATTACTACTTTAAAATATTTAAAAAATGAAATAACTTGTGTAATTATTTCAGTGATCGTATCACAGCAATTTTTGCAAAGACTTGTAACATTTGTATTTAGTGTGGCTAAAATGAAATTAAGAAACAGATTCTAAGTTAAATCTTAATTTTTAATAAGTTCTGGTGATAAATAGATCACTGCACATCCATTCTTTCTTTAAACTGAGTTAATGTAAAAACTAATAACCTTATCCTTCCCTTTAAAGAGGGACCACTTTTATTATTTATAGAAGTCATTGAGATGTCTTTACAAGGTGTTTAATACCATTTAAGCAAGCAAATGTGTATTTCAAATGCTTTATCTTTGGAATTCATGGTACAAAAAATACAGTGAGAGGCTGTTTAGCAAAGGCCAGCACTGGATTCTACTCATTGTATTTATATATTTTATTAACAGAGGTACATATGATATTTATGTAAAATGTGATGGTGTTGGGAGGTGTGTTGGAACCTATGATAACCGAGGATGTTTTGGTGAGTTGGCCTTAATGTACAATACACCCAGAGCAGCTACAATTATAGCTACCTCTCCTGGTTCCATCTGGGGTTTGGTAAGTAGAGTACTTCTTTTAAGCTATTTAAAAAAAAAAACATATATTTTATATAGAATTCACTGGCATGCTATATCAGCATTAAAATATATATATATATAATTTCAGAAAGTTTGATTCTAGAAATCCTGATAAATCCCAACAAATCTTCTTCTAGAATGCACAGATGAAAATCTGAGGCTTAATAAAGCACTGATTTTAAAAAAAAACTTTGTTTTATTTTATTTTGATTACGATTTCCCAAATTGAAAACCACTTGATAATTGCACATTATTTTCCCCCCATGCCTTGATTGGAAATGCCTTTGTTTCCAGAGTAAAATTCCAGTATGAGGTTATTTACTAGTGTTATACTGCCTGGATCTTTGACAAGAGTAATTGAATTTACCATGAAATTAAACTGAGATGACCATCATCTTCAAGATGTACATACTGATCTAATGACTGATCCCAGGATTAAAATGAAACGTGTTTTTTCACCAGGTTCATCCATGTGACTTTTGGGACTGTTTAGGACACTGTAAGAATGGCTTTAAATTGGATTGGGTTGTGTTGGCCAGTAGGTGCCCCCTGTGGCAGGGAAGGCTTGCAATGCCTTTGCCCTCTGCCTGTCACCAGGGCACACAAAGTTAAGAGAAGAAAACAACAAATGTGTCGTTTGTCCATCTGTCTGGTTCACTTTCATGGCCAAATCCTAAGGAATGTCCAGTTGGCTGTTTAGGGCAGCAGTGAGCCTTGTTCTGATGAAATAGCAGAAAGTGGACTGTGACCCAAGACCAGATGCATGTATTTTTGTTTTGTTTATATAAAAACCTAAATGCCCCTGAGTACATATCAATTTGTATGAGACCTCAGGGTAATGAATAAACTTTGTAAATTAAACATTTAAATACAGAGGATTTCTTAAATATCTTAAATTACCCGCTTAGTGTTCACCCTCTCTACCCTCTGTACATGAACTCAGTACGTGCTCTGCAGTGATTTTCATAGTGATTTTCAGATCAGGAGCTTAAATTTAGGAGCTCTTGATTGACCTCTAGAGGAATCTTTCTCAACTGACAGTAGGGAGACACCAGCCAGCTAGGTTGTCAGCTACACCGAGTGACTAAAATTGGGTAATTTGATCATATTCAGCCAGTTCTATGGTATTTTCTAGCACATATTTTCAGTTAATGAACTCTCTTTTTCTCTTTGTGTTTACAGGATAGGGTAACATTCCGAAGAATCATTGTAAAAAATAATGCCAAAAAGAGAAGAATGTATGAAAGTTTTATTGAGTCATTGCCATTCCTTAAATCTTTAGAAGTAAGATTTCTATTGCATTATTTTAATGGCTGTATCAGAGGTACCTGATAACAGTCTGCTCTTGAAGACTTAAAATTTGGCATTCAAAGTGTCTCCACAATAGAAGTTTGCATATTTTTGTTTCAGAGAAAGACTACATTTTAATTTTTTTTAATTTAAGAGAAATTATTATTATTCATATTAATTTTCAAATTACTCAAAATTCTAATTAACTTTACTTTCAGTTTCCCAAAGCTTAGTTTTACTAGATATTAGCCAATAAAATTAAACAATGACTTGGGGAATTTAAAAGTATTCTAATTTATCAGCTGTATTTTTACATATATTTTTACATGCATGCTTTTCTGAACATAATTTTTGAAAGCTGCTTACAAAAATGGAAGCTTATCAGAATAGCTGTTAAAACTGTAATATACACTATTTAGCAGTTCTTTTTTTAATGGCAATCAAACCAGGAAAATAAAGATACACTATTCTGTGCAAAGTTTCACAGAAAGAAATATGAAAGGGCTTTCTAAATATATACTATCTTAATGTTAACCAAATATTCCTTACATTTTCTTTTTTTAAATGAAGGTATCTGAGCGTTTAAAAGTGGTTGATGTGATTGGTACCAAAGTGTACAAAGATGGAGAACAAATCATTGCTCAGGTACAGTTTCTTCCTAGTTTTAGTTTTTCTTTCATAATAGGTAACAATAATCATGTTATTTATAGACAATGCATACTTTTAAATCCTATTTTTCTTTCTCACATATACAAAATCAATGAATCTTAAATGTAAGAAGTGGTTATTTTGTTTCAAAAGCTCACTTTTCACTTATAATTCTTTCAAAACCAACTCTCTTTGTTGGTATAAATAAAAGAGTCAGCATTTTTAGTCTACTTAGAAATTCAAACTTTATAAGTGTGCTTCCAAGACTCACCTTGGTCTTGTTAAAATATGGTCAACTTTTCAAGAAGACAGAAGTAAACTCTTCAGGACAGGCAACTGTGATTGTCTTCCCCAGGATAATTAGTGGATATCACATAGCCCCTGGAGGCTTTTTATACTGGGAACTTGCTAAGGGAAGTAATTTGGGAGGAACATATAAGTGGATAAATTATAGTAAGGATCCTAAAAGTCTTCCACAACATTGGTTTTCCCTGCTTTTTGTGTAAGGCACAGTCAGCTATGTCTTTTCATGAAAAGGCCTTGCTGTCAGTTCTGTACAGATGTTTTGATTGTTATGTGTCTAGACTATGGTTTTTAAACTGAAAGTGAATTCTTCTGCAACAGGTATCAAAAAGAGGAGCTTCAAGGCACTGGTTGCAAATATTTTGATCTTACCATGAAACTAAAAGGAAATTTTACACTTTTTTTACTCACTTTATATTTTTTTCTTGTGCAGGGTGACTTGGCTGATTCTTTCTTTATTGTGGAATCTGGAGAAGTAAGGATTATAATGACAAGGAAGGTAAGCATCCCTAAAACAACAACAACTTTTTTTTTTTTTACCTTTGTCACTAACTTTGCTTATGAAATCCTGAGTTCAGCAAATCTCTCCTCTCATATTCCTTCTTTCTCTTTCTTTTTTTACATGATATTTCAGGGTAAACAAGATCTAGAAGAGAATGGAGCAGTAGAAATAGCTCGATGCTCAAGAGGACAGTATTTTGGAGAACTTGCTCTTGTAACTAACAAACCCCGAGCTGCTTCTGCATTTGCTCTTGGCACTGTCAAATGTTTAGGTATTATTCAATACTATTTTATATCTAATATAAAATGATACATAATCTATTTGTTTGTTTTTATTGTGACTCTGTCTTTCTCCAGAATATAAGATTTAAGGTTGTTTCAGTAACCATCTCTTATTGTGCATTACGATTTGTGTTATCTGCAAAAATTACTTGCAATTGATAGCGATACTATTATACACAATTTCTCCAACATTTCTGTGGTTGTATAGAAATAAAAGTTGTTTTAGGACAGTACAGAGTATTGCTGCAAGCCACTTATCGCTATCAGATAAATGTCTAATACTCTGCAGAAAGATGAGGTGTTTCTTTTCTCAGTAGACTGACTCATCTAAGAAATAATTCTGTTAAAAATCCTGTGCCTTTTTATCCCCATGACTTAAGCTTTTAACAAATCCTTTTGTCTTCACTAGCTGTTAATTTAGTCATCCCATCACACTGTAGTCTCAGGCACAGGAAGAATGAAGACTGTAGGAGTTGGGCTCATGGACAGCCCTTCGCATCCATTGCTTTTCATGGTCTCATGTTTAGCTCCTAATTATGGGGCAACTGTAAACTACAAAGACAGATCTGGCACTCCTGCATAATGATGTGATGACCAAGCCAGTAACCAAAAACTTTCTCTAATTTTTAAAATTCCTAACTCCAAACACACAGAGATGATCAGGCAATAGAGATCAAAGATATGGCAGATGGGAAAGAATAAGAGGCAGTGGTGAGGAAGAGTTATCCATTCTGGCTGAATAACAAAGACCTCTGGCACTTTCCAAACAGCAGAGATCTTGAACAGTTCTCAGGAGACAAGAGATTACAGGCCAGCAGGTTGGCAGTATATGAAGT
Organism: Eopsaltria australis; assembly: GCA_034509425.1. Classification (NCBI taxonomy): domain Eukaryota; kingdom Metazoa; phylum Chordata; class Aves; order Passeriformes; family Petroicidae; genus Eopsaltria; species Eopsaltria australis. Next base: position 413,019 of record JAVTVJ010001341.1, on the reverse strand, counting down.
TTCCTCCCTGGCCTATTGGCTGGAACTACAGAGGATCACATTATGTGATCAGATAAAGAAAACATTCTGGTTGGCTGTGCACTGACATTGCGTGTGAATTACTGTCTTCAACCTTTTGCACATTTGCTGGAAAATAAGTATTCATTAACATTTTCACTTTGGGTGGAAGCAAGTAAAAAGAGCAAGGAAATAGGCTGTTAGAGCCCAAATACAGCCAACAACATCACTTAAGGATGTGGCTTTTTGAAATCTCATGGGTCTTAAAACTTTATTTTGTGGAGGAATCCAGGCCCCTTCAGACTTCCTCACAAGCTCTTGGGTAACATAAACCTTACTATGAAAATATTTTCAAAATAAGGAACAGAGAAGGTTCAAGTTTATTTATGAAGTTTCAAGACAGCAGTGTGTTGGTTAATCTTGGTTTTGCTAATGTATGTGGTTCCCTACCATGCAAACAATGTACATGCCTAGCTAGCGTCTGTTGTCATTTAAAATCTTACACTGGAATATCATAAATACCAGGATTAGTGTCTGTAACTGATGAGCACATCATATTCTTTCTCTCCCTTTTTCTCTTAGTTATGGATGTGCAGGCATTTGAAAGGCTTTTGGGACCTTGTATGGAAATTCTGAAAAGAAACATTGCAAACTATGAAGAGCAGCTAGTTGCTCTGTTTGGAACAAACATGGACATTGCCGACACCAGTGCATGAACTAAACATTGGAGCAACAAGATCTGTTATGAGAATATAGCACAGTAGTGGTTAGTCCACTGAGAAATTGTCTCTCTTCCTATAGATGCCAAGCATTTTCTGTGATTTTAAGAATGGGATTGGGTTTTTTGGTTTGGTTTGGTTTTGGTTGGGTGGTTCTTTTGTTTTTGTTTGTTTTGGTTTTTTTGTTTTTTACTTATGGCAGTGGAAATACTAGTAAAGAAAATAGCAATTCAATAAATTGAAGACTTGATTTTTAAAAGTGCTTAGAATTAATGGTTCCATCTGATATAAGGACAACCTGTAGTAGCACAGCACCTTTGAAAATCAAGTCCTTTAACACAGCATTTCCTTAAAGAATAGATTTTTTTTTAAAAACCCACATGTGATGAATTTGTTAATCCAGCTTCTGTTCTTCAAAAAGGTTACATCTTTTCTGGAAAGACTGTTAGTTTGAATGTGGTATGTTGAAAGTATTAGTGCACACAAAGTGTTTATATGTATTAATACAGAAGATATACAGTAGATATTACTTTTTGACTATTATAGTTGTCATGATTTTATGTTGCAGTTATCACAGATGTAATGAATCACAAGATTAATCATAAGATAAAGCATGACAATGCGTTTTGTGTAACGCTCATGACCCAAATCTGGATTTTAAGATTTTGTAATTCATTCTAAAGTCCTCTTTGTTTAATATGTCATGTTTCAGCACGACATTGTAATATCTTATGCAATTTAGAGGACTTGTATATTTTTGCAATAAACTGCATTTTTTATTAGTTACATGAATTCTGTACATGAGTGAGGACAGCTGACAAATTAACCTTAATGCTTTCAAAGCAAAGGCATGGGTCATTGTCATGTTCTACCTAATCATACATAACCTATATTGTTTTCCTTCTCCCTTGTTTTGTATTTATGCATTTTGTCTTCTCTATTTATGCCTATTCTCTAGTTATTTTTTTAGATCTCACCTTTTTTATTGTTAAATCCGTTTCAAGTGAAATGATCTCTGTATATCTCTCTTCCTGCAGTCTAATCTTAGCTATCAAAGATCAGAGTCAATTACTGAAGTGATTGATATCAAAAGCCATGCTAAACTAAGCTTGTCCTTGAAAATCCTTAACAGGAAGTGCAAAAATATTTTTATTTTGAAAGACCAGTACTCCCAAAGCTTTGCACACATCTGTCATTGTTAAAGCTAACATGTCTTGCTTTCAAAAACCTGTAGGTCATCATGAAATAATGTGTTCAGCCATAAGCATGGGATACCTTCTGAGACTGAGGAGAGAGAATATCATCTTAATAAGGAGCACAGGGCTCATTGCTTATGAGGGTCTGTGACTGGAAATTTCAGGCACAGTCCAATTTCAATCCTGCTTACTGACCTGTCTGTTGGTGTTCATGGACAGCCAGTGCACATACTGGTGATGGGCAGCTCTGCCAAAATGCCACAGCAAGAGTTGTAGGAAGGCTGCTTGTGCCCTGATTCAAAAACCTGAATTATAACGTCTTTCCTTCTTAGATAATGACTTTTCTAATGCCATATATTTATGTATGTTGATGTAATCATTATGCTACAGTTAGTGATATGTTCTGACAATTTATATAATCATACCTGTATATGAAATTATGATTATATGATAACAATATATAATTTATATCATATAATATGGTATAAATTATAAATTAGATTCCTAACAAAATACAATCTGAGCAAAATTTACAAATGTAATTTTTTTTTTACCTAGAAACCTGGTATGAATAATTGCACATATGATAACTTGCCTTTGTACTTTTGATTTATGGAAAAAAGAGAAGCCTGTTATACTAGAAGGAAATATCAGGTAACCAAAATCTACACTCTTGTCATTCTGTATGCTTAATCTCTAAAAGCTACCTATATTTTGCACTGGCTTGATGTGATTAAGAAAAATGCTAGAAATTACTTGTATGGCAGTAAACTACAATCAAGGCCATAAATACCAGTCATGGTATTTTCAATATTGTTGGTTATATTTAAAGTTTCCTTACAATAAACAACACTTTTATATATAAAAATCTATGTTTATTGATATTGTTGTTGTCTTTTAATTCTATTACCATAAAGTTACAAGTGACGTATTTATATTATTTATTAAAAAATTCATGATTCTTAACACTTCCATGCTGATTTTCATAAATGACATTATGGGGATGCTCTGTCTACTCAGAACAGGCAACATGTTGATGTGGTAATTGCCATAACTACTTTATTTGATGATTTGCTTGTAGTTTATAGCTGGGAAAAAGCTGTGGAGTAACAAATGTAGGATAATCAGAGGCTCTGGATTTTCTGATTCCCAAAACGCAGCTTCATTTTGTAGCAGTTTTATTGTGTTGCTCTTGGGCACTGGATGATTTCTGGAATTTTCTTTGTTGGTAAATTCGGGGGGGCTTAACCAACAGTGACATGTTATCACTTTTTAAGTTTCATCCAAGTCATTATACCCTTTATCTGTCAGCACCTGGGATTTCTCCTGCATCTCTTCTCATGTACACTTCAAATGTGCCAGGCTTCATATCATAAATGTGGTGAGTGTTAATCCTAAGAATGAAATCATATCAAGTTACTGATTTTTTTTTTTACTGACCTTTCAATAAAAAGTAGATAATTCTAATAATTTAACCCGGTGTCAGGTTTACTTTATTAGACTGTGTCCGTGCTTAAGTTACCTGATGCTTCTGTTATTAAAGATTTTTATTGAGTTTGTTGAAAATATGCCCCACTTAGTGAAGAGAGAAAATCCTGAGAGGCATTCATGGATTCATGTCTTACTAACCAGAAGAGAATCCACATGGCAGCAAATGGTTGATTATAAATGCCTTAACCATAGGGAAAACAATCTGATCCCAGCCCTGGCATTGATCACAAGACACAAACCCTGAGGCAAGCAAGGTTCCTTGATCCTACTGCTGATGCCATCATTTTTAAATGTCAAATGACATTTTGCTCCATAAGATTTGATTCAAATTCATTGGAAATAAACGTTTCTGAAATCATTCCCTTCTGGATTTCCTGTTTAAGGTCTAGAAGCGACCATCTATGGAAGTCTTGAGGGAAACCTCTGAAGAGTATTGTGAAACCGTTTACAGTCTAAACCACTATCACTCCATCTTCTTCCCTCATGTTATATTTTCTATTCAGTGAAGACTATTCTGCTCCTTGCTGGATTGGCACGTTTAGGTTTTCTGGGTTTTTTTGTCTTGGTGGTTTGGTTTTGTTTTGTCTGAAGTGTTTGATGCTTTAAAGGCTTTCTGTAAGGTGACTCTGCAACAGTTATGTCATGATTGTGCCATGGCACACTTGCCGTGACAAACATTCTTCTTCATTCAATATCAAGAGTTCCCAGATGTGCAAAATCAGTATCTTCTGGTCATCCTCCACAGACCTCACAATTCTTAGTCTTCTTTTTTTCTTACTGCATCTAATAGCGTTTGCTGAACAAAATGCAATTTGCCATGGCATGGACATTCTTACATGTTCTTGCTGAAGTTTTTATGTTAGTTCAAAGCTCTTTGTATCCAATCATACATGTGATGATTATAGGTGTGTATTTTTTTGAGTTTCTAAGATACTTTCCTGTGTCTGTAGTTCTCAACTATTACCCAACGGAGGAATTGCCTCTTTGTATGCTGATTATGTACTGTGCTGCTGACTGTCTTACAAAATTTGGGATAATTTTCAGCTTGGTCTGAGAGTTGTATTTCCTTCAGGTATACACCAAGGCTGTTTCCAAGTTCTTAATATACTTTTTGGCTCAGAAAGATGTTTAGCAGGCTGGACATACTCACTTCATGAATAGAAAGGAAGCTGAATAATCTTGGTAGGATATGAAAAGCCCAAAGAAAATTAGATTTTAACATTCTCTCTTCCTTCACCCCATTTCTCTCCCTCTAAATGATCTTTCTCCTGGCAGCCAGGTGAAGATCCAGTGGTAGTAGGGGGATATAAGGCAAGTGGAGTGACTGGCTGGGTCTGTGCTGGGATACAGTGGCCTGGTTGGCTGGCCAGCCACTCTCCCTTCCTCATCCCCTTTGTCCCACCCCTGCCCCTTCTCTGATGGCAACTCAAAATGAGCTGCAGTGCAGTTCTGGCATTGCCATGGCTGTGTGAATACAATGGGTAGGGTTGTGTTTCTTCCAGAGAACTGGTAGAGGCCTAGGTGCGTATGGTGGAACAGGGAAAAGATAAAGGCCAAACTATTACATAAAAGAAGCTGCCCAATCAAGACCGTATAAAAACTCTGACATCAGGTTCTACCAGGTCATTGTAATGGTATCTGCTGACGCAACATTTTCTTACTGAGGTAAATTAAATTAGGACGGCTTAAAAATAGCATTAATTCATGATATGAATACTTTGTCCTTTCTTCTTTGAAGGTATTGAATTATTTCAGCTGAGCGGCTATGAAGGTTTGGGAGAAGATAATGCTCTGTGCAGGTCTCTGTGGATGACTAATTTCCTGGCAGCTGAGTGAGGCTTTGGGACCTGCTCCCTCACATCTCTGAAGATACTGGAAATTCAGTTCTGATAAATGTCTTACCTAGAAAAATCCATCCAACTTACCAAGAAGCTCTATATTCTTTTTCTCTTTGTTGTTTTGGCCTTGTGGGGTCAGGTGGTGTGACTATCTTAAGCTACCTTAGCTTCACTGTACCATTAGTTTTTGACTGCATCTGTATGGCTGCATGTATTGTACCAAATTTTACGTGCCTGAGACTATTGGCTCATACTGAGACACTGAATGACCAACATTCATACTGTTTTCCAGTATTCCTCTGAGTTCTTTTATAAGCTGTCTAGGAAGCTTTTTTCAGCTTTTCATATGGGGTGGCGATATACAGATGGCCATAGTCCTTGGCCTATGGTAGTTCCCAAGCTGTATCTGAAAATTATTAGCTATTGGCCTGTGCAAAAACTGTACAAGGGCTATTCTAAAATGAATTATATACACTACAGATGATTGTATTCCAGTACCCAGAAACACTCACTGACATTTTAATTTACCAACCAGCACAGATGAAACTTACAGTTCTTCTGTAATCTCTTTTTGACTTGTTTTTCTGCAAGCTTTGAGCTGGGATGCAGGAGATTTTTATTTATCACTTTTCTGGTTTGTTTTGTGATATGTGAAGCCTTTATTATTTTCCTAATCCTATTTTCAGTTTTAGTCTTGCTCTTTGTAGGTAAAAAAAGTTTAGCTAAAACTGGAATCTGTGCCATAATGACAGGAAATAAATTCCTCATTAATGCTTGACCTGTCTTGGAAGGGAAAAAAAAAAAATCTCTGCCCTGCTCTTTATTCTATTTCTCCTCAATTTGAGTCTCAGCAGGAGGTGAGTGAAATTTCTCTTCTAGCAGTCAAGAGAAAACTTCTTTCCTGGGAGCAACAAGTTTTCTTTTCCTTTGCTCTTCATTCTCTAGAGCATCTTCGGTGAGGAGATTGCATAAAGTGCAGAGGTGGCATGTCGCTAGCAACAAGGACAGAGCCAGCCACCATTGCAGCTGGCCAGGAATGGCCATTGGAAGAGGGGATGAGTACAAACACCTTTAGGAGATACACAAGTCATTTTGTGAGGAGAAAACTTGATGTGAGAGGCAGAATGGCTGCAGAACAGAAGCTGCCATGTTGGGTAGGAGTAGAAACTGGTGAGCGGTGTTCTGATGTCTGGAGGAGTATTTAGTTAATTACTGAGGGTGGATATCTACATGCTGATGTGAAAGCTCGTGCAGCAGGATTAAAATAATGATATGCTGTATTTCAGAGAGTCAGCAGTAACAGCCGTGTCATAAGGGCAGGATTGACTTTGGACAGGAGGGATTAAAAGTGGAGATAGGCACAAACCCAATATATAACACATATTTTACTACTACAACTTTGACTGAAATATTACTAATTTTAAAAATCTACTTTGTGGCTTCTTAACTTTGTGGCCAACAATTTTAAGAGGTAAATAGCTAAGATGCAAATTAATCACTATTTTCTAATTGCAGTCTCTCCTGTTTGTTTTGTGCTTCTTGGTAGCCACCTGTAATGTGACAGTAACTCAAGACTAACACTTCCCAATCCCCCACCTCATTTTCTCCCTCTTACAACAGCAGAAGCAACTGAATCAGCAAAGTTACCAAGAGTGGCTGTGTTACACAGTATTGATTCATTCTCTGAGCACCCATTCATTTGGGCATGGAGTAAGGCGAGGTAGGGTGTGTGGAGGGGGAGTAATGATTTAATTAGAGACTAGGCATTGAGAGCACGGAGTATGGCATTGACATTATCTTAATTCTGAAATTTAGATGATACATACTTGCCTTGAGCCAATGGGGTTAGTATGTAAGCTTTGCTAGTTTTGTCTAGCTGTCGTCTACTGCATGGACTACATGCCCCCTTACTTATTTTCCCTCACATCCTCACTGAGTAAATGTTAACTTACTGTATGCAAAGGAGAGGTAGATTTGAGAATAAGAAAGCTGTTACATGTCTCTTTTTAGAATTTCAAAACAGTTCAGACACTCATCTTTACAAGATTTTAATCTCAGTCCTAGGTAGGATTCATATTTTGTGCTTTCTGGGTATGTCATAGATTCCAGTGTGATATCAAGACTCTAATTCAGCAATGGTATTTACTTGTCTAGACCTGTGTCTGGAATCTGGGCCAGTGGATCTCAGGGGACTGGCTTCATGTCTAACACTCATGCATGAAGCTTTTGTAGAGAACTGTGAATCTTCACAGCAAACAGCTGTGAAGCTATTTTGTTTTGGGTCCAAAAGGTACGTAGCAGGGTGGAAATGTGCTCCATAGGAAGATTCATATCCTTTCAGCCAACAGACTTCTTCTGAAGAAAGATGGGACTTGAGACAGGATTTTGTATCTTCTGTAGCTGCTTGATCCGGCCTCTGCCACTTCCATCCTCCACACTGTAGCTTTCAGAAGAGTACCTCATGAGTTTTACCTTGCAAGGGCTGTACCACAGGCACAGAAGGCAGTTTGCAGAATGGAGAATCTGCAGGCCCAGGTCTTCTGCCCCACTTCAATCTGGTAGTGCAGGGTCTGCGCTGAAACTCATTAAAAGACCAGAGAAGCTTAGATGTCTCTCCAAAGAGCCTAAAGGCAGTTTAGATCTGTAAGGGAGATCAAAAGAGAAGGGGAAGAAACACAGCCTTAAAATTAATTTTATTGTGGAGTGGTGTAAAAAAGATCATGTTCCAGTTTTCTATTTATTAAAAGAATGTATTTTAGAGAGGGGATGCCATGAAAGCTTTCTTTTATAAAGATGTATCAGTTATTTAGAAAAAGCCTGAATTAGGGAATATGTGAGCTTGTGGGATGTGGGGTAGACAGCTGATATTATAATTAGCTGTCTACTCACTTAGTATTTGAATCTTAATATTACTTTTAAGATTATTTTCCTCAAGGTAGTTATTTAAATAACTCATGTTTTCAAATTGGGAAAATGATAAGTTAAGGTCATTAAGCACGTGTTTTTTTGGTCATTAAGCACAGAAGATTTTGAGTTAAATTCCATGGCATTGGCTTTTCTACTTTCTTTTAAAGCTAAGCTTGCTTACAGAGAGTAACAGTCTCCAGTTCACCCTGCAGAAGATACTGGGTGTTTTTCAGAGTAACCTCTGTCTTCAAACAGTGCCTACAGATGGCAATGACTTTACTAACAGTCAATCTATTACTTCGTGGAAAAGGCAAATCTCAAAGTGATGTGCCAACAACATCTGCAGACTCAGTGTGTTGTGATGCCAAGTACAATTACAGCATTATTTCCTTTTTTCTTTTTAATTGTGTTACCTTTGTAGGCCTTGCAGACCTGTGGGAACAACTCGGCATTCCCTCTAGTGGCCACTAACCAAACAGGGAACCATTCCTGCTTAACTTGTGTTAACTTTTCTTATTTTCACGCACGGCTATGTTAGCATGCCTAAAAGGCAGAACTGTTGCAGATACCAAATTACAGCAAAGGTTCTGAGACAGGGCTTAAGACATGTTCTCATTTCTGGAACGATGTTGACAACAGGATAAAAAATGAATGCATTTCCTGGAAAACTCCCAACAGTTGCAAAATATTGTAACTGTCCATTGGTTTCTAAAATATTGTCTACTTCAGAATTGTGCGTGTGCTTGCTTTGTATCACATCATGCACAGTTTTAAATCTGTTTCGTGATGAAGATGTGGTCTCTGGAGGAGTCCTGTCTCTCTGATCTCCTGGAGTTACCGGGTAAGTGGGAAAATGTCTTAATAGTAAAGTTTAACCAAACCATTTGGCAATAAACGTATGGTACTGTCTCGGAAACGCTACTGGACTAATAAGCCTGCATGGATTTAATTTATTTTGTCGCCTTCACCCCAACTTGTACTTCAGGCCTAAGCTCCCACCAGTGTCTCTTCAACGAAAGAGACGCGAGTGACGATGCGGGCGCGGAGGCCGAGCGGCGCTGCTGACTCACTGCCTGACCTTTAGCAGCCTCGCTCGCCCTCCGCGCTCCGCCGCGCCCGGGGCCCAGCGCGGCCCGGATCCGCCGGGCGCTGCGGGGCCGCGCGGGGCGGGGGGCGCGGGGCGGGGGGCGCGGGCAGCGGCCGGGCCGGGTACACGTGTCCCGCGCCGCTTGTTTACCACCGCGGGCCCGCGCGGGGCACCCTGGGGGCTGTCGTCTTATCGCGAACCCGTGGGCAGGCGCGGGCGGCGGCGCCGACTACAGCTCCCAGAAGGCCTCTGCGCGTCCTGGCGGGGGCATGCACCAATCGAAGAGCCGTACGGGGGTGATTGATGTGCGGCGCCGTGCAATCCGCTGTGCAGGAGAGTCAAAACATGCCCGCCCTCCGGGCGGAGTCCTGACAGGCAGGCCAGACAGCCAATAGGATGAGGCGGCGAATTGAGCAACGTCGCCTCTGGCCACTCAGTGCCCGAGCAGCGCCTGTCGGGGGCGGGATCCGCCAAGAGGACGGGGCGGGGGGACAGTCGAGGGGAGCTCGGTAATGGCGACGGGTTCGGTAAGTGCTACAAAGTTTCGAGCTGCTGCTTTTGGGGTCTTCGAGGGCCCGGTTGTGGACGGGATGAGTCCGGGAGATGGGAGAGGAGTGGTAGTGACCGCAGACGGAGCGGAGGAGGTGGCTGGGTCCAGGCTTTTGACGGCGACGGGAGCCTCGGACATTGTTTACTGTGCGCCTTCCCTGACCGGCCCGGCGGAGCCGCCACCCTCCCGCACCGCTGGGTTGAAACTCACGGGGTGTGCCGGCCCTCTTTGTGCCCCTTCAAACCACGAAAACAAGCGGAATGTGGGGGCTGTCCCCCCCCTTGTTTTCCCCGGGGAGCGGCTGCCCGCCCCGGTGTGTCACAGCGAGGGCGCCGTGCCCGCAGCGGGAGCAGCGGCTGTGCGGGACGGGCGGTGTTTGGGGTGTCGGTGGGCGCGGGTGAGCCTTGGCGGGGAGCGGCGGCCGGGGCGGGGGGGCCCCGGGCCGGTGTTACGCAGTTCGAATGAATGGGGCCGAGCGCGCCTGCGCCGTGCGGCCGCGGGTGTAAACAAGGTCACGTGACGGGCGGGGGGGGCGGCCTGGGGGTGTTTGTTTGTGAGGGGGAGCGCCGGGGGCTCCTCCCGGGGGCTCCTGCCGGGGGCTCATCCCGCCCGTCCCGGAGCCCGCAGCGGGGCTGGGGCTGCGGGGGGAGCGCAGCCAGCCCTGCGTCAGCGAACAGGCCGCCCCGGCTTCGAAAACATGGTGAATCACGCTCTGCCTCGGCTGCCCGCTCTGGCACGGCCGGGGATGTGCTGCGAGGATTCCTGATCAAAGCAGCTGCGCCAGGAAAAGTCCCTGGTGTAGATCCAGTCTTGCCAGTATGTTGTGTTTTGCTTGGAGAAGCTGTTCTCCAAATTAAACTTTGTCCAGCTTATTGCTCAGGCGTAGACCTGGCCTGAAACTTCGTCAGTAGGTTGGGGGAAGAAAGGCAAATAGCAGAAGGAAATAAACCACGGGGAGCACTTTTACCCAGGCATTCCTGTGCAGTGCGGTTTGCGTGGATGCTGCCCAGTTCCTGCTGAACCCCTTCTCAGCCACAGTCTCTGTTTACTTTTCTCCCAAATTTATTTTTGTCCCTCAGAAATAGACATGGTTCATTTAATAGGGCCTTTGTTAGTAGTGCCATTTGTTTTAGCATGACAAATTAACTTACCTGAACGCATAAAATAATAATTTCGTTTTGCCTCCGAAGACAGCTGCAGTAATTACAGTCGTGTGAAGTGTGGTTCTAGACAACATCTGACACAACAACTTTTCAACATAAAGTTGAATTTCAAAAAATCTTTACGAGCTGATTACTGACCAATCCCCTTCATGTTCAAACCATTGAAAGACTGAGAAGAGAAGGATGTCCAAAACAGACTTTAATCAAGTAGAATAAAAAAATTTAAAAGTAAAGTTGGGTACTTTGTTTTTCTTTGTATTTATCTTTCAATTTCTTTGTAATTCATTTGTTAGAGGATTTTTTGGCTTGTGTACCCAGATGGCTTTGGTTTAGAGAAATTCTTGTGACTTGGAGGAGTAATTCATGTCTCAAACAAATGTCCTCTTGTCAGACTAGCATTCTGTATGTGTACCTTATCTTTGACCTTCAGAGTGCTGGGAAACCAGGACGCGTACGTTCAAGTGTTGGCACCTGGCAGGAAGGAAGGAGAAGGTAACATTCCAGAAATAAGTTTGCTTCTTCATTTTGTCAGGAAAATGGGTAAGGAAGAGAGGAAAAAAGACAGGGCAGAAGGGGGAAAGGAAAGACATAGGTAAGTCGGAAAAACAAGGAGTGGCTTTTCAGAGTTGATTAGTTGGAGATAATCTTCAAGGTCTTGACCTGTACTACTGAGATCCGGTTTTTCTGTTCAGAAATAGCTGAGCTATCTCCTCTTGTGGTGTTCTGTAATGTTACTGTCCCTCATGGGTGACAGGGGTATAAATTGTGTTAAAGATGGTTTTTGGAGGTGAAAATAATGTCATTGATAGTTTGAGTTGTATATTCTCACTTCTGTGACCTTCCTTCTCCGCTTTAAAATCAGAATAAGCTGATGTGGCTTTGTAGTAATGCCATTTGAGTAGAATCAAACATATTTTTATGTTTAGCATGCAAGTTTATATAGTTTTGCATATATTTGAAAGATCAGGAGATCAGAAGGGTAGAAATTTTCCAGTCAAAACCCTCCTGGATATGATCCTGTACAGCCTGCTGTAGCTGAACCTACTTTAGCAGTGGAGGGGGCTGGACCAGATGGTCCAGGGGTCCCTTCCAGCCAGTCATTCTGTTATATGAAAATATTACAGTTTTTTAAGCTATTGTTGGTATTTTTCTAGTATAGCTTGCTTAGTAGACATGCATATGGTAGACTTTTCAGGTTTTCTTTCTTACTAAGCTGTGTTTTCTGCTCTTTCATGAGAGACTCACGATTACTTTTTCAAGGACACTTCATTAAAGTACAAGGTAATCATGTTATGGTAGCTTTAATTCATCCTCATCTGAAAAAAAAGTAGATAACCAAATTACTAAAGATTGGATAACTTTGTTTACCAGCTTTTAGAGGCAGTGGTTGTGTAGAATAAGGACACAGTTCTCTGCTGAAGGTGATTTAAAACAGTGGGTTTGGTAGAAATACTACATTATTGGGATTTGGGGAAATGAAACTGCAGTGAAATCTTCTAGTAGAGGCTTCTTTATCTTTTCATTTGCAACACACCTAAGGACGTTGGGAATCCAGTGTGTTTGAGACTCTTCCTGGAGGCCAGAGAAGGGAAGAGTAGTGGAAAAGGCTTCTGCAGAGACACCAGTGCTGGAAGGGCAACTGGGGAAAATGTTGGCCTGATGCTAAATGGCAGAGGAGACCTGATCTCACAATGTTGAGGACAGCATTTTTGCTTTCATTTACCAGGATTCCTCAAGTCCCTGAGTGTAGCCACTTGCCTCTGAGAGAGCAGGACAGTTCTTTGTCTGTGGTAGAAACAGAGCAAGTGAGGGACAGGCCGGTTCCGTGAGGCAGTGGGACCAGATGGGATCCCTCCAGGCCAGTGTCAGTTATGGTCACAGAATGTTTTGGGTTTGAAGGGACTTGGGTGGGTATGTATTGTGAGGATGATCTCCAAAAAGCAGTGGATTTGCTGGCAGGGTGGCTCCCAATAACTGGAAGTAAGAAAATGCCACACCAGGCTTCAAGGAGGAGGGTATGGGGAAACTACAGGCTGGTAAGCCTTAGCCTTCAGGAATATTACAGAGCAAATTCTCCTGACAGCCATGTCCACTCTCTTTGTGAGGCAGGAAGTTGTCTGGGAATAGCCAGGACAGATTAGACAAAATCAAATCTTGTCTGACCCATCTGATTGCCTTTTGTGATGGGCTGAGTGGCTTAGGGTAGCAAGTGAATGTTGTTTATCGTGGTGTGAGTGGTGGTTGAGGAGGTGACTCCAGACTCTTGAAGGCAGTGGGCACAGGCTGTGGGAAGTTCAGACCTGCATAAGGACCAGCTTCTTCACAGCAAGAGTGGTTACTGGAAAAGGGGAAGTGCCAGGGACTCTCCATCCTTCAAGATACTAGAAACTCAAGTGGTCAGGGCCCCAGGCAGCCTCTTGACTTCAGAGTTAGCTCTGTTTTCTGTAAGGATTGTAAAAGATCACGTCTAGACACCCCTAAAATATGCTGTGATACTCAAGAGACTAATGAGGGTTTAGGGCCCTGGTAATGAAGTAGTGTATCAGATGCAACTTAAAACAGTTCACATGTATACAATTTTCTAACCTCTGTCTTTCTAAAGTCAGATACTTTAGAGCATCCTAACATGGTGTGGGAAGTGAAGACAAATCAAATGCCTAATGCAGTTCAGAAACTCCTCCTGGTAGTGGACAAGAGAACTTCAGGGATGAACGAGTCATTGGAGTTGCTGAAGTGTAATGAAAACCTGCCCTCTTCTCCTGGATATGCATCCTGTGATGAGCACATGGAACTTGGTAAATAACATGTTTTTTTCAGAGGAAGCTGAATTCTGAAGTTTGTTTTAGATCTCCTATACTGAAATTGCTGGAAGCTGACTGAATGAGATTGCTGATTTTTTAGTTGAGTAGGGCAGGGAATTGTGACATCTAAGGTCTTACTTTGCAGTCAGTTTTCCCTTTAACCCATTTCCAGTTCTGACACACTGGCCTGTTGACTCAAATGTGTTCTTGAACTCAGAGCCACAAATTTCTGCTTCTAATCCCCAGAGGAGTGGGGTTTTTTTGGCAGAAGAAAAACAAACAGAAAGCTCAAGAGCTCCTCCTAAAGGGAAATTATGTTGCTTTAGATCTTCTGCAAATAAAGATTCTGGGATAGAGGGACATTACTTCAGTTCTCATGTATTAGAGAAAAACAGCATGTCCTTTGGAAAGGAGCGATATAATCAGTGAAATAGGAACACATTTAATTGAGGTTATGGTGTGATTAAGAATAATGATACTTAGTTACACGACAGGACATAGCACAGACTTCTCTTAACAAGCTGGGATCTCTTCTGTTACTCTGTATGGGATAGGAAAGGTGTATGTTATTGGTAGGAATTCACCCCACCAGTCTGTATACCCAGCTTTCATGATTTATTTAATATGAGTTATTTAACTTCAGTTCCCTGGTGGAAACCTTTTACCTTGAACATGGTCTAATGCTGAATTTTTTTAGTGTCACACCTTCAAGGACAGATTAATATAGTTGTCTTTTGTGAAATGTTTTAGTATTTTAGTGAAAAACGTTGTTTCTTAATAATTTTTCAGTATAGTTCTGTGTAAACTGCTCAGAACTACATTTTTATCTAGTTACCTAATTTTTTCTTAAATTTCTTGTGTGAATATATAATCAACTGGAAATGTTACTATTTCTGTGGCCATTGTTATGAATAGGGTTTGTAAAATGTTGGTAGTTGTGATATGAGAAAATAAAATTACTGTGGTTCCTTTTTTTTTCACCAGATTTGCAAGATTTGTTGTCAACTACAATTGAGTATAATTATGGTAATTTGTGCATTTGTTTGCAGATGATCTTCCTGAATTACAGGCTGTGCAGACAGATTCTACCCCACCTGCACTTTTTCAGCTTGGTGCTGATGTTTCACATCAGGAATGTTCAAGGCCTTCATGGAGCCAACATACCTCAAACAGCAATCCAGAAAATGCTTATTCTTGTGAGAATGGGGTGAACTGGTTGACAGAATTAGCAAATATAGCCACAAGTCCTCAGAGTCCTTTGATGCAGTGTGCTTTTTATAACAGGTACTGACAGTCATTTCAGTTTTAAACTATATAGATTTATAATACTGTGTCCAAAATATTTCCTTCAGTCTTTACACCCTCTGACTTCGAACTGGAGACCTATTTTTTTTGATCTTTTTATTTGTCCTGTGAAAGTATGCACAGAACTCATCTCAGAGCCTGGTGCAAAAGCTGCTTAGTTTCCAGCCGTGAATAACATAGGATGATATAAAGACATTACCTATCCACAACAGGCTCAGAAATTATGGACATTTACCTCATGTGAAGTAACAGATAATAACTAAGAGGAATTCCTTAAATTCTTAAAGGTTTCTAGTGCACAGACTTCAGGTTTTTATTTTTTTAAAACAGCTAGTTGGGAATCTAATGCAATATGTATTTTAATTATAACTATAAATTCTGTAAGGTTGTGAGCAGCAAGTGTGGGATCTTGGAAATTTCTGGGCTTCACTTTTTATTGTACAGTTTTTCTTAGGTTTATAATCAGAAAACTCACTGCAGTACTGTTAATAGTAATGCAGTTGATATTTAATCATTTGGACAGAGCAGATGCCTTTGTATTCTCTTAAGAGCAGGGTATTTGCTTCAAGATATTTGTAAAAACTTCAGCACTGTGATAAGGAGATGCCACTGTGGAAGTAATACTGACATTTGGGTACTGTATAGAACCTATGCAGGAGTTACGCTGAATGTTCTCTTTGCCTGAGCTTGCACCCTTTAATCATCCCATTGGAATATTGGTGTGTGGGAGGTTTACTTGGTGTTCAGCTCATGCAAATGGAAATATTTGCAATAAAAACATTTCTGAGTAATGGCAGCAAAGTCTCAAGTTGTCTTAATCTGAGATATTTTAAAATACATGTTTCTGTTGTAGATCATCTCCTGTTCGCATAATAGCAACAAGCAAAAGTTTACATTCCTATGCACGTCCTCCACCAGGATCTTCAAACAATGATCCTAATTTCTCCAAGAATGATGTGGATGAAACACCAGTCAGACATGAAAGGGTGAGTTGTTCTGAAACATTTAAAATAAACATGTATGAGTAATGGATTAAGTTTTTTGACAAGGGAAACTAGTTTAAAAAATATGTTTAGTGTTAATATTATTGCTATTTAAGCTAGATTTTCTGTTACTTTTCTTTTTGCCACACAAGGTAGGCTTGTAGTGCTACTTCATATTTTTTGTGACGAGATCACTTTCTAGGAAAGCTCTGCTTCTATTGTGATTCCTTCTATGGCAAGCTTTAAAAAACTGTGTTAATCTTGTTTGATGCCTCAAAAGGAGATATGGATCCCTCTCCTTTGAGAGGCACAAAACCTGTCAGTCCTGTGTCTCCTTTTCCCATGTATTAATTTGTATCTGAAACTTGTCTGTTAACAACACTGAATTTTCTCCTGTGATTTATCTACAACTGCCTTGAGCCTACAGCTTTCCAGTAATTGCACCATAGAGTAATGTGCTTTGAGTGATTCTGTAGATGACCAAGGAATGATGAGGTGTAAAATGCTTACACGTGAGCATAAGATACTCCATAGGGACGAAATGAATCTCAGGGAATGAAACCCAAAAATGTCAGGATGCGTCGCAGAAAAGGAGATGAAAATGCTCCATTCACATTTACCACATTCCTTTAATCTTTGTCTTCATGTTACATTCCTATTAGTATTTAAGGCAAAATGATGTCACAAGTGCAAATTAGAGACTGTCTTAAGACATATAAGACCAACCCTAAAATACTCTGCAGTATAATACCAACAACATTTTGCTTTTTTCTTTTTTATAGGCAAATAGTGAATCAGAATCTGGCATTTTCTGCATGTCATCACTTTCAGATGATGATGATTTAGGATGGTGCCATTCCTGGCCCCCAACTGTCTGGCATTGTTTTCTAAAAGGTAAAATTACATGTGTAATGAAATAAGTATTTGTTTTATCTTGTCTTTTTTTTTTTCTTGTAACACAGACTTTTTTACCTAACACCAACATTGTTTTTTTGCTTGAAAAATGTTAGGCTCTCGTTTGTGCTTTCATAAAGGACGCAATAAAGAATGGCAGGATGTTGAAGAGTTTGCAAGAACTGAAAGCTGTGGAAAAGAGGAAGATCTCCCAGTCAGTCCTTACAAGGTAGCTGTTAGTTCTGATAAATTCACTGCAATATATACTTGGTTTCTTACATTACCCCTGTGCCTTTAATTACTGTCTCAGGAAAAGACGTTGACATTAATGTTGTTCACTGTGCTGTTCGAGTATCTCACTGAAAAGCACTTGAACTGAATTAATTTATGTATGTTTTGAATGTTATGTCATCTCTCTTAATTTCTAGCAAGACAGAAATGCAAATTAGAATATTTTTCTTTTTAATACAATGTATGATGAGGAGTGTACACCTAGAGTATACACAGGTATATGCTTTTCTTGGAGGAAATTTTTGAACTGTATGTGTTAACAGGACTATGGTTCCAATGGTTTGAAGTTGATTTCTCATGAAGAAAGCATTTCCTGTGGTGAGTCAGTGCTGAAGCTGACTTTTGATCCTGGCACAGTGGAGGATGGCTTGCTTACCGTAGAATGCAGACTCGATCATCCATTTTATGTTAAAAATAAAGGTATGAAGTACCGTAACAACACTTGGTTGTATATTAAAATATTCTCAGAAAGTGATGGCAGATTTTGTTGGCATCCCATACAGTTCAAGAAAGTGATAAAAGTTGTGATGTAGAAACAATTTATTGTCTTTGTAAAGAAATCCAGAATATGAACAAATAAAAAATCTTGTAAAGCCATGAAGCTCCAGGAAGACTGCCTATCTTCTAAGGAAAGATTTGTTTGAGTATATCAATGCAGCTCAGGAAAGGAAAAAAACTGGGGTGGGGGGACAGGAAAACTGCAAATAAGGGAGGCTTTCTCACATGGAACTTCTGATGGTAAAAGTTTCCAGGTTTTGATTCATTTTTTGCTAGAATGAGTTTTTATGTGAGATAAAAATCAACCATTTGCAGTAAGAATTCCCTAAGTAAGTGTTTCTGATTTTTCTTTTGGGTGACAGAAACTACATCAGAATAGTTTTATAAAATAACGTAATTTCGAGATATAGGATTGCTCCAATGAAGAACTGGAGAGATTGTCTGGCCGTTTGTCTAATTTAACTCTTTACCACTTCAGGTTGGTCATCTTTTTATCCAAGCTTGACTGTGGTACAGCATGGCATTCCATGCTGTGAAATGCATCTTGGAGATCTGTGTCTACCTCCTGGACACCCTGATGCCATTAACTTTGATGATTCAGGTGTTTTTGATACATTTAAAAGGTAATTTTTGGATAAAGTGGCCTCAGTGGTTCTTGTATTTAATGAGTAGGCACTTTAAGTCAGGAAGAATTTGAAGCATTATATAGAGGAAAGAGAGAATAGTTTTAGTAATACAAGATAAATGGTAGGGAAAAATGAATACTCAGTACTAGGAAAGCTGTGTAATTATGTGCTCTGCTAAACTGGAAAGTAGTGCCTTGGAGTGAAGTAACTTTTTAGCCTCTTTTTATGATAGTTTAAGGCAGATTAGATAAGCAGTAAAAGATACATATTGCCTTTATTAATTCTCCAGGTAAAGTGGATTATGTTTGAAAAACCTAGTACAATTTTCTGATAATAGTATGTCTGCCAGCTGTTGTCTCATGTTTGATATGCAACAATATGTCTGAATTATCTGAGTAGTTTCTTAGTAAATGCATGTGCAATGGCTGTAGAATAGTATGTTTATAATTAGTTCTTACCGTTTTTGTGTATTCTGTTTTTTGGCTTTCTTTTATATTAGATCAAACTTGCCTAACTTCAGGCAAACCCTAACTTGGGGTTTGCCTGAGCTAGAACTTCAACCAGATAACCTTCAGAGGTCCTGTTCCACATATATTACTCTAAGGAAATAATAAAGATTTTTCTGTAGTATTTTGAGATTTTAAGGTTTAGTAAAATCCATCTTTTCCTATGATGTTAGTGCCTTTTTAGCATATGTTTTTAATCCAGTTGCACATCAGTTTTTTACAACAGAAAAGAAGGAATTTAAGATGCTATTTGCAGTTCAAGCCCTGGGAGCTCTTGTCTGATTTCAGTCTGGCATAGAGCAAGTTCAGATTGCTTGGCTTCACTCATTTGTTGTCTGGGTGTTTTTCTTCTTCTTAACTTCTATTCTGAAGTGCATATGTAGAGAGCTGTTATAATCATTGTAGCTACATCTCACTGAAAAATCCTGGATTTCTGTCTCCTTACTAATTTGCAGCCCAGCTGAATACTGCCTTGTACTTCAAATTCCTTGTCTTTCTGGGCAGAAGGGAGTGACTGAGAAAGGAGCATGCAGCAGCTGCAGCTGTGATAACAGGACAGAAGAATTAAAAACACAATTCTGTTGCTGTGTTATGGGAAGGAGATTAGGAATAGGAAGGGTGCTGGCCTGTTGTAGAACAGATGTCCTTTCTCCTTATCTCGTGAAAGCCTGCAAGATGGTCAGCATTATCCCTTCTTTGCTTTGTACTTTTCTGAGGGATGGTGGAGGCTCCATTCTTTTGCGTGGTTCTGTCCCACAAAAGGAGTTACCTTTGCAGATGGGGCCACATGGACTGTTTCCTTGCTAGTAGTTCTACTTGGTGTTCATTGAAAACCTCTTCAAAACCCTTATTTTGGCCATAAATCATGCAACTATAGCCACATTGAGCAGTAGGTAAGAGGAGCCTTAGCATATATATGTTTTATGTTTATCTTGTGGTGGTAACTTTGCAGTTTAGATTTATGACTGAGTAGCCCCTTTTCAAGAGTGTTTTTCCCGTACAGCATACTACAAACAGCATAGCTTGTTCCAGGTTCCCACCTGGAGAGGGTAACAGATAGTCTGTGGAGTTGAACTACTTCTTTAGTGATTAGAGGTTGTAGTTGTTCCTGAGCTAAGAATTGCAAGAGTTTGTCGTATTTGGAGGTTTGAATTTTATGGAAACAAGTCACGTAAGCTGCTCAAATACCTTGAGGCGCAATGTCGCGGTTTTGTCACTAGAGGGCAGGCGTTTGTCAGCACTGCATCAAATAATGCGACGTCACAGGGCTCTGAGCAGGGTTTTAACCTCACTGGGAGGTTCGTGAGTAAAAGCGTGTGGATTCAACTGCCTAGAGAAGTTACCTGTACAGTAGTGAATATAATATATTTTAATATAGTGGTTTCACTTTTGCCTTTAGTATATATTTGCAAGTGAACTCATTGCTTATTCTTCCCTTTCTGTACCTGTCATTCACTGATCAGGTTTGATTCATGGTAAGGACAGGAACAGAAAGAAAGAAGTGTGTTTAAAAAGAGGATGAAGTTTAAAGACATTGTATAGCTAACTGATACACAGCTGAGGAAAGTGCACAGCAGAACATGTAAAATTGCAGTCTTCATCACATTGAAGAAAATACTAAGTTAGCTGCCAATATCTTGTAGTTTTTTTGTTTTTCATGCTGACATCCACATCAAGCACAAATCACTATGTCATGCAAAAGAGAGCAAAATACTAGAAATGTAGTACAATTGAAGAGTGAACAGATACTAAGAGATTTTACGTGAAAATTACTCGATGGCTTGATGATCTGTCTTTTCCCTGTAGTTATGATTTCACCCCGATGGACTCCTCTGCAGTGTATGTGCTCAGCAGCATGGCTCGCCAGCGCCGCGCTTCGCTGTCCTGTGGGGGATCTAACAATCAAGATGCTGAGAGATCAGAATGCAGTAGTAAAAACTGTGCCTCTGCTGCATCATCACATCTTTCCTCCAATACTTTGTACAGCAAAGCTGGCAAAAGCCACAGCTCAGGGACTGCAAGTACTGTGAGTGCCACTTCTCCAAACAAGTGCAAAAGACCAATGAATGCCTTCATGCTTTTTGCCAAAAAATACAGAGTTGAATATACTCAGATGTATCCAGGGAAAGACAACAGGTAATAATACAAACTGTAGTTTTGCTATTACTGGTGAGTTAGAAGGATATCTGTGTCTTTTAGATTTAAATAGCCTAAATTTTCTATTTAAAATAAAATGCGTATTGTTTTTAAGAGTAAGTTTTGAAAGATGTTAATGGAAAGGGTAATATATGGGTGGACTGTGAATATTTACAGTACTCAGTGAACTCAATACAAACCATTTTGGCAAACTTACCTTCTGAGAAAACATTTGGATAAAGCAACTGATACATGAATATGGGTTCACTGGCAGAGGCACAAATACAGAACCATCGTTTACAGTGATGAGGTGCTCTGCTTGTGTGCTGTAATGGAAAAAAGGCAGTTTCTGGTTCTTCTAATTAAGTCTTGACATATCATTGCAAATTAGTCATGAAGGTACAAACATTTATTTCCAGTCTGTATATCCTGTTGAAGAGTGGAGTACTGATAAGTTAGGCTGTTTCAAAGATCATAAACCAGATAGCACATTGCCAAATTTTGCTTCCCCTAAAGGCATTCAGCAATCTGCTGAAACTTGCAGGAAGAGTTGTACAATTGTGTTTGGGGGATAGGTCTTTGTTAGTTTGTTCTTTTGTTCTTAATCTCTAGCTCGTTTGCTTCTACACATTTTTTAATAAAGATTTCCATTACATATGTTTTAAGTAATATTTGGTGCTAATTGCACATCAGTAAATAGAAACTAAAACACGTGAACATGGACTGATCTCACAATTAGATTTTTTTGATGTACATAATTATATAAAAACTGTTACTGTAAAAATTGCATTGTGCCATAAGAATTCTAGAACTAAATCTGATAAAAATTAAAGTTGGCAGGCCTTTGAAAGGGGTTTTACTATTTTATAATGTTCTAATAAGGAGGCTGTGACTGGTGCTGAGATGTGAAGTCCTGCCAGACAAATCCCAGCCAGTCTTGTGTGTCCTGACAATGATGTCGTGTAATGTTCGTAATAAGTTCAGTGAAGCAGATCTGCTGCCTTCACATTCACTGCAACTATCAATGAGAAATGGAACAGAATGTCAGCCAGGGAAGTTTATGATGTTACATGTTTAGTTGAAAATGCTGATTTCAAATGGATGCAGTGAACTGGAGCTGTGGCTGCATGGATGTGAAAATGAATTGGGTATTTCAGTGAGCACGTTTACCTTGAAGGAAAGTGATGACAAAGTTACAAGTAGGGTTCAAAATGCACTGTTCACTGTCCTGCTTGGAAGGCAGTGCATTTGGGTGCAGTTCCATGGCATCCATAAAACACAGGATAGCAAAAATAGCATTAGTGATAATTGATACAGGCATTCAGTTACTGTCACTCAAGTGTTGCTGAGGCATTAATTAATTTAGCTGTTGGGAGGAACTCTCACGTTCTTTAAATATAAATTTGTGTCATTTTCAGATTACTATGTGGGTCTTATAGCATAGTAGCCACTTCTGTACAGTTGAGTTCTTATGTTCGCTGCAGTTACTTGCAGGGAGTAAGAAAGGACAGAACTTGAGGTATTCTGAGTTAACGGTCTGTTCTGAGACAAAGCAGCTCAGAGCATATCAGGAAGACAGTGAGCTTGTACATATTCAAAGCACAAGTTAAGAGTCACACGATACTCAAAACGACTGTGGACTGCAAGATCATGTTTGAAAAACTGGTGTTAGGGTTGCACTTGTTTATTTTCTAGATACTCTTCACTGTAACACTGTAACCGTAGTTGGACTTGGTTGTGTTCAGAAATTCTTTGAGATGAGGGAAATCATGTTTTTTGTTTACAAGATTTCATGATGCATTTTTATTTGGAAGGGCAATGGCTCTTACAGCAGATCTGCTCTCTCTGGGTCACCATGTTCTTCCTGAGGGTGTGAGTGACCCAGTACAAGCTGGTGACCCAGAGCAGACAGGTTTCTGGTGATATGCCTCTGGATACTGTCAAAAGATGAAAAATCTGCTAATCAAACTGGGTGTATTTGCTTCCAACAACAGACCAAAGATACTGGTTCTCAGTCTGGGCAAAAAACCAGAAGTTCCATTGCCAAAGGGACCAGGCTGGAGTCACTAGAGCACATGGCAGCACAGACTCAAGGGCTGTCCGGGCAATTTGGGATGTGGTCCCTGAGTGTTCTGCAGCTCATGGAAACCTGAACGGCACCACACAGCCTTGCAGGATTGAAATCCTTTTTTTTGCTGTGGTGCAGAATAGCGTCCAGAATTGCTCTGTGTGCATGTTGTGGAAATGGTTGATGACACTCCAATTGTCTTCATTTGGTCTGAATATCTTCACTGCCAGCAAGGAACTTTATTAATAGGAGAAAGAAAAGGACTTAGTTGTGTCCACCTTTTTCTTGGAGCCAGTCACAGAACTCTCATTGCTGTAATGTGTAACCAAAGTGTACAAATTACTTGGTAGCTTTGATAGTCATTGATAAAAGAGCTGCTGTTTAGAGATTTTCATTCAGCTAAAAGATGGAGTTAAGGCTTTAATGGGATATTGATCCAACATTTGCAAGTGCAGTTAGGCAATATGGCAGGATAGTACAGGGAAATGTTGTCTAAAGACCTATAGTTTATAAGGAAAGGAATTAATTCAGCTTCTGGAAATGGTGATAGATGTGCTAGAACAAATGGTTCCCTTTGCACAGGAATGGGAACTTATCAGTATGTTCTACCCAGGATGGATGAAAGGTAGAGGAAGCTACAGATATTGATTAAATAGACATGGGGACTTGCAGTTAATCAAATATTTGGCTGAGGTCATATTCAGTTCATTGCTCTAATTATTAGAGAACATATTTTCAGCAAATCTGTCATATTATCTTCTAGTATGAAAGTAGAGCAAAACAAATGTGAGTTACCATTTGGTAGTGGTTTTTGCAACATCTCTGTTTTGCTGGTTTATGCCAGTTGCTGTATGTACACCCTTTGAAATGTTAAAATGTGCATTGACCTGTGCTCAGCTAATACAGAAGTCTCAGTTGTTTAACTACTAAAAGAACTATGATAATCACAAATATGGTTATTAAAAATTTTAAGATACAGTTGATTCCTTGCTTGTGTGCTAATTCCATGTTTAACTCACATATTTTTAAAGTGCTCAGATAAAAAACAAAAAAAATCCTGGTATTTCTTAGCAGTGTCCTGATCATACTGTAAACATTTGTCTTGCAGGGCCATAAGTGTGATACTTGGCGACAGGTGGAAGAAAATGAAAAATGAGGAAAGAAGGATGTACACACTAGAAGCCAAGGCCTTGGCAGAGGAGCAGAAGCGTTTAAATCCTGACTGTTGGAAAAGAAAACGAACAAATTCTGTATGTTTGTGAAGCAGCCTTTTTCATTATGCGGTCACATGTGTTCAGATGGGTGGCTGCAATGTGTTTTGTTCAGAATCAGCTGCTTTCTTAGGAGCCGAAATCTTCATTTACTCCCCTGTGTTGTGTCACCTGCTTTTGACAGTTTGGCAGGAGACAGATAAGGAGAGGGTCTGTCTGAATATTTTATGAGAGATCTGTGAATTCTGTTTTACTGAAAGTTAGTGTGCTTGTGAAATGCAAAGGAATTCACCTTGAAGTGAGTTTGTAAGGTTGTACCTAAACTTTTTTTCTTCTGTAAAAGCTTTTTCTTTACCTTTTTCTATTTTTCTTACTGGTAATTTTTATCAGCAGATATGAAGATACTGAGGGAGCAAAATAATTTCCCCCATGAATCCCTTTCATTTATTACTCTATTCAGTTGTAAAATAAATACAGTAGGTAACACTACTTCTGTAGGGAAATAAATTGTTTTCCACTTTATAGAAAGCCATCAATCTAAGAGTTTGCAGCAACGTGTCATTAGGTGGTGGATGTATTAAGAAAGAGCAGGGCTTTCAAGCTGAAACGTCATGTAAAGCAAACATCAAAAAAAGGAGATTCTGCTTGTTCAACTAGAAGAGTAGACTGGAAGGAAAGATCCACTGAGGTGCACAGTTTTGATGTGTAAATGAGGCTTCTTTCCTAAGAGCATATGCAAGTGTTGCCTTAAGACTGAGTAAGAAATGCTCCAACACTCAGTTGTTTCTTTCTCCTGCACATACTTTGTGCTGTTTCTAGTCCCTTGTTGCAGAAGGTTGCACCAAATCCCAGCTGCTAGGAACAAGCTGTTTTTCTGTTCACTGGATTCTATTTTAATCAACAGTGACAGCTTCTGTTACATTTCCTTGTGGGCTTAGTTAAAATAATATTATTTATTTATTCTGCTCTTACAGCACTGCAGTTTTGAGCTTTGGATGGTGAGATCACAGGCTCACCTGTGAGCTTCAGGCAACTCAGAGGCGTTTTTTTGTGTAGCTGAGTAATGATTGAATTGGCCTCAGTAAGGCTTTCTTGCCCTGCCTTGTAGTAGGGTTTTCCTTGTCCCTAGTCTTCAGGCCAAGAGAACAGGATCTGTAGAACCTGTTACCTCAGTGTTACAGCAGGAAATACCCTTTATAATTGTTCTAGTTCAGTGAACTGAACTGTGAGCAGTCTGGTAACCTTATTCAGAAATGACAGTGGCCTCCAGGCTGTGACAGAGAAGTCGTGATGGTCTTTTGATGATCAGAGAATGAAACTGTCTGGTTTGGCCTTTTTGTATTCTTCTGAATAACTGACCAGTGATTAGAAATACTTGTGGCTTTGAAAACAAGTGTTGTGCCCCTTTGCTTAGTAATCACTAACCTGTTTTCCTCTTCTCTTTTCTCAGGGCTCACAACAGCATTAAGCCAGAATTTTCCTGGTAACTCTGTATTTACAAAATGGCTGTTGCTTGATGGCAAGAAGATGCAAGATCAAGGTCTTACTCTTTGTTGTGACTATGTGTGACCATAAAATACTGGCACCATCGTGGAAATGATCTGAGTGCAGATTTGCTTTTTACAATAGAACATTAAGTAAGCTAAAAACTATCAGCATTTTAAACCAAATTGCCTTATTTTTCTTCCAAACTTCATTATGTATCAGGTAATATAGGCTTGAAAATGGATATCCTGTGGTGCTAAAGTACTTCAGAAAGAGGCGAAGGAGATATGTATAAATGTTTATTTTTAAAAGAAAATGTACAAAAAGGGGAATTTTAAAATATGTAACAGCTGTTTATATACATTGATTCTTAGTGCTGATTAATAGGTATTGCACAACTGTATTAATTGCAATTCTGGGGCCTGGGATTTTCTGAAATGGCAAAGTGTATTATTGGCTTTCAGCTTCCCAGCCTGCCCTGCTGCCAGCAAGTTACCAGAACATGTGGGAATGGAGGGTGTGGTGTGATGTAGCAAGGGAGCTGCTGCTTGGGATGCCACTTAGAAAACTTTTATGCACTAGGGAGGTGTATTTGCATCAGCTGGCACTCGTGAGAGCTGTCATTTCGTGGTGGAAACAATGGCCCGGGACAGGATGAAGTGAATAAATAGCGTTATCTCAAGAAAAGTGGTGCTGTTGATATCATCACCATCATAGTTATAACTCTGTGTTTTGTCTTTGCCACATATTCTACAATATTTTATTTTGCCATAAGACATCTTTATGGTGGGGGCAAACTTTGCACTTAACTATATGTGCAACACTTGCACTTTACTTTTTTTCCTCCTCCAACTGTCTAAAATTAGAGCAGCTGTGTTAGGATTACAATTGCTTCTGCTGTGAACATTTACAATCATGGCTTTTCCTGTACTAAACAGCTGTGCATTGTTTTTTTTTAAGAATCACAACTGTAAATTTCAGTTTATGACACGTCTATATGATGTTGCCCCTAAGATTTTTGCACACTATATTCTTGTATATTATTTCAAATAAATTCATTAAAATCTGGTGTTGTGTATTTTATAAAATGAAGAAGACTAATCACGAAGTCAGCCTTGCAGCAATGAGCACGTTCTGCATGGAAGTCTTTACATTAATTCACCCAAAGTATATTTTAATGCTTTGCCATTAGGAAGCTAGTGAAGAATTTCAAATACTATTTTCAGGATTGGATAGTCAATGTTCTTTATTACAGTTTACGCAAAAAGACTTGAAATCAATAGCAAATAGCAGTGCAATAGAGAAGCATTTAGGTTAGTTATAAATATTTTTCCTTGTGTTAAATTTAGTAATTTTTAGATGAAAACTGATGATTCAAACATTTCAAAAGTACAATTTTCTGAATATGGCTAAAATTCAACTGTTTAAAACTCTACTTGTAGGAAAAGGGCTGCTTCCTTATTTGAGATATTCAGCAATTACACTGTAATATTTGAGTTCTAATTTTATACTTTTCTGAACTCAAAAGGAATGCTTAAGAATGTTTCAATTAGATGTAGACTTACAGCACATAAAAGTTGTACAATTTCCTTACAATATTTCTGTATAAGTAAGTTCCTGTAATGTGAACATAAAGCAAGAAGACAGAAGTTTAAGACGTGAAGTAGGTAGAGGTTTCATTGTAAAGTTGATGTACTTGGGGATAATTTACATGAACAGTGAATACACGTGTGGCACCAAAGCCCCCAGCTGCGTTACCATCCATTCCCTGTGTGAGTGTTGTCCAGATGTGCTCACTGAAGGGTTGACATGGCTTTCTGCAGCAGCTGAACCATTATGGGATAGACCGGTGCAAACTCCTTTCCCTCTCTTGTTCTCACTGATTGAACATAAGCTTCCAGTGCACCACTAAAAAAAAAAAGAAAAGAAAAAAAAGTGAAGTAGCTAAAGCAATTAAGTACTGTAAATTCAGGATCTGCAACTGAAATTAATTGCCTTCTTCCCTCCTGCAAAATTTTCCTCAGATGGTCCTACTTGTCTGTGGAAGGAAGTGAGCAAGGAAGGCCTTGCAAAGCTCTATATAATTGTTCCATGCTCCTTCTCTCCTTTCTTGCATGTTTGAGGAGCAAACAAGTTAACATTTAAATAAGCAGCAGCATGTTGCAGATGGCTTGAAATGACAGCTCTGACGCACAGACTCGGGCTCAGTGCTGCACTGGTAACCTTTAGAAAGGGAGAGAATAATCTCCAGCTGCTGCAGACGCTGAGAGTGCAACTTGCAGAATGAAAAGTGGGGCACTGCCAACACCCGCCATGCCCTGGGGTGATTCCTGGCACAGCCTTCTGAACTCCCACCGTCCGTCCTCGGGAAACGCCGCGCTAACCCCAGAGAGGGCTCGGGCAAGGCACAGCCTGGCTCTCTTTCACATTGATTGTCACAGGATGTCACACGTAAGAGTCATCGTGTGTGAACTGCACAAATAAAACATTGCAAAGCTAAAAGGGGCAACTGTGGTGACGTACTTGCCTGTACGTAACTGAACTTGCTTTACAACACAGGGTCACCTTTCAGCCAACATTCTAGTACACAGTATTGTTGAGTGACAGCATATTTGTAAAATAAACACTAAGTGCTCATCCGTTGAGATTCCAACTTACTAATTCATTAAGTAGGCCAAGCTAGTCACACTTAAATATAGCTTTGAATTTAATTTTCTTCTCCTTTTCTGCTTTTATTTCTTCATGTAACTGATACAATCACCTTGGACTTTCCTTCTAAAACTCACAGCAAAACTGTGACATTAAGAAAATGCACAAACAACAGACCCCATTTCAAGTGGAGACTAATACAGCTCCTATGTGTATGTTGCTGTTCCTCTTCTAATAGAGACTGTCACCACAGCCCTTCCAGCACTGCGCAGGCACCAGCTCACAGGGCAGGAGTCCTGCCTGAGTGTGGTCACTGAGCAGGGAGTGGTCCTGGGTTTTGTCTCACGCATTCCTTTCTGAAGTGCAGGATGCACCAGCACAGCTGCTCTGCCAGTGAGGGAGCCTGCTGGCTTTTAGTAACACAGCAGGGACATTCCCAGTCCCACTGGGAGAAGGCAGATGGTGGTTGTGCACATCTGGTGAAGGGGGTGGGGGGCACAGGGGTCAAGGGAGATGGTAACAGAGCAACCGCAGTGTTGTGCCTGTAAATACACACCCGCTGCTGCAGGATGGTGGGATGTGGAGGCAGAGCTGTATTTATGTTTGCTGCTCCTTTCAACAAACAAGTCTTTGGTGTAACCCTGCATTTCTGCACGAAAAGTTCACAGATTCTAAGGCAGCACTGCTCCCTGGTACGTGCCTGCTGGCAGCTGGCAGCAGTAGGCAGTGAATCAGGCGAGGCTTAAGGAAAGCAAAAGTACTGAAGATTCAGCCCATTTTTCACACACACAAGCTTCTCCTGGAGTAAGATGGTAAGAGAGGAGCAACCAAGATCTCTGTGTGATGCTGCAGCTCTGGGAAGCCTCAAGTCTGACAAACCAGAAGAGATGGTAGGAAGATGCAGGGTTCCAATACACTTCGGGTGCCTGTGAGTAAAGTTGCTGTTTGGCCCTTCCTCAGTGACTCCAGCTGCGTCAGAGCGCCGCTGGGAATGTCCAGCAAAGTTCATTTATCAGCAAGTGGAAGATGCTCTTGAGGCCAAGAGCCTGTGCTCAGCTCACTGGAGAGATGAGTCTGAGCTTTGGGTGAGCAGCCAGTGACAGCAGTGACAGCCTGGCCCCACGAGCTGCTCCTGGGGCTGCTCCTGCTCCTGCCAGCACTTCCCATCCCCAGCAACGCCGGTGCTGATCCGGCAGCATCACTGCCAGAGCACACCAGCAGGAGCTGGCTGTCCCCACATCCAGTCCCTGCTAATGGAGTGTGACAGGGAGAGAGGGAAGCGTGCAACCCAGCAACCAAAGAACCTGAGGCAGCTTCACTTCTGAGCACAGGATGGGAATGAAACAGCACAGCACGAGGTGATTCCCACCACAGCTCCTTATGTCCCCATGCAGCATCCAGACTTCAGAGTCCCTCTGTGCTGAAGCCCTGGGCATATTGTCTGAGGCTGGGAGGATACAAAAGAAGGATGGACTGGATTATTGGAGAGTTGAGAGGCTTCAGAAAAATAAAGTTACTGAGCACAGAAGCAATTCCTCATGTTGGCCTTGGTGCACTTGAGAGCTCTTCAATTTTGGTAACAACTTACTCATGAGCTACTGCTAGGGGTCCACACCAGGTACAAATACACTGTAAGGAATCACTTTGAATTTTTTGCACAGCAATAAACCGCAAGAGAGAAGCAGTCCCTTGTTACAGGCAGAAAGGCAGGGAAAGAACATTTATTTTATCTAACTAAAGTAAAGCTGACTTTTTGCACCTGGTCAGCTTTCTCTTCAGTCTGCTCCTTCCCAATGGTCCCTGGGGAGCAGCACGGGGTCTGGAGGGAAAGAGGCAACTAATACACTGCTTGCTGCAGCCACAAAGTGCTTTGGGTGCAGCTCACTTCATTCCCAGCAAAGGCAATCAGCATCATGAACTGTAGAGGCAAAAGCCATCAGCATCATGAACTGTAGAGAGATTAGGCACATCCCCAGGTTTATTTTAAATCCCAAGATTTAGAGAGAAAAAGGGAGACTGGGGGCATGGGACAGCAGGCAATTGTGCTTTTTAGATAAATTGGCCTTTTGTAGCAATGAAGGGCCAGCATGTGATGAGCAGGCAGAGCAGCAGGTGGGAGATGCAGGCAGGAAGGGCTAAGGATGACATCAAAGATGCCGCCCTGGTGAGTGGAGATGCTTCAGGAGAGTCAGAAATGTCTCACATTTCCACTCAGGTCAGCACTCAGGTGCTCTGGTCAGCAGTAGTTGTTGGACATGTTGGATGTTAGTTAGCTGCTACAAAGAATTGTCCCTTGTATTAAAAAGACAGTTGAGAAACTCCTGTGAGTTTTCTTACTGTAACTGTCATTTATCTTGCTAAATCTCTCCCCTTCCATTCAGCAGCATCCCTGTCTTTTCCTTTCTATACACTCCTCAAAGTTTGTTGGGCTCAGATAGTTTGTTGAAGTAATCATAAGCTGAAAATAGAAAAAAAACCATATTGACCTGCTTAACTTAGAAAGCTGTAACACCTCTTGGTGAAGTTGTGGGTTGGCATCATTATCCAGATGGTAACACTGCTATCCCTTAACTGACTTATCTCCTCACTTTGAAAAAGCCCTTGAAAAAGATTACAGAGATAACCAGACAGATGAAAGGGAGAAGCTTTACCCTAAAAGCAGCAACCAAAACCACTCAATGTGAGCCCTTGATAATCCTTTGCCAGACTGTTATTCCCATCTGATCAAACAAGATGGAATAAGATTTAGGCTATACTAAGTGCCATACACCAGTATTACAGTCCTACTGTCACACCTTCTAGGAGCTTTTATCTTTTTTCCTTCTCTCCTGCCCAGAAGAATCTGATTCAACTGGCAAAACCAACTCCATCAGTGGCAGCTAAAAGGAGTTTTGCAGGTCCCGTCTGTTGCACTTGCTCTTTTACTTGCTTGCATTATTTCAAAGAGATGGAGTCAAGCTTCACAAATATGACCAACCTGAGAGCATCACAACTCTTACCCACTCCAAAGACAACCAGTAATATCAATACTTCAAGGTGAATTCTCAGGCATTTTTCTGAAAGAGACCTCGTACAGCTTTACACTACACAATGAAAACAAAAGCTTTCTGAATACTCCAACTGCATTCACTATTTTCCTGCATCCCACACTTGCATCTCCAGTAGAAATATTTAAACACACTGAAGCTGAATGTTAGAAAGCTATCCATAATCAGCAGCTTTACCTGAAACACTGAAAGAACAGTGTTTCTGGTAAAGCAAACTGGCCTGGGGAACTCCCTGCTCCCTGTGCCCACCCAGGGAAGGCCAGGAGCCTGCTCTCACACAGGCAGGTATAGGAAAGCAGCCAAGGGGGGATGAAAAGCTGCTGCAGCTGCTAAAGGCTGGGAGCAACGAGGCAGCCACAATCACCTGGAGCTTCACACCCTACCAGGCAATAAAGGAATCATGGGCAAGCTAAGGAAACTCCTTTACATGGCTGCCTGTGGGAATGACACCACAGTGGCGCACCAGGAAGTCTCTCCTTTCCTGGTAAGGGAAGGTCCAGGCAGTAAAATGGCACAAATTGTGAATCCAGGGAGAAGGGCTGTTTGGAGTCCAGAGAATAATAGTGAGGTTGCTCCAGAGTGAGAGGGAGGAATGGGCTGGAAGAGGTAACTAAAACCACCATTGCTCATAGAGTAGGCATGGTTCCAGAAGTTCACTTGAGATGAGACTTTTGTTTTGCTGAAGACAGTCAGCAAGTCTTCAGGGTGGGATTTTGGAACTGCAGCATACAGGAATATGGACAGTGCAGGAAGTTGCTTGTGGCAAAGCAAGATCGTGCACACAGCCAGAATTCAGTGCAGACTGCTTGAGCCAGGCAACTTAGAACATCCCAGGAGCTGCTGGGAAGCCCACCTGACTCCAGTTTGGGGAGATAAATGAGTTCAGAGTCTTTGTTAACACTTGAAATGCAGAATTTACCATGACATTTTGGTAAACTTTAGCAGTCCTAGCTCAAATGAGCTTTTGTAAACTATGCTGGCAGTACAGGACTCAATTCAGATGCACCAGTTTACCAATAAAATCTTGTCTTTTAAAAGGCAGGCTCACTCCGGCTGAGGACACTGTAAAAACACCAGTGCCAAAGTAGTTGTGGAAAAATAACCAATGCTATGGGTGAAAGCAGTATCATCAAGTCTCCAGCACAGAGGAGATCACAGCTGTTGTCATATAAAAAGATGTAATGTATAGCTGTATTATTGTTAAGATGGAAGATACCCTGTTTATGTAATATACAAAACATACTCTCGAAGGGATTAGACTAAATAATGCCCTAAATTCAGCATCTTCTAGTCTAATAAAGGACATAAAACCTGTTCAGCAATCTGTTTCTATTTTAAAAGACAAGCTATGGTATACATTACAAATATTGTTTGTAAAAGAGGGCTATGGAAGGAGGGTTGGTGGGATGTTCTGCATATATTAATGCTTCATTAAAAATGCCATAAGAAGTAAGGGGAAAAAAAAGCCCTAAGTTTAAGATGCCCTCCCACATAAGGAAAAGGATTTTAAAGCACTTATTAAATTACTTCACTTGCATGAGCAAAACCATGAGCTTTCTTGGAAATCAGGACAAGCTGATTATATAAGACCCTGATAGTTCTTCTTTAAAACGTTATTTCAACCCTTGAAGATTTATATCTAGAGTTAAAAGGGGAAAAAGATTATGATTTAGGTTGTAGTTATTAAGGGATCTTAATGAGTATCATTTAGAATTACTCTAATTAATTAATTTTATATGGAATTGTGAATCCTAGCGTTACCCTCCTGGGCTCTGCCTTGGTCAAACGGAGTCGGATTTACATCGTAAGCTTCAGAAGAGGCAGGGATCATCTTTCTGCTCAGTACTGAGGCTGCATCCTGTGCACTCCAGTCCCCATCAATCAGCAGGGCAGCTGGAGGATGCTGGGGCCAGACTTTCCTTTAGTATTTTGGTAAAAGTATGTGTGCTCTGCAAACTTTAGGGCAAAGCAGAAAATGGAAAATCTGCTGTGTAAGAGCACACCTGTGTGACACCAGGTCTATTTAATCCAGTGCTATAAGAAGTTACTGTAAAACCGAACCGTAAAACCTCCAGCAGCATCACCTGTAGGACGACAGAGGAGCAGAAGACATCTCCGGTTATTCCAGACTGCATAATGAAGAGATCAAAGGGCCCGTGCGCTGACAGAGACGCCTGAGAGCCACTCAGGGCTTGCGAATGGCCGGCGGGGCCGCAGCCTCCCCTCCCGGCTGCGCTCGTTCCCCGCAGCAGCGGCAGCGCTGACCCAGCGCGGCTCTGCCGCTGCCGGCGAAGCGCCGGCTCTGTGCCAGCCGGCTCTGTGCTCAGCCCAGTATGTGCCCCATCGGCTCTGTGCCAGCCGGCTCTGTGCTCAGCCCAGTATGTGCCCCATCGGGTCTGTGCTCAGCCCAGTATGTGCCCCATCGGGTCTGTGCCCAGCCGGCTCTGTGCCCAGCCCAGCCGGGTCTCTGCCAGCCGGGTCTCTGCCAGCCAGGCTGAACCCAGCGCACAGATCGGGCTGTCACGGTGCTCCCCGAGCTGCCATTTGTCCCTGCCCCAGGCGGGTCAGTGCTCAGAGTCACTCCCCAGCTCTGGACAGCAGCTCATTATGGCTTTCAACTCTGCTTCAGCAAGTATGAGCTTGAATAAGGGGAGTTAACACACACTCTAATGGTAAAGCTAAGAATCTGGCCCTTGAATGAACGAACTGTCCTTCGGGCTGGCTCAAATTCTGACATGTCTAACAGGGTTTCTTTTATGGAAGAAAAGTTGAGTTTTCAAACTTAATTTTAAAAGAAAAACAAAAAAACTGCCCTGGCTACTTAAAGAAGTGCTCCTTTCAACACAACCCTTGCCCAGGGAATACACCTGCAGCAGAGTCATCTCACCTAACTTAAATGTCTGCAGGGCAGCTGGCTGCCTGAGAGAGCTCCTGTGTCCCAGCCCACACGCCGTTCACTGAACAGAGAAAATGGGAGCTTTCAGGACACAATTCATCTGACCTATTTTAGGTACCTGCTTCAGGATGAGATGAATCAGCCCCAGCAGCACCTGTTTCTCTCTGTTGACTGTACAGAGAATGTGGCAAATGTACCTCTAGCCAGGTAAATACCACCCCTCGTGCTGAATACAAGCAGAAAGAAATGCACAAAAATGCTCAGAATGGGACTAATTCATCCGATTCACACCACGTTGCAAGCAAAGCATTTAAGACCTACTGAGCGGAAGAAGCACTCCAATTAGCTTTAATATGAAGCT
This sequence comes from Eopsaltria australis, assembly GCA_034509425.1. Taxonomy (NCBI): domain Eukaryota; kingdom Metazoa; phylum Chordata; class Aves; order Passeriformes; family Petroicidae; genus Eopsaltria; species Eopsaltria australis. The sequence goes on along the minus strand of JAVTVJ010001341.1, from coordinate 378,314 downwards.
GGAAGGATCCTGGTAACACAAGGAAATTAATATCTAGGCAGCAGGTCCCTGGAGTAATTGCACAGTTGTTACAAAGGGAAGTTGCAGAAAATTACCATTTGCAAGGTTGCAGCAAACATAAAGATAAGATCTTGATGTAGGCCAGTGCAGGGATCTGAAGGCTCTGAACATCCAAAGTTCAACTCACACAGCTGAATGACTACAGGTAGAAAAAGCCTGAAGAGGGTAACTGATAAAAGAGCAAGATGCCTGCAGTTCAACTTAGGTTCATATGTGACACACAAAGAGCAGGCTCAGAAATCTCCCAATAGAGTATTTAAGAAAATAGGAGTGATTCATGGTCATACTAGTGACTGATGTCTGCTTGCCTGCCTTACTTATGGATAACTGGCCATGCAAAATGAATAAAGGATTCAATGAAAGGATTGAAAGGAAAACTTAAGTATTCCAGCTTCATTTCTTGGTCTAATGGATGACACTGTCTCAGCCTAAAAGCCTCATCCCAAGGTTTGCTCCTTAATACCTCCATGGTTAGAACAATTTATCAGTGTCTGAACATGAGCATCAGCAAGCCCATTAACTGAATCAGTCTGGATGAAATTTAATTGCAGGCAAAGACAAAAACGTGTTGTAGTTTAAGGATGGCATTTTCAAACTTGGGAAAAGGAATTGAAGAGAACAAAATCCCACCAGTTCTCAAATGATTTGCATTCTTGGCTTTCCCCACTATATCTGAGATTCAACACTGAGAGTGTTGCCAGTACTATAAGGACAGAAATTACAATCAAAATATTCATAGCTAATATCCAGCTCTGTCAGCCCTGTAACCCATGCCCCTGTAATTCAGTGTCATGGCTTGAGATTCAAGAAAAGCTAGTTTTGTAGACAAACTAGACATGTATGATTTTCAAAAAATACACACACGAAGAGACACAGTTTGGATTTTAGTATTTCAGAAATAAATCCTAGCAACATCTTCTGGTGATCAGCTAGTGTTTCCTTCATTGGGCCGATCACTACATGGGACTGTGTGGTGCTGTCAGCTTCAGGAAGTGTAAATATTTATAGCAGACTCCTCTTGGCTGCTTTAGAAGTGTGGACAGGAAACAGTTGACTTTCTGAGGCACAGTCACTGTTGGCTGGAATGTAAAAGTCAGCTTTTATCATTCAAGCAGAAGCTGGCAACATCCATGCATGGTAGCTCAAGGACAGAGCTGGCTCCCAGGCCAGATGGAGCCTGGTGCAGCTACGTGTGACAGCCTTCCAGGTCACTGATGTGGGGGACATCAAGGTCACTGAGAAGATGGCTGGAAAATTTAGTGCATTAGGTGCCAAATGATCATCTGAGTTTTGAATCCTGAGGATCCCCAGGCTGGCTTTGTCATGTTCATACAACTCATCTGCTCTCTCTAACATACTTCAAAACGTTGCTTGTTTTGAAAAACAAGACCCTTCATAACTTTTCCTAGCATATTAAGATGCAAAATAATATTTAGCTATGAAGTCATCTACCCTACCAACATTTCAAAAATCTGATGTAATTATTACTTCCTAAAGATCATGGGCTGATTTCCAGAAGAATAACATTCCAAGTGTGTAACAAGGGTCTTCCAGTTTTAGATTTCTACCTACGTTTACATTGGTTAAGCTTTCAGAGCTTCTCTTTCCTGATACAGATGACAGGACAGCTGCAGCCTTGACTTTCCAGCAGTTAAGAGAGAGAGGTAGTTTTGCAAAAACTCAATTTGAACTATCATTGTGCATGGTTTACTTCCTTTACAAGAGGATTATGTGGTCCTTCCAAAGGCATTGCAGAGTTTGAGTACAGGGGGGTGGGGTGGAGGGGAGAGTTCAGTTTACATTTCTGCCACATTGCAACTCATCCCATGAGTGGAGAGAAGGTAATGGTATTTATGATACATCTCCTGAGGCAATTTTTTTTTACTTTTTAAGAGTCCTAGTGTGCAGATAAGTTACTGCTCCATTATCATGAATGTAGAGAAGAAAGAGGCATGATTTTTACCGTATGAGAGCAAGCCTGTCCTTTTCAGATGGATGATCATCGAGCCACTGGGAGTAGCGGGCAATGGACCACTCAGCCCTCTGGTACAGAGAAACACAAACACCAATTACACAAAATGCAAAAAGAGGAAGCAGACACACACATTTCAAAATCAAAGACGACATAAATGAAAGCTTCATGATGCTATCTTAATACTGCAGTGATGCAGAATGAGTTAAGGAATCCAAGACAATTAACAGGAATAAGCCAGTATGTTACTTGGGAGCTCAGAGGTCATCTCCCACTACAGCTCTTTGCCCATTACTGACAGGGCTTTTATCTACATTTCCTGCATCTTACAAGAGTAGGATCCAGGCCATTTGCAGTCTGGGGAACGATTTGCAGTTTCTACTGTGAGTTGACAGAAGAGTAAAGAATTGAGAGTCTATTTAATATCAGCTTATTCTCTATTGTTAATTAGCCAATCAATCAAGTAATTAAATTAGTAAACCAATTAACATAATACTTTTGCCATAATAAAAACAAAACAAAAAAATCATATAAAATATACACTTGAATAATTTTTAACTGAAACAGCTAGGGCCAACTACAATGCTCATTTCACCTTATAACTGACAATAAAATACAGGTTGATCTTATTACCTGGAAGGGTGATTTTAGCTCTGGTGGAGCTCTTGTAAATAAGAACTGAAGAATAATGCTGAATGGAATAACCTCTCCCAGAGCTGGGCTACTGGCAATATGTTCACTGGTCTGGAACAGCAGTGGTCTGGAAAAATGCAACAATATACTCATGAAATGAAGAAAAAGCTTGTCTTATGCATTAGAAAAGTACCTCTATGTGGTGGCAATATTGCATTAGGATAGAATCACTGAATTTTTTGCCACTACTCTGCATCGTGGGTTTCCAACACAGGTCCAGTTTGCAAAGATTTGCAGCAGTTGCCTATTGTAATTAACACAGGACTATAAATTTTGTATTTCAGTGAAAACATTTAAGGCAACTATAGAACTCGCTGTCATACAGAAGATGTATTGAAAGCAACACAAAAAAGTACAATTTGGCCAACATTTGCATGACAAAGATTGTTAAATCATAGTTATACTCTGCATAAAATTTAAAAGAACTTTAATCTATTTCTAATTTGCAGGTGGGTGTTGCCAGAAAAGCTCTCAGTTCAATCAGAACTAACACGAGGTAATAGATCAGTTTTGAAGTACAGTTTAGTCACACTGTGACTGCAACTCACCTGAATGACCTCAGCTGTCTGTAGGATTTTCCTAGGTCAGAGACTCGCCGGCATAGTGGGGCTACTGCTAACTCCATCTACAAAAGAAAAACAGCTCCATTTGGATTGGATTCTCACAAAACCTAACACCTGGGATTGGAAGTAGTCAGTCTTTAAGCAATAATCCAAACTTGTAGACTAAGTCAGTGACTTCTCTCTGGCGGCTGAATTAAGACAAGAAGCTGTCTTTTCCTTTCATACTGTGTTGCCCAAGCCAAGACTTCTGCCTTATTCTTGGCAACACAAAATAAGCATTTCGTGACAAATGATAGAGACAGTGTGTGCATAACAACAGAAGGTGCCTCACGAGCTTTCTGAGACTAAAGCTTTGTTTCTTGCAGTAGGTTTATTTTGTTGGTGATGAGTTTCCTAATGAAGCACTTATGTCAATACCCCAAAAATCTGATTGAAGCCTGGGAAGAAAGCAAATCAAGACTGGTCTCCACAAACCACTGCTAAAGCAGTAAAACTGCAGACACATTTCAGCTGGGCACCCATTCCTTTGGTGAAGGACAAGGTTAAAATTATTCCTTCCTGAACAGGGGGCCCCAAATTTTGGAGCACAAAAATATACATATACAGATTAGATAGAAGGCAGCTGTGATCTATTGCCAAAGGGTCACATGGAATCATGGTCAAAAGAGTAAGAGCATTATTTTCATACTTATTTTCATACTACTGGTTTTCTGAGTTAGAGTACCCATCTTTAAAATCAAACAAGTCTAAAACACTTTCTGTTGTTGAAGCATGTGAGCTCTTTTTTGAAGAAGAGCCAGGCTCCACTTGGGTTTTTACATCTAAATTCTGCCACAGGCTTTTCACTAACAGTAAAGACACAGAAGCCAAAGAACAATTTCCCTTCTGGATCCAAGACTGACCATGAACATTACAAAGCAAAGTTTCAGTTAATACGCACACCAATACAAACAACACCACTTGAAAAACCCCACAGGTAATTTTACTCAGACGTGGATTAAGTATTTATTTTTTGCATTCCTGATGTGTCAGTCAAATGAGGGATCAAGCTTTAGTCTCAGTTTTTTAAAATTCCCAATCTGAAAGACTCTTCAGACTTTGATTTACAAATAACGCACAATTAAACTAAGTTTCAAAGGATGACAGCTAAAATAAGTAACAAGATCAAAACCACCATACAACAAGTTTCCCATGTAAGTAATTTTGCTGAACGAGTTATAAAGTGTTTGTGATATGGCACTATTTAAAGTGAAGTCTTTAATACTATTACATTATTATTTCCAACTGCAGCATTTCCTCAGACAGAGATGGCTGCTGGGCCACCAGCTTCACCAAGAGCACAAAGCTGTGCTGGGGTTCCAGCATAAACAAGAAACATGGTGCAGTGAACTATGATGCCATAGTTCATCTAAATCCAGAACTTAAATTAGTGAATAATGCAAACCAAGGCCATATGCTTCAAAAAGCAGGTGGCAGGATAGCAGTCATCTCACCTGCTTCTCAACATCTACAGGTTCTTTTCATAGGCAGTGGAGAGAAACAGCCACTCTTGGGGGATGATGCACCTTTCCCCAAAGTGGACACAGAAAATAGGTCAGGTGGATCATGTTTGTAGAAGTAACCTCCTACATGACACTCAGGCAAAGCTGGGAAAGCCATAGGGCCCAACCCAAGTATCTTGGCTTCCCCTGCAGAGCAGGAGAGGTGGGTAGCTCTGGAAAGCAATGGGGAATGCCCCACAGAGCTTTCCTATGGGCAGTGCACTGCCACTGCCTGAGCCCAGGGACATGCCCACATCAGGCCCTCCCAGGCCACTTGAAATCTGCATTTTATGCAGATTTTACTCACAGGAGAAGAAAGTGAATAAAAATCTAGGAAGTCGAAATAAGGAAATAAGGCTCGAGCACTGAGTAACAGCCTTGTTTCCTCTTGCCTGCTGCCCTTTTTGGTCCCCAAGTCTTTAGGCTATGAAATGGCCCCTCTCTACACCCTGAGGTCACCTCTCCTGCATGCAGGTGGGAAGTCCATGTCCCAGTGGCTCAGGAGCCATCAGCTGCTGTGCTCTGCTGAACCTGCTGGCACAAGAGAGTGAGGGCATGCTCCCAGGAAAGGCAGGCTCTGCAGGGAACTGCTGCAGGGAGGTGCTCCAACTCCAAGCTGCAGTGAAGCTCACTGCAAGTTCAGCACATTGTTCCCCCAGGTCCCCTGGAGAGAGTCAAGAGGCTGCTCTGCCACATAGGATGAGGAGCAAGCAGCCAAAAAGAGGAGCTAACTAAGTATGCTTTGCTGTATCATGATACAAGAACTCTACAGATCCTGAAAAACACATGGGAGCAAGACTGATCCCTCCAGAGCTTTGTTTCAGGCATCAGTATTGGCTGGGGGCAGCTGGAAGCAGCTGATATCCTGCAGGAGCTGGTGTCCCAGCTCTGGTGGGAGCTATGGGCTTGTAGCTGTGAGGAACCAGGGAGAAGATAATTCCTTTAGGTTCTTTAGAGACTTTGATAACAGGCAGCAAACTGCCAGTCTGACTTGCGGAAACAGAGACGCGTGGATCAAATGGTACTCATGAGGGGGAAGAAATAACAGCATACCAAAATATAATTTTGCTTAATAAGTTTTAAAAGATTGTTTCACTTCTGGAACATAATATGAAGTAATGAGATGTTAAGTGAAACTTTTTACAGCTTAACCAATTTCTTATTAAAACAAATTTAAATGAATTCTCTTGAATATACTTTGTAGTTTCCATAAATTAAAATTTTTAGTCTTAAGTACTAAAGAAGAAAAATTACTTTGGAAAATTCTATTACTTCATCTTCAACCTTTATTCACTGTAGGAAATTATTAGTATTGCTAGAACTAGATAGATTTAATGGCAGCAGATGGTGGATTCGTGAAGTAATAGCTGCCAAAGAAAAATATTGTTTTTAAGCTTTGCAGCATACTATACTATCTCACATTGACTCATGAAGAGTGGGAATGTGGTGAAAATGTACATAAACCACAGAAACTAATTTTTTTTTAAATTTACAATAGTAGTATTTGTGTTATAACCCAATCTCTCTCCAATAAAAAGTACAATTCACGTAATAACTAAGATTGTTTTCTTTGCTTGAATTTTAGGTGTTTATCTGAGCCCAGCGGCACAGTGGGATGCTACAGCATAATTCTGCTGTCAGAACCATTTCTGAGGCCACTGAGAGGGGTTTAGTGTCTCTGCTGAGCATTGTGCCAGCCCAGGAGCAAGTGTGGGGGAGGAACCATTCGGCTGGAACAGCTGCTGTTTTTAAGGTGCTGGAATTGGGCAGAGAATTGAGCGTGCATCACTTCTTGGTTCTGTTACCTGTCATCACCTGAAACGGCATCAACTGTTGATTCACACAGTGAGTTTATACTGTAGCAGCCTTTGCTGTGATACACAGCTGTAGTTTCAAAGCCTGTCAGTGAGCTCTTACATCAGGGGATTTTTTCGGCTGTTGGTAGCCAGGATTTGTATCATGTGTGCAAGGCCTCTCACTCAGCCGTGTCCTGTGGACTTTACATACAAAAGGGTAAGTAGTATTTTCTGTTTCTTTTCCAAATTTCCCTTCCAGAACGGCAAATTTGAAAATCCAAACATCCAGGTTAAATTCCATGATAAATCAGGTATTCAAGCAGTAATTTGCAACCACAGAGGCTTGATGTGATATAATCATTAACACAGAATCCAAGGGGAGCACTAGGAGATGAATGTGCTTGCCAAAAAACAAGCAGCAGATAGAACAGAAGAAGGCCTAATGACTTGTTTCTTCTAGCTTTGTTCAAAACCCATTGCTTTTCCGTGATTTATTCATGTTGGTTTGCTATGCTTCACAGGACACAGTGGCAGGCTCCTGCCCAACATATGCTTCTTCTCAATGGTTCATGCTCTCTAAGCCCAAAAAGGCAATATTATCTTTTCTTCTCATATGACTCTGCCATAGCCCATGGCTAGGTGGTCAATTATCTGTTGAACTATTCACTGTCTGGCCATATTGAAAAAAATACATCACATGCCTGGCTTCTCTAATTGGATTATGTCCAGCAACCCAAGGGTGAAGTTAATACATAGTGTAGATACAGATAATGCATATATAGTGAAGAATGCTTTAAAAAACCCCATAGTGAAGTTATTGTTTAGTGCCTATTGTGGTGTTTTCAAGATCTCTCATTACATAAACAGCTGTTTTTTCAGCTGGAAAATCTTAACATTAAATTTTTAGCAATTACATTTCCTCCTGGCCAAGATGAATTCCAAGTTTTTAAATATTACGTCAACATGCTTTTTTCTAGCCATTCACCAGGACCGAATGCTTTAACAAGCAAGGGAGCAGAAGAGCTCTGAACTATAATATGAAAGAAGTGGCCTTGAAGGGATGTGCAATTTGATTTCTCCCCAGTGCTGCAATTCCAAAACGGCTGATGCTTAAGTAAATCCTTCAGCTGTAACACCTCTAAAATAACACCCATTAGCAAATAATTCCCTCTTTCCAGGAAGATAATTAGCACTAAACATTAAATGTATTTTAGCTTTAGTAGTTTCTGTCCTTATGACTGCAACTGTGATTATCCTGCTGTTCTTTCTCTGTAAGAAACTAGAAAGGAAATTTTTTAGGAAAAACTAAAAAAACCACTTTTACACTTGTATCATCACATTTGATCAAATGAGCAAATCTGTTTAGATTTTAAAAAGTCCAAATGCCTAATATTCCTGCTTTTTCTTAATGCCACATATTGAATCAGGAAACCAGATTCTGACCATAAACTAGCCAGCAGATAGGAACAGCTCTTCTACACTAGAATTTACCATTGTAAACTTCTACCATAAAAACATTTTTCTAGGAAAATTCACTAAAACCCTAACAATTTGCAGTAATTTTTTGAATTGGTGGCAGCATTAACGGTACCCTATCAAAACTGTCTGAACACAGTATTGAATGATGCCAAAAATCCCAACTATAAATCATATTTAGATAAGAAATACAAGAAAGCATATAAAGAACAGTATTAACTCAAACAGGACTAACAAAAATAGTCCATTCTTTGCTGCATTGTCCAGCACTTCATTGGGTTTTAGAAAGGCCTGAACTACAAGCCATAATCCCAAAGCATGCCTAAGTGCTATAACAATTCTGAATACCAAGCAATTTAAAAGGTCCTCTGGAGAAGAACTTGCACTCCCCAGAAACAGAAATGTTGAAAACCATCAGGGCTTGCTGCCTTGCTTGCCTCCAGGAGAACACTTTTTTTCAGCCTGATGAGTACTGCATTAAAAAGTGAAATTTGGTATTTAATATGTGAATACTGAATTATGGGCATCTTGAAAATACAAAAACAAATAAAACAAGCTGATTTGGGAATATACAGGAGTGAGCTGAAAAGTAACCTTGTGCAATTGCTTGCATAAAAACTGAGAGCATGAAAAGAGGTGAACTCAGCCTGTAGACTGGAAATGTTTCAAATGAGACTCCCAAGGAATAGCACTCGATAACAATCTTGCAGTGCTGTGCACATTTCCTAGGGCTTGCAATGTTCCTGTGTTCCTGTAAGCACTGATTTACATGGAATCATATTAATGATATTCAGGCATATTTCAAGCCTATCATAGCTCTGTTTACAGCTTCCACAGTAGCACACACCTAGTCTCACGGCTGAGAAATCTGAAATGCACAGGACAGCCAAATGCGATACTGACACTGCAAACAGGGTAAGACAGAGAATTCAACAGAGCTACAGCAGTAATTCCTAATGTATGAGTAGCTGAGCCTCACTCCAGAAAATTGGCTGTTACGCACCTCAGCAAACCCAGTTCTGAATGAAGAGAACTTGAAATCCGTTCTCTCCCTTGTGTATGGACACCTGTTGTTTTGAGGCAACTTATCAGTGAAACATGTTTTCAGTGCAAAAATTTTCAAATCAGACTCTCAGCCAAAGCTATTCTGCTGATTATAAAGCAGCTGTAACTCTGTGAGTGCCCTGAAAGAATGTGCAAAAGCATGAGATACCCAAAATCTGATGCAATCCAAGGTTATTTGATTCACCGCATGTGTGTTTATACTGAGAACTCCAATTAATCAAAGCTTCTGGACAGATTTCTGCCCAGGTCTTTTGGTTGCAAGCAAACCCAAAACACCAGAAGGGGTTTTAGATCTCAAAAGTCAATTCTGAGCAGGAACATGTAACCCTTTTTGCGTAGAGAAAATTCAAAATTATTCTACAAGATAGAGCACAAGTGAAGACAGTTTATAAACAAACCTACTCCTACACACAGTATCTTTCCAGGCAGGTTGTTTCCTTTGGGTTTGGCTTTAGTCCAACAATGCAGTGCCTTTCTGGGACTGAAAAAACCCCTGCACACAGCACTTATGGCCATTTGGAAAAATTTATCCTTCTCATCAAGCCAGCAGCCCAGCTAAATATCTGCTCCCTGCCCTCCTCAGCCCAAAGCAGCAGCAACCTCTACCAGCCCTGATTAGGATTCAAACTGCATTTACACCAGGACTCCTGGCTGGGTCAGAGCAACAACAACCTTCCTGTCAGGCTCCCAGGAGCTGGTATCATGGGCACATACCCAAAATCCACCAGGATTTTGGGAGGAGCACACATATCCCAGAAAACATGGATATAAAGCAGCATCCACTTACGAAAGGTTTCAATCCTTTTTCTTCTATCCTGAGCAAGAGGATACAGTGTCCAGGCCATCCTGGACACTACAGCCCCTGTGCAGCCCAGGACACCCACAGGAGCTCTGTGCAGAGATGCTCAAAGGCACAGAGCATGCACTGAGTTGACTCCATGCAGCTGCTTGGACACGGATTTCTTGTCTTAAGCCCATTTTTAAATCAGCCAAGAATACTGTGCAATGTGAAGAGAAGAAAAACACAAAGCAGCCCCCAGATGCAGCAACAGTTGAAGGCAGGAGAAAGGAATGAATTCAAACTCTTTTTTTTTGACTCTGTGGTACAAAAGAAATCAGAATATTTATCTCTACACAGCTGTCCATTCAAGAGTTATACTCAGCACAGAAAGGAAGACCATGCAAATTCCACTACACTCTATGAAAACATACCTTAATTTTTCACTTTAAAAGGCAGCCCACGTCAGAATGGGAAAAAATCAGTGTTGAAAAAAATATAAACAAGTAGTATTTTTATATTGTAACAGGTACTTAGATCCGATGCTCTTACTGCAGAACCAGGTGAAAATATTTTCTGAATTTATATGACTTACTTTAGTTAAAATTAGCATAAATAGCGTAAATTACAAAAATTATCTCTATTCCTTCCACAGGAAGAGTCAAGTGTCCTTTTTTTGCTTCCAATTTTATGCCATTGTCTTCAAAATAGAGAAGGGAAAGGAACCTCCTCGCTGAAAGCAATTGAAAACTTCCCCTTAATTTCTGTGGTTAAGGGTTGATTTGCTATTTTTGAGTAATGAATAAAAAATTTTACTCAGAAGTATGTAACCCACAGGCAAATGATACAAAGCAGCCACAAGAAGGAGTGGAGGTGGCAGCAGTTCCTCCCTCCCTGCTTTCCTCTCCTACCTCAGTTACCCACCAGCCAAAAGCAGCACTCAGTATGCAGACAGCTAGTGCTAATTCTCTTTTCCACTTGGATAATAATAAATGGCAGCCCCAGATTGATCTGTGGATGCCTGATTCTTTGGCACGTTAACCATACAGTGATACTGCTGACAAATTAAATTTTGATATAGTAGATAACACAGACAGGTAGTGGATATGAATCTGGCAATTTCTTTTGTGGTTTAGTCCTGCACAGGAGTTAGGTAAAGCTGAGAGGCAGGTCAGTCAATTGGGTCATGAAGAGAATCCCACAAGACAACTGCCTTTCTGCTTCCAATAGGGCAGCTCTTCCCCAGGATATTGATATTTCTTTAGGTTGTCTCCTTCACTGCAAAGCAGCTGAGTTAGCCATTAACCACTGTGGGCACTGTGATGTATAGAGTGATTAAGGAAGTGACACACCATATTCCATTAGAAAAGAGAGAAAGAATGAAGTGAATGAATGGTGGCAAATGATGGATGTGCTGAAGAGGTCAGCCAAGTGGGACAACTCGCCAAGATGCAGCTGAATTGAAATGCAACAGGCACCTGACAGGAAGCTGTCAGACCTCCCAGAATGTGCCTTGAAGTGATGAGGGATCTTCAACTACTTAGTGGATGCATTTCTCCGGATCCAGTATCTTATCAGACCTGGAATGCACCAATCTCTACCACTGCCTGTTTACACTTCAACGGGGACAAAAGTATTGATACTTTGCAGTGAAATCAGTGAAATTACACTAAAAAGCAGGAATCAGTACTGAGGGTACCTGTGCAAAATCTGCTGCCAGGCGCATCTTCCCACCTTCACCCAGGGGCCTTATTAGACTGGCATTGCGAATGAAAAGTTCAATTGCTCTTTGAGCCATGGCTTCAGTGTTATCAAAGACAAAGTCAAAACACTCAAAATGTCTGAAGTAGTCACTCATGACTCTTGCTATAAAACCCTGAAGCTCTTTCATGTAGAGAGAACAAGGGACATCTGGTTTTCCCGAGCTGGATAATGATCTGGAAAAAAAAGAGAAGAAAAAGAAATAGGGGCAGCAAAATTCATCTTTAAAATGCAACCAAAACCTATTGGATTATTTTAGATTTTTTCCTACCCCACCAAGTCACGGCGTGAATTGTAGAGTCTCATTTCTACTCAGAATAAGGAGCATGTAGCTCTCTCTGAAACTACAGTCAAAAAATACCTCTTTATCAGCCATGCCCATAAAGAACTAAAAGATAAGACAAGGAATAACAAGATAAAGGGAAACACCCTACTCCCACTCAACCTGCAGAGCCTCCTTCAATTTGGAGCCTACACCTGAAATCTGGACCCTAAATTTGAATGTCCCAGTTGTTGATTTGAAGCTCTAATAGTAGATCATAAAATATAAACATATGTTACAGGGTTACTAGTTTAGCCTATCAATCCCAAACCTGTTCTCTTGTATCGAATTAGTCTCCTAGATTCCTCCAAATCCAGGATTACAATGTCAGTATCACAGAAGAAGCACAGAAGCCCCCAGACACAAACCAGTCCTCTTTCTCTTTCTCTGACTGACAGTCAACAAAACAGCTCTTCCAAATTTAGGAGAACATGCAGGCTATCTAAAAAAACTTAGGTTTTGGCTGGAAATTGTTTACCCACGTAGAGAGGTATTGTGCTACTGGTGCCAAAAGAGGGTAAGGGTAAAATATTGTTTAAAAAAAAAAGTCAGAGGGAAAATTCAAAACGTCTCTGAAAATATACTATTTTCAGTGGATTTTCAAGACAGAAAACAGGACAATTGATGATGATATAAGCAATGTCAGAACAGACATGACAACCAAAATAAAATTTAGGAAGGAAGTCTCAATTATACATCAGACTCAAGACCTTGGCATGTAAAGAATCCTGGAAATTTTAATGAAAATGCTACGGGAAAATAGCATAACATACTGAACCTGAGATTTAAATTTTTAAAAAAGTTAAAATTAACTATTACATCAGAGGCTACATGCTTTGAGAAACAGGAATATTGACAGTTCTGAAGACTGTCCAACAAACACCAAATTTTGAAAGCAAAAGGGTTTTTTTAAGCACAAAAATGTCCTGTTGTCAGCTTTCTTTTTCTAATTTTACTCAACAGATATGAATAAAAAAAGGAAGAGGGAAAGAAGACAGATGCTACCTGATTAATTTGTTTCAACAGATAGGTGTAATTCTGCTTCCTGTGTTCATTAACCATAAAGCATCGCCTTCCCCTCAACAAATAAGCACTCTTGCTTCAAGGACATTGTGGCAATAACAATTTATTACACACATGCAGGACATCTTGCTAGAGCAATGGTAAATTTAAAAGATATTTCTAGTTACCCAGAAAAATCTTCCTGGTGCATAGTGATGATAATAGCTTCCACTGAATCTCCCACAGAGTTCAGTAGCGGCTGAAGAGCACTACCCATTAGATCATGGACTGCCTAAAATAGAATAAAAAGGCAGAAGTAAGAAAACAAAAACTAGAAGCATTTGCATTCTGACACCTCAAAAATACCTTAGGAAACAGTTCATTTTATCAGTGCTTTTTATTATTCTGCATTAGAAAATGCAAAATAGGAGAACCAAACCTAAAGATAACATTTCTCTTTAACAGATTTTACCAGTAACGTACAGAAATAAAGCTGCTTGCTGCTTCTGTGTAAAGCCTTCCTTCAAAAAGGTGCACAACGGTTTGGCATTCCTGGTTTGCACATGTACATGTTTTGGTGCACACCTGGCTCAGTTGTTCATTCCCCAGACACAGCTGCCCTTCACTCCCCTGCACACAACCCCTCCCAGATCAGTGCCCAGCAGGACAGCCGTGGAGAGCTGTCATTCACAGAGGCTGTACTGCCATCCACATCCCCCCTCCAGGAAAGTACCAGGTCACATAAAAATTATAATTTGATGTATCTGTCAGGGGGAGGAAGGGGGTGATGAAGGATCCAGCTATTGCTGTGTGAATGCTGCGGAGAAAGACATTTATTTTCACAGTCAGATGACATCTATGTTCTGACCTTAGGAGAATATTCTGAATACAAGCACGACTCAAGCAGTGATTTGGCACAGGTAACACACATGTAACTGCAGATGCAATAGATTAGTAATGTCAGAATATTTGTATACCTGTTACTAAATATACTGATGTAAAATAATATGTGGGAAATAAGTGCCCATTTTAAGCGTAACAAAGCCAAGCTCAGCCCTATCCCTGAAGCATATGGATGTTCAATTACCTTTAAGGCAGTGGTGACCGTTTGCTCAGCAGCTGCTGGAAATGAGCTCTGACTGGTAATAACCTAAAAATTGTAAAGTAATTGTTAATAGTCAGCATTCAACAAATTATTAGAATCCATAATATGCAACATCATTTAAAAACATACTGAGTTATCTTTAGTAATGAGTGTTTACATAGCTACAGATAACTATCAAGTGTGCTTTAAACAGACAGAATTTTCAATGCATCAGTATCACTCCTTCTCTCTCAGATTTCCTATGGACTCTGCTTCTGCCTTGGCAAAGAAATGACTCAATGGAGTTAAGCTGAAATTTAGCTGAAGGGCTAACAGAATCAGAATAAAAATAACTGCTGTATTCTCCCACTGCTAAGTATAGAATTCATGGAGAACTTTACAGGCAGCTCCGTGGCAAATATTTGAAGGAATGATTGTTTTTTCACAGTATTATGACTATTATAGCACTGCATGTTAAACAGTTGTTTATGTACAGCTAAAACAATATTAAAATTGAAAGTCAAGGAATGATCTGAAGGATTATTCTACCAATTTCCTGACAGTTTTGAACATGCTACACAATAGTATTTTTAAGCCAGATAAGTACTGAACTCAAAGTCTGAATCATATCAGATCTCCCTCCAACACTAAGACACATGAGGTTCATTACTAAGTGCATCAGAGAAAGCAGACTTAAAAGTTGATCTACCATCTGTTTGCAAAATCCAAGGAAATTTTATAAGCTTTCTAGCATTTTTAAAAATTCTTTGAACATATTCAGAGTCAGGAGTACTCATGATCTTTTTTCTGATCAGGCTATGATTTAAGTATTATGAACTGCAACTACCAATATATCTGTTTGTTTTAGTTTACAAAGAATGTGTAATAATCGGCATCACTAAACCAGTAAACTGGAATTATTCATAACTGTGCTTAGTCCTGAAAAATTTGCAGGCCAGACTTTAGTCATAGTAATAATGTATGGAGATATTTATGAGGTGTTGCTTTTCTTGATTTCATCCTTTCCTTCCCCTTGTCAGTTTAGCCACAATTGTGGGAAAGCATTGAAGGTCTTCAGAAAACTATAAGCTTGGGCTGAAGCAGATGTGACAAGGGGGCTATCAGGCTGATCAGTAAAAAGACAGATAAGAAAAAACTTTGTGTTTATGCTCACAAAGAAACACTGTGAGATGTGATTAGGTGCAGCTCGTAACACAAAACTGGGCTGTATCTGTCAAGAGTTCTCATGTGCAAAACAGAGCACATGCACAGGAAAGAGCAAGAAGATAATATTATGGCAAGAAGAGAAATGCCAAAAGAAGCCTACCTTCAGAACCGCCTGGTGCAGTTTGTACAGAGAATTAACCACAGCCACGTTCCTCCTCTGGCCTTCTGTCAGTGGCCCAATCACTTGGCTGGCATCTCCTTGAGTAGACAGCTGCAATGACCACAGAAATTGTTGGTACCAGCTCTTTAAATTCCTCACTACCCAATGTTCTTCCATTAACTCTTGTCTTGATTCATACAATTTCCATCTTCAGATTTTGCAGACTGAACAGGAATCTTGTGAGACTGTCTCAGCTTCCACAGCACAGCACTGAGACCCAGATCTCCTGGAGATACCTAGTCCCAGCAAAACTTCAACTTTGTCATCTAAGAGTCAGGTGAAATCACCTACCTGAGGAAGCTCAATAAACTACCAGCAGCTTTTCTCTATGAGCAGTGTACATTTTTCTGTACGCCCTCATTCTGACAACCATCCAAGCCTATCCTTAAAAGCTCTGCTTTTTCAAGTAGATGGCTTAGAGCTTTGTAAATATTAGAGGCTTATAAGTCAACAGAAAAATAGAACTACAAGGACCAAAACTGCTAGACCTGTCATTAAAGAGTTCTATCTATGAATCTTTCAACAGAAATCAAAGAAATATTTCTTCATATTTAAACTGCACAAAGCATGCATTTTTAATTATTCTGACAGAAATCGAAGTTCCAGGATGATACATAAATAGCCATTAACTATGGAACAGTCTCGTAAAGATACCACAGCATATATTTGTAATATAAAATATAATAAACCGCAATTGGTAAACAAACAAAAGTTTTCTTGTGCACTCAAAGCTGCAGAGATAAAAAGAATTGATAAATGGTGATGTGAATTCTAGAACAGAAACATCTAAACATTAAAGCAAGAATAGCTATCAATAGAAGGCTTTACTGAAACGTAATTACTCAACAAGTTATCTGTATTTCAGGATACAGAATTATCCTCCAGGAAATCCCAGAAGATGCCTAGCTCCAAAAGTCTCTCAGTAAAAATATATTCAACTCACTGAGCAAATGGTAAAGAGACTTTCATGCAGTGTATCTAAACACAGTTGTAGGTCCTACAGAAAGCTTCTAAACTAAAACTGAATATACAGTTTAAGAACAAAAGAAACAAACATAATGTTTAACTTATGACAAACAGTGAATCTTTACTACTAAAAGACTATTCCCGTACTTCCCATAGCTTCCATACAGCATAAACACAGACAGCATACAAGCACAGTTATCTGGTATTTTCCAGCACTGCTAATGATGAAGTTTTAGACAGGTTTTTGCAAGCACCCAGGAACTCTGATTTATTCACAGCACTATAGTGACAATATCAGTTCATTTCCCTTTCTTCAAATTTAGGGATTATTTCAGGATAAATAGTTTTCTGAGGCCTTTGTAGAAGGAAAGATCTTTTCCAATGTACCTTCAATTATTTGACATCAAAATGTATCTTTAAACTGGCTGACAAACATAGTGTTCTGTCCGTATTTTCCTGCCTCCCTGATGAGAACAGCCATGTGAGCCACAACATCCCTGTTTCCTTCAAGATACTTCTATTTGACAGACCTGACTGGTTTTTAGAATTCTGCTTCTCACATTTACAGCTTCACATATTAATAACAAATGAGCTGTGCACCCTACTGACCACCCTCCCAGACACAAATAACCTTCTTCTCCATGCTTTTATAAGTACTGTACAGATTAATTTATATTTACAACTATTAAACATAAAAGACACTATTAAACCACTAAAATTTTTTATCCCAGTTATTTAAATTTCAGTTCCTCAGAGTTTATTGTAAAGGTTTCACAATTTCTTATACATTAGACTGTATCTCTCCTGCTGGTGAAAAAAGCTTAACTGGTAAGTAAAACCATTAACAAGTACAAACATAAGCCTTCTGCAATAACAAGAAACTCCTGCAGTCAGCAATAGTGCACAACACCTTCACAGGCAAAATCTGAAAATACCTTAAAAACAACTAGTCTTTGTAAAACTGTTCACTGTATGCAATTTCCTTTAACTAATCCGCTTGAACTTTGACAGTTAGATGTGCTGCTTCCTTGTATATCCTAAAACCACTTGTCTACACCAAAGAGGCCTGAAAAACTTGACTCTTGTAACTGGCAGCTGGAACTGGGCAGCCCAGGGCTCTCTAGGACCATTTCACCTGAAGGTGTGCCATGGAACACCTGGCCCCTACGTGGGTAGCTGTGTCCTACCATCATAGGAACACCTGACACCTACTTGGGTAGCTGTGTCCTACCATTTACAGAAGTCTCTCTTGCTGTCACCACAATGGTTTCTCTGACTTTGCCTCAAGGCAAAGAAGTTCTGCACTCTGACCAATTTGGCTTATGTACATACTGTGTCACTGGCAAGAGTCTGGGTTTCAGACCGTTTATCCCTATTCCAGTATTCCAGTGCCTCAGACTGAATTCTTGACACCTCTTAAATCCATTAAACAATCATGCATCCAGTCAGGAAAAATGTCATTATTGTGTCTCCCTGATTCCCAGAAACCAGGCTTATGGCCCATTTACTACAGACATAAACCATCCCTCAGTTTCTTTTCCAACATACCAGATTTTCTCAATGATTTGCATTTTTCACTCTCTTTTATACAGAAAGTACTTTCAAAGTTCTGTGCCAGACACAGGTTATGCATTTAAACCCATTGGTAATGTAACTCTTCCTCTCTTATCTGGCCACTGGGGATTGCATTGTGTAAACAGGTTAAGTCAAGTAAGTGTGAAGCCTGTGCACGTCTGCTCAGGCTGTCTGAGAGACACAGTCCACAGGCCTTCTTTTTTGATGAGGGCACTGGAGGAAAAATCAGTTGCCTTTTTAATCAGTCAGATATATCCTGAAATGCAGAAGGCCAGGAAGGGTGAATTATGCTCAGCAGAAACAGGGGGGACAGAAGGGGTGACTTCATCCCAAATCACAATGTATTTTGGGAAGCAAGTAAAAGACCAAGTGCAGCTGAAAGCCAGATCCCATCTCCAGGGAGTTGTCAGTCACCCTGGGAGTTAGTCTGGTTTAAGCCTGCTAGTTGAAAACAGAGGAAAAGAAACGATGCTGAAGCCAGACCCGAATGAGCAGCAACAGCAAGGACTGTAATTGTTCCACATTTCTGTATCTGCCTTAAGTATAGCAATCAATTTCTTAAGCTCTTCACTTCAGTAGGGTAAATTGTTTCTACTTTTACCTCGAGCCAGTCCACTATTTACAGTAATTTCATGGGCAGTAGCACAGGCACCCATTCCCCAGCAAGCATCAATTCTACAACAGGTGACATGTCAGTGTGAGCTCCCTTTGCCAGCAGGAGCCAGGAGCACACTGCCAACAGGGGATGCTTGTGAGGAAGAGCGAGGCAGAGAGGTGTCCTTCCAGGAAATACTAGCCAAGACTAATACTAGCCAAGTTGTGTCATGCATCCAGGCATTGGTACAAGGGCTGTCTCTCATGGTGCCCTAAAAATGTAAATGTGAGCTTCTGTCCCACGCAGCATTTAAAAACAGAAAGGGCAGCTGTTAAACCAAAATGAGAAAGAAACACTGGGAGATAGTGCCTTTCTGACATATATCTGAGTGTGTTCTCTAAAGTAGGAGGTTGAAATGTGCAGGTTCAATCCAGCAGCTGACTAGCTGGAGGAAACTGCATAGAAGAATTTTGGAGATTTTTAAATCTAATTCAATTGAATCTGAGACCTAAGCAGTAGATTGGTATAGCCTGCTGAAACAAAAAGAACACTTGTAGAACCCAGTACACAAAAAACGTGTCATGAAGAGGAACAAGCTGACTTAAGGTCATCTGACTTACTTCGGCCTGACATGGTGAAGAAGCTGTAAGCCATGACTGGCACTGTGTTCTCACTGAATTCAGAAATCCTTCTGAAAAAGTTTTTTTTAGTTTGTATCCCTCAGTACAACCACGTGATTATACTGCTTCACCTTCAGAGACTGGAGGTGCCTCATCTTGGGTCAGTAAGTTGCCTAGTGCAGAAAATTTCAGGAATGATTCACCTGACCACATGCAGGAAACCACAAAGCAGAGAAGTAAGAACTTCCACTGAGTAATTCACCTAGGCTATTTTAAAACCCCTGCTTTGGGAAGAGTGTACATGCACACTGTCTGCACCTATTTCCCTTCACTAGCTATAAAAGAGAATTTAAAGCAGTACCACAGACCCCTAACAGTCACGTCAGATGCATTCCCACCCTATAAATTTATTTGCATCCCTTTGCATAGACCTACTTTGGAAATATGTCTTGCAAATAACCAGATTAAGTGTTCTGGATTTGACACTTTTCTGTGTTTGATGCCTAAGAACAGACATGAAATTTGACAGCATGGATTTGATCTCACATGTTGAGACATGTGCAATGATAAGATTGCTTTGGGATTAAATTCTTGTTTTCACCATGAAGCAATGAATGTAGAATTTAGATTAGGCCATGAATCAAATCATCAGTTCTCCCTTGGGTTATAAATAAAATGCTAACTGAGTTTCTCTTTTTTTGAAGGAAAGCTCAGACTATTGATACATCTTTTCCTGTAATTTTTTTAATGCTTCAAAGTGACTAACACCCACCTCTCTCAACAGGTGGCAGCTCAAAAGAGACACTGATTTGTGAGCTGGTTTGCTACTATTCCCTTCATAGACTACGTATCTTGTGAAAAACTTCAGTTTCACACTCAGCAACTAAGATGTCCTGTGCATCCTTATTGACAGTTTTGGAAAGCTCCATTTATTTGATTTCTCTGAAACAGCCTCAGCAAACCCATTTTCTTTAGAGCAGGAAACATCATCATAATTTAGGAATATGGAAAAGATCCTAAAATAAGAGTAAAGTAGGGCTTCTCAACAGATCATTCAATCTAACTCCAGGATCATGATACTAAAAAATATTTTGATAGTACAAACTGAACTCCAGTTTTCAGGCTGACATTTTCAATAATAAATGCATTCCTAACAGATGTAGCTGATGTTGCTATACCTCTGGCAGAAAGCAATCAATCCATCTGGCACTTGGCCTCCTGCCTGATCATAACAACTTATTATAAAGCACAGAATACATTTAAAGAGTTTCTGAGTCAATAGGGTTTGGCCCTGGGATTTCCCCCATAAACTACAAATAATTGGGATGAGTTACTGTTAGGTTTAATGTTTTCCATACTGTAGAAGGAACCTTTTACAATCTCTTTCCACCTAAAATCCACAAAGGTTTAGCAGAATCAGTTTGCTACTCTTTGTAAAAAAAGCACCATTTAGCAGAAAAATACAGAAGAATCAGAACTCCATTAGCTATTCCACTTAATATATTAGCTACTTAGAGGATAATTTGCAAAAAGAAGAGACATAATTTAGAGGTTCGAAGTGTAGGATTTGAATGAATGTGTCAGTGAAAATAAGGTCCTTGACTGATGAGGATGAATTAATATGAATGCTCTGCTTTAAAAAAAATAACTAAAATTTAAGAATAAATCATAAGTAAGAATTTATGTTCTTGGAGCGGCTTCTAATTTTGCAAAGAAGAAATATTTCAAGACATGAGGAAAGGAATAAGCTGTGAGTTCAGGCCATAATTTAAAATGTACATAGTAACATGCATATTGCACCTTCAGGACATTCTTGTAGCTTCCAGAATATAATTTTTTTAGCTTCCTCAGAAAAATGAAAATTTAATATTCTAGAAATATAGAAAAGGAGGTCTATGGTGAAGAAATACAAAATCTTATGGAAAATGCAATCATTATTTTGGGAAGAAAATTTTGAAGGGAGTGTTACATCCTTGACCAAGAAAAAAGACCGAACATCATGCTCATACTATTCATGTTAGAAGAAGCAGCAATCATTGAACCATTTCCTTAGGGATATTTCTGCTTTGTTTTGGTTTTTCTTCCTTAATACTTTCCAAAGCCAAAGAAATGGAAGAAAAACAGCAAATGGTCTTTCTGTAACAGAAAAGACAGAATTTATCTCCAAGTCTTTGAATCATCTGAGAAGAAAAGCACTAAACAAGTAATCAAAAGTGAGTAATGGTTCATGGTGCTTAAATAATGAGCTGCTTTAAAACAACTCTGGTATCAGAAAGCATTTATAAAACCAGATTCTTCAAGGAATCTCAGAGAATCCTAAACCTGAAACACTTGGAATAATTTCTCAACTACAGAAAATGATGCCCCTTCTATTATCCAGCCAGCCCAAGTCTGAGGAGGATTTCAAGGACAATGTGTGTTGATCCTGATACCTCTGACTGTAACAGTTTATTGCGTTTTTCATGCTTGCAAATTAATGACTGAATGATTAATCATATCTTATATGTAATCCCATTAACTCCTGGTTTCAACCAGCTACTGAGAATGCCCCTCCAGAGGTGAAAAGCAGGCACAAGAGATTCAACAGGATAGGGCAATATTCAGCTACACATAAAAATACAATCAACTTATTTAAGTGCCATCTGCCTTTTGTAGAATCAAGTCCAGCATTAACTGAGATAAGAATACTACCACCCCACACAAGTTTATAATTAAATTTTACATGGTCCAACGCTCATTAGAGCTGTTCCAAAACTGAAAAATTCCAAATCCTTTATTATGTATCAACATACATTTAACTAAGTCCTTTTCTGAATCACAGAATTTAATTTGCTAAGAAATAACTTAGAGCTTACTATAACAAAATGTTGTAAGGACTGTGCAATCACATTCTTTTTCTACATGCTAACAAAATAACATACTGGACCTAAGAAAGTCTTTTAACCAATTTCCAAGATAAAATGAAGTACACAGTACTCCTAAAATCAGACTTTTATGTTTGGATGATTTTTTCTGGAATTTAGCCAGTATATCTTAAAAAAAAATTTAAAAATCACACATTTGTTATGTGAGTCACGATCTAACCAGCAAAAGACAACATGAGAAAAAAGAAAATCCTTCATGAAGTTATTTATTGTAACTCTCTCCTCCAGATTTTAAATTCTAGTTTTAAAAGTTTAAATGCTTTTTAAAGTGATTTATCAGATAGATATTTCCAAGTATTCTCTGACCAATAAAAGTACTTCCTAATGACTGTTTCAACAAAGCTCTTCTCATCTTTCCATCAAAATAAAATTACAAAACCTTACCTGACTTCTGATGATTTTTTAAAGTAGACCTACTGCCATCTTTAGCTTTTGTTACTGTACAATGAAATAGTAATTATTCTGAAATTATTTTATTATATAATAGCCTCCCACATATTCTATTTAAATACCTATTAATGAATTCTTTTAATGTGCTAAACATTGAATTCATATTTTTGGGTTCTCTCATTTAAATAGCATGGATACAAGCTTTTCATTGACAGTAATACCATGTCTTCAAGGTACTGGCATAATACAATTAATTCATGTATCTCAAAAAAGAAGTGGAGGAAATATAATCTTTCACATTACTTACACCATTGTTACTGACCCGTTATTTACATAAACCTTTCCTGAGGTGTCATTTCACTACTGTTCCTGACGATCTGTGAGCTTATTAGATTTCATACTTCCCTCAGAAGTTCACAATATTCGACATTTAGACAGGAGGACGAGATACATTTCCCTGGAACTGTCAGACAAATCTCATTGTTGGAATATGTCCTGAATAGTGATTCACCCGCAAATGAAAGCTTACAATTCAATATAACACCATCTAATAAGAGACATGGATTAATTCTTATAAGAACACATAATAAAAAAGGCAATCAGAAATTCACTTTATGTCATTACAATAAGCATTCATCATGCTTTTCAATTCAAAACCATCACAGGCCTCATAAATTTGCTGGGGCTTAAATCTGATGCCAGAATTCCAGTGCATTTTTATCCCTTCACTGGAAGAATTTGGTTCCAGGAAGTCTTTTCTCTCTCCCTCTCCACCCTGCTCTCCCCTACTTGATTGAATTATTCAGCTAGATGAATGTAACTATGTCACATAAGAGGATGGGTGGGAAAAAAACCAACACAGATACCCCAAACTACACAATTATGTCAATAAACATCAGTAAACATCCTAACAGAGATGCAGCTCATATCCATTTTCTTGCTCCTCCAGCATATTTCATTTGAGGAATTTGTACAAATTAACTGGGTCAAAAAACATTTTTGAGTAGTGTAAGGTACATTTCTCCTTTAAATATATATGACTAATGCTCACTCAATGAATGCTTTCCTCCATAAATGAGGTCTTTATTCTTTTAATTTCCCTAAAAGAAACCAGAATTACAGCCATCTTGTATCAGCATTTTTCTTTCTTGCAACATGTTAAGGCTATCTGTCTCACCACTGGACAGACTGGGGCAAAATCAATGAGGAGCTTGTTTAGTCCAGCCCCTCTTTGCCTTTTCCTAGTCAACCACTAAGGATAGACTGAAAGGTTCAGAAAAGAAATTCTATCTCCATGAATACTCAGAGAAAACTTAGAATCAATCCCTCTTATCCAAGTGTTTTCTTGCTGCAATATTTTAACTTTTAAATCCCATCCTCCTTTGCACGTCTACTTTTCATAATTTCACTGATTAAGCCGAGATGTTCCAATACAATCCCTAGATCAGTTATAAAACCCTCAGCCTTTCAGATTCTGGACAAAAAGATGCCATTCATATTGCTTATCATCTAAATAACCCCCTGAAAACAGCTTATTTAAATCTTCATCGCCCTGATCAAGCATGACAGACACTTTCTCTTCTACAAATGACATTAAAAAAAATTCCTTGTAAAGACCATCTCTTTCTCAGCTCGCTATTCTAAGCTGAATTAATCATTGGGTTTTTATTCCACCTGGCATTCTAGCCTTTTCTTTCTTCATTCTCTTTATTGCAACAATGTTTACAAGCCACCAAGGACAAGCATTAATAAAGTAGAGATTTTTTTTTAACAGTAGTAATATAAACCAAGACCAAAGCACATTTAATTGCATTCTCAGGAAAAGAAATCCTGGAAGATCTGTAAAGCCATGGCATGACAGCATTAAACCTTCAAAATGACATCACCAAAAACAAACAGCAATCTTTTTTTTATTGACTATAATATATCAAATGCACCATAAACCCACTAAGATTTTATTTCATTATTTTTTTCATGATTTATTAATCATGAAAAAAATCAAGACTCATCTGCTACAAATAGTTACAATGATGGGATGGTTACGCAGAAAGTTGAGATCTATTTTAAACCTCAGTAATTACAAACTGATTTTTAAAAATACTCAAAGGAAAGAATCAGCTTTTTCCAGAAAATTTGAAACACAAAAATGCTTTTTCTAGAGTGGTGTGAGAAGAATATGATCTGTTTTCTCACAGTCTGCCTCTAAACTCAAAAACTCTCCCAAATAATCTACTCAAATCCATTCTAAATGGTTAGCTAGTGAATCAGATATATTTAATGAGAAGATATTAGTTCTGAGTATCCACTAGAATCTGAAAACTGAAAATATCATTATGGGTAACTGCAAAAGATGAAGCCAACCAAGCACCAATATAGAACACAACACTAGCTTGGAATGTAAGTGAAATAGAATTTGGAATTTTGCACCTGCAAATCACAAGTTCAAATGTAACTTGTACTGAAGAACAATGAGAGACAATTTGTCTCAGTTTCAGCCCTGGTGGAAAGGGGGCTTTTATTAAAAACTTCATCATGTGCATCACTGACTGACTATCTTACTTCAAGCTTCAGGAAGGAGACCTGTGACTGAAAAGGTCTGAGAAAAGATAAAATCAATCTTTTCAAGTGATTCCTATAGAGACAGAGCACAATGGCAGGGCAATGCATGGAGCTATACAAGTTTTGTGGGCAATACTAAAAATAATTTAAGAACAACTGCAGCAGAGCTGACTTCCCATTGTATATATTTTGATGCTAATCTTATGTAATACATTTGGTGCTGATCAGCATTACAAAGATCAGTGCTCTAAAAATATCTGAATATGACAGATAGATAGATATTCTTCAGCCTGTATCTCCATCCATTACATCCACTATAAATAGAATATTAAATTACAGAAGGGCTTGGTTGCACCGACATGCAAAAAGATGTCATCTGAATTGGCTCCAAGAAATACTTGGCTACTTGAAGAAAGGGCTGAACACTGAAGACTTAATATCCAAGAGTCTTCTTGCACCCTTCCAGCAGTATCTGGAGTTGCCAATTAGCCACAATGCCACAGACAACTGTAGTCTTTTCAAGGTCTAAAACTCTGGTAGAAACACCAAATGCTACATGAAAAGAAGTCAACTACAGCTGACAAGCACTGCAGAGAGAAAAACATGTTTTGGAAAGCATGTATTTTGAAACTCTGGCAATCTTAAGACCAAAAGCAATATTACTACAGGAGAAATCACATCTAACTTTTCCTTTAGAGATTTATTTACAGCAGAAGAAAGTATGAATTCCAGATGCAAGAAAAAAGTTAATCCAATCTGCCAGCATTTTAAGCTTCCTCTTGAACAGATTTTGCATCTCGCTCTTGTTCAGGCTCAGTCATATACTGGCAACACCCATAGCTGTAAATTAAAGGGTGCCAGGAAAGGTCCCTGGATCTGGCATGTGATTGTCTGTACCTCTAGGCTGGTAGAACACCCATCAGCAAGTTCTTGGCCTGGGCCAACAGCAACCTTTCCCAGCCTCCAGCTGCAGCCCAGGAGAGGCAATCCTGCAGACAATCCTGCAGAAGCAATCCTGCAGACACTGCTGCCAGGAGGGCTCTGCTTTGGGGAAGGGGAGCTCTCCCCAGCGGGCAGGCACTGCCTGGCCCCCCTGGCCACAGTGCCCAGGGGTGTTTCCAGGAACCTTCTGCTCCCTAGTACAGACATCATTGTTACCATCCCATCTCAGAGAGATGCTCACAGCTGGGATGGCAAATTAAGTCCTGAGTGTCAGTCACAAACCCTTACTGACCTTGTGCTCCGAAGCGAGAGAGGCAGACACTGACATAAACACCAGGGTGACAGTGTGGAGCAATTCAATACACAGCCCTTCTGCAGCAAAAACAAATGCATCTTGCTGATCCTTGAAGTGAGGCCAACACTAATCAGAACAAGGCTCGATGATACAAATTTGCCTTCACAGAGATGAGACCAAGCTCATTTACTTACTTACATTTACTGTTGGGAGGACAGTTACTTGTTTTTCACACCTATTTTCTCTTTGAAAAGCAATCCCAGACCACCTGGGGACAAGCAGTCAGTGATTGGGATATGCATGTGTATAGTGTTCGCCTCTGAAGAAGGGGCTGACACAACAACAAATTGTTACACTTTTCTACTGGTTTTTTTTTCTATTTACTTTCTTAAATTATAATGCACTAAAAAATGTCTGTAATCAAGCACATGCTTCTCATCATTATGACAGATAATAACATTTTACAATAATTGTCCTAGTTGCACAATCTACTACCAGTTAAATGAAAAGTAGATCCCAGTAAACCCTCAGAAGTTTAAAAATAATGTATATTAATTTTAATCAGAATTTTTATGTTAAAGTCACTTTACATTTAAACATTAAGCCAGTTAAATATTCAGAATTGTTTCACAACATCTGAAATCCAGTTTCACCACTGCATCCAAAAACAAGATCAGGCTAAAAAGATTCCCAGTTACTTACTTTGCCTTTTCCCCCAGCCTGGAAAAGAAACTTGAGATCATTTTAGCAAGGAGGTAATATAAAAGGGGATCTTTATTTTGAAGGTCTTCAGAAGCAGTTATGGAAATGTGTCCATAAAAGCCCAGCCCCCTCCAGGGGTGAGTACATATTTATAGCTTTTAGGAAATTAGCATAATTGATTAAAAGCATCAATAAGGAGAACAAGTGGTGATTCAATTCCCCCCCTGTTCCAGTCCCTCTTCTGGAGCCCCCCTCTCAGCACTGGCTGTACTTTGTTTATGAAAATGCACCTCAGAGTTGTTCTCGCCCTTGGTTCCCAAGAAGAACCAAGATAGGACAGGGCCTTGCACCCCCCTGGGGCTTGGAGCTCTGGAATTTGTTTTGTCTTTCTGCTTAGGGAAAGGCCATGGAAAAGTACTGGAAAAACTATTAATACAGTAGGCTACAGAGCTACAAATATATGTGCAAAGAGTACAGACAACATATAAAAGAAAAAAGGCAGAAACCAAACGGCATGATTACCAAGAAACATTTTGTGCCAACATACTACTGCTCCAGTGCTCTGCAACTGATGCACGTTCTAGAACCATGCGTAATATTACATAACTCAAATATTTACTTAAGTAAATATAAATAAATCTCACTATACGACTGAGATCCAGGACAGTGAGAAAGAGGCTGCCTACTCTGTATCACAGATATCAGCTGATGCTGACTTTTCCCTCAAAACAATCCAGAATCTTAAAACGTCATTCACCCAGAAAAATCCACACAAATATTCTTATATCTGAAGTGTACAGGCATCCCTCACTTTTGGGATCAGAATAACAAATTTTCTCTCATTTTGTCTTGTGACATGTTCAGTAGTAGAGGTCACCAATAGGTGACTCAATGTCCTGCCTTTTGAAGATATGTGACAACTATCTGAATTGTGGTGCAGCGAGTCTAATTTTTGAGATATGTGTATTCTTTAATCTCAAAATTTGCTTCTGCTACTGGGTTTTTAGCATTTTAACTTTGAAATACGTAAAATACACAAGCATTGTCTTACATTTTCTTAAGAAGACCAGGGAAGAATTCTTAAGAATGCCAGCAAGGACTGCATTCTCTGCACAGTGCTTAAACATTTCTAAGTGGCAAAAGTGATAATCCCAAATGCCACAAGCATTGATCAGGCTGAAATCCTGATGAGAAGCCAAGCCTCCACCATGAACTATAAAGGATGGGTTAGTAGCTGAGGGAAAAGGTTAGTAGCTCTCCCAGAGCACTGCCCCTCAGCCTGTATTTCGAATCTCCACCTCATTCATCAGCTTTTGTAAGATATATGGCATCGGTTCAACCACACTGAGTTAAGAGAATAAAAAAATAATTTAAATTCTCTACTTCCTTCCTCCCTCATTACACCCACTCTCCATCTCCACCTTTTGAGGGTTTCCTCTTTATGACTGCTTACAAGTCTGACAGTGGGAAAGATCTCCATTATATCATCTGCCTGCAGCCTCTTGTTGCTAGAAAGATCCCTTTTTTTAGATAAAGTTATTACTCCATAAAATACAATATTCCATATTTGGGAAACCCTCCAATTATAGACAATCACAGCTCCCACTGATTTTAGCCTTTTTTACCCAAACCTTATAAAAAATCTGCCTAGTTTAGAATGGCCGTGCAGGTTCTTGCTTTGTCTGTACTACAAGTAGATATGAACTTTTCTCTGCTTGTGCTCCAAGCTGAGTGAGTGTTGTGTTGTGTTCAGCAAGATGCCATAGCTGAACTGGTCAGCATGGACTGAAGTGGAGCTAAAATGTTCTCTGCCATCTGGCAACACAGTGGAGTGAGTTTATGTCTGCCTAAATCATGTAAGCACACCATGACATATCCTCATATAGAAATCTTTTTAAGACAGTTTAATCCACCAGAATTTGTCAGCATAATCGCCCCCACCTGCTCTGAAAAGCAAGTGGGCAACCTCATTTTTACAATCCTGCCTCTGCAAATGACTCCTTGCTTGTTTATTGGCCAAAGGATAACGTTGTCTCTGATGATGTCTCTAGTGATGCCCTACGGTGGGAGGAGTCAGCAAGACAGCCTCCATCAGACAAGGCAGGAAGGATTGCCCTGGGACTGATCAAAATTAATAAAGATATTCTGACAGGATGACTGTAACTCTAGGGAGGAAACTGGTAGAGGTCTCCAGGTTCACAAAGTAGGAGAATCACACCTTCTCTAAACAACTGCATTTTCATGTTCACAGCACAACACATTTCATCTATGTGCACTTGGTGGGTGTGTTAGCGTATTTCAATCCACCCACATGAGAAGCTGAACAGAAACAGCACAAAAGTAAGAGAACATGCAGTACTTACATTCAGGTAACTGAAATCATCGCTCTAAAACCAGAAAGAATGCAACAAAAGCCCCAACAACATATATTGTTTCAAACAGTCCTGTGCTGGGAAGGGAACAGACTAGAGGACCAAAGAGTGCTCTTCCATCTGCAGTCTCTATATGGACAAAGGATCTTGCAACTCATTTTTCTGCTTGTTGGAAAAATTACGTATCTTGTAAACTGCCAGAGCTTTTCACCCTCAACGTTTCATGACTTCTCTATCAACAGCAAACAAAAATACAGTGATTGCAAAGTTGCAACAAAGAGATCTTTGATTATAAGAGAAACCACAACATTTCAAGTATGTTCAAAATTCAGCTCAGTAAATGACAAAATTACAGGTAATCAATCGGGGAAACACAGCTTTGTTTCACTTGCAATCACTTTTTAGTTCTTCTATAAATAAATGAGAAGTCTGATATAATGTAGCACATTAACAAAACCAAACAAGAATTTAAAAGACTGCAATCAATGAACCATCTTTTCCAAAAATTCCTTATTATGGAAGATTACACCAGAGTATTACTCTAGAGCAGTGGTCTTTGAAGTGGGGCTTGTGCACCACAAGGATTAGTCAAGACAAAATGGCGTGCATGACAAAAATATCAGAATTTCAATAGTACATGTATAAAAGTTACAAATAAACAGTATATATATATATATATATAATGAGGGTGCACTCTCAGAAAGTTTATACTGATAGGGATGCATAACCAAAAATCTTAGAGACCACTGCACTAGAGGATCCTGTCACACAATTACTGCTGCCACGTCAAAGGCATGTAATAAAGATGTTGGTGAGTTATCAGTTCTCTTTTACAGTTCTTAACTATCAGTTAAACAAATAGGCAACAATATCTCTAGGAAGCAGATTTATGAGCTCCAATCTTCTATTAAGGAGCATGGATTCTCATGAACACCCCACATTACTCAAAGTTTTTTTGTTTTCAGGAAATGCAACTTATTGCCTTCTCACAAATCTCTTCCTTTCACTGTACTTATTGTTAGTATTTGATGAAAGAGATAATTTTCCTGATGTGGCCAGTTAAACAAGAGCACACATCATCAAGACAGATGATTTAAGGTATTTCCAAATGGGAATGGATGACTTCTCTGGAACTGAATAGAGGAGAAAAGTTAGTGTTCTTTTTCATCTAAGCTACCTCACTTGCCAGAAAAAGTGGTCAGTGAACAAAATCTAGCTCAGTAAATGGACCTTTTGTCAAAATCTATGCACTGGAAATGCAAATGTAGAAGAGGAAAATTTTGTTCTTATCCAAAACATGATGATCAGATTTGTTAATATCTTTTCCAATCTGGAATGGGAAGGATGTGGAAATGGTGACTAAACAGAAATCTGGTGGTGTATGCAATCATTAGGAAGATGTCTGGCCTGTCTGTTTTAAGGAAAACATGAATAAGAAGAAACAAAATTAAAATGGCAAAGAGAAAATATACCAAGCACCCTTTCTTAGCATCACAAAACACAGGATGGGTGGTGAAGATGAAAGCTAATACTCTTAAATTAACAGAAATATTTTTTAAAATCTACTGCAATATCTAATTATCCCTTCAAACACTGTATAGTAAGAACATCTGCAATTACACTGAGTGAAATTAGGACAATAATTCTGAACACTGCATGGCATACACCAACCACATCAAGCATCAGCAAGGGATTGACTAAAGATTCACCCAACAGTAGAATGTATCTACATACTGCTGCTTCCAGAGATTATTTATTATCTTCTCTGAACCAGTTAATACAAGAACAGGTCTCAGGTGCAGCAGGATCTTGATGTGGGGAAAGCTAAAAAGGGTACAAAGCCACAGGTAATGCCAACAAATGTTTTGGATTTACAGGAAGAGGCCATTTTTTCTTAATTGTTTTTGCTTTAGGACTGTATGTACAGAACAATAGATGCTGCTTTTGCTCAAAGGTAAAACCTTTGAATCTTGAGCATCATTTTTCTTGTTATTTATCTATTTAAGGATACCTGGAGAAACAGTGATGAAATCTCAGTGAATTCCTTGTTTTGTGAAACTGAGTAAATAAAAACCCTAACATCGACATCAGAATGTCTCAACCTTTTTAGAACTGCACATTTCAGTTTTTCAACTTTCAAATATACCTGCAATATTACAACATTAAAAAAAAAAAATTAATTACTTTTTAAAGTCTCTTGCCCCCATCTTCCTTCACTGAGAATTCTGAGATACTTTTGTTTACTTTTAATTTGGAAGAGAACTCAATTTCAAATTCCTGCAGGAAATTAAATTTCCATCTCTATCACTGCTCTACTACAGCTATCAGACATGAAGCATCTGAGCGGATGTGTTCCATGGTCCCCTTCTCAGCTTTTAGAGAGCTATTGTTGGAGGCTGGATTGCAAGATTGAATTAAGATTGCATTCTTGGCAATTCATAATGAAACAGTGCTGTCTGACATAGCTCCTATTCTACACGTGGTGTACATTTCAGGCTCAATCTGTCTGCCCAAAAATAGGCACCAAAAAAAGGGTAAGTTGTTCCAGATGATATCCAGAGTGCTGGCAAGCATGGCACAGGACAAGTGGGAGAGCTATGCCCTGCTGGAGAGGCAGCTGGAGCCTAGGAATGAAATTTCAGCACTTCAAAGATGACTCTGACACTTATGTCTTGGCAACTGTATTGAGCACTTCTGGTTTTTAAATTTGTAATGTATGTATCAGCAAGGAAAGAAAGAAGTTTAAAAAAAAGGATAGCTGTGCAATACTCTCAATATTATTTTACAATTTGCAGGTATGTGCTTCAAGGACATTGATGTCCATCCTGCCAGCTTGGCTAATCCCATCACTCAGCTTTTCAGTGTTTCAAGTTTGCATTTCCAGTTGTCAAATTCAAGAAATTCAAGTGCTCATACTCTCTCTTTCCTATTACATTCTTTTACATAAAAGTTAGCTAACACAAAGCCATAAATCATATACTTATCAGCTTATTTCTAAGTATCTTGGTTTTTTCAGGGTTTCTTAAGAACTTCCCAGCTGTCTGATCACAAAACGATGTTCAGTTCCAAAGAATCCACTGGCCAGACTCAAACTCTAACAGAGATGATAAGCACAACCCTGGTACTTTCACAGTTACAGCTGAAAGGTCTTTTTCTTTCCAGCTGAATGCCACTATTTGACACTACACTCCATCACACATAGACAACAACGTATTTTTTTTACCTATGATGGTTCTCAGAACTTACAAAAAATCCTCATTTCTGTCAGAAGCAAATGTCACTCTGAAATCACAAAGCCGTGATTTGGTTTCCCTAAAAGCAGACCGAACTTAAGCACTATGCTTTAAACAGCTAACAAAATAATCCTAACATTTGTTTTTATTTTAAAATTTAAAATATTTTTTATGGCTTTCATCCCTGCTTCACCTATGTACCTTTTCCATACACCAAGTCTGCAAACTTCCAAGACAATTCATCCAACAGACAAGGTAAACAAAGTGTGTGTTATTGAATTTCAATTTTTTCAAAGCTATTCAGAGACAGCAGAAATGTAAAAGGTAAACAGAAACCATGCTAACTGAATTGCTGCAATGTTTTGTAGCCAACTGGTACAAAAATATTAGCAAGCATCTTTCTTTAAATAAAATATATCGTAAATGAATGTTACTGGAGTCTGAGTCCGCTGTCAGAATTAATGTTGTTTATTAAGTGAAAATCTTGTTTAGAAAGAGAAGTAGTTAGTCATTTCTGGTGGATATGCATATTGCAAAAATTTATTTTCATCTCTTCATAAGAAAACTATTATAATTTCAGCAACAGTCCTTAAGAAAAAATTGTTCATCTGAAATTTTCTTTTGTATGATGACAACATTCACAGCAATACCCATAGGCTTTTTGGAGGTTCCTACCGAAAGGATAAGGCTTTGGGGATCCTTCTTCTATCAAAATTAACACTAGATGCCACTGCATGGTAAATTGGATTTGAAATAGATGACAAATACAAACAAATCAAAGGTCAGTTAAACATATGTCAAATAATAAATATATGGAAAAAAACCCCCAAAATTTCTTTCAAGTAGTGAAAAATTGTATTTGAATAGTATAGATTTTAATACCATAAAGATGCTCTATCATGTAATTGATGTAATATTGAATGTTGGTTAATAAAACCTGAATTTAGCAGTCTTGATTTTATTTAATGACAGCAATAATTTTGATTTTTTAAAAATTAATATGGCAAATTCAGTTTGGAGTTATACAGATAAATATTACTGCTATCAATAGACTGAGTTTGCCTGAAGGCAGAATTTAACTGAAAATGTTCATAAATACAATGGAAAGCTAATAGGAAGGTTTTGTCTATCTAGATTGCTTCACGGTTATGTTCTAAATTACAAAGGCCAGAACACTGTACATGAAAAAACATTAGTTTCAGAAATTTAAAATTACTTACAAGCTGCTCAGACTTTACACCATAAAGCTGAATGGTCTTCGCCACATTTTTGGCCACAGCTAAACTCAGGTCTGGATCAACAGCAGCAACATTTAGCTCACTGGAAGTGAAGATTACAAATCTTAATTAACAACTAAACAGTGCTGTATTGAATCGATAAAGAATTAACTGTGAATACCCAGTTACGTGGCACATCAATTTGGAGAGAGTAACACACACAACCAAGTCTTTCCACGCACCGTAATTCAGTTTACAATTTAACAAGTCATTTGGGAATTTTATGTGCAGTGTTCCTATTCTAGTAAAAATGAGCAAAGTTTAGGAATGACACTTCAGTATGAAATCACTATTAGTAAGCCATTCAAAAATATTGACAGCAATTAACTACATTCAAGCTTTGGCAGCAGCCTTCAAACATTACAGGTGAATACACAGTCATTCAACTCTGGAATTACATGAGCTCTGCAGAAATACCCAGGGGATGCCTTAGCTTGACACAACTAATAAGCTGTGTTTTAGGCAATCCTTTATAGTAAAAAAGGCCCCCAAGGAATGACAGGGAACAAGCAAAGAAGGAAAAGACTTCTAAATCACTTCCAGTATTTTTTGTTCATGAATGTCCCCAGATCTCCATCAGCAGGGGCTGCATTCAAAACTGCTCTGCTGAAGACAGGCAAGCACAAGAACCATCATACTGCTAGTGGTGAGCTTAATTTCTCTCAAGAGCTGGAGAATCACTTGGCGCCCCAACCTAGTCTAATCTTCTATGAGAACTCTCTAGGGCCCCAAACATCATTACCTAAAGGTCACTCTGGAAAACTCAGCTGAAATTTCATAATTTTCATGTTGTTTTCCTTTCTTTTTTGCAAGGAGCAAAACGGTATCAGCCGCCACACCAACAGACATGTTCTGAACATCTGTAACTCCCAGTCACAAGTACCATGCCAGTATTTAATATTTTATCCACACACACACACACATATACGGTGAATACTGCCCATCTTTTTTCAGACTTTATAAAACAGAGTAGTTGTTACCAAAATCTTATGAGGAAAAATGCACCATTGGTAATTTAGGTATCTCATTCTACAAATTCTACCTGGAATAGTCATCTTTATCTATTATCTTGCTGTTTTACTCTAACAAAGTATTTACATCAGGTATTATCACTTGCAGCCAGGCAACTACCACCTCCCTTTGACACAGTCAGGATAATTAAGATACCAGACATTTGCAGTATGTGTAAATGTCTCTCTTCCTGATCTTTTATAAGCTTAAACATTAAAACTTATATTAAAATTTCATTTATTCCAGAAAAACAAAATACAGAAAATAAATAATAAAATACATCATTCATTATAAATAATAATAAATCTTGCTGGATTCAGCATTGGAGCAGCCACACCTTGAACACCATGTCCAGTTCAAGGTCCCACAATTTAGGAAGAATGTGGTGTTACCTGAATGTGTCCAGAGAAGGGTAACAGATCTGATTAAAGGACTGGAAGGAATGTGAGGGATAGCAAAGAATTCGGGCTTGTCTTGTTTGAAGAAAAGGAGTCTGAGGGGCAACCTCACTGCCGTCTACAGCTTCCTGAGCAGGGGAAGCAGAGAGGGAGGTGCTGAGCACTCCTCCCTGGGATCCAAGAGAGGAAGTGTAGGGATGGTTCAAGGCTGCATGAGGGGAGGTTCCAACTCAGCATTAAGGAATCATTTCCTCAACTCCAGGGTGGTCAAGCCCTGGAACAGGCTTCTTAAAGAGGTGGTTGGTGCCACAAGCCTGTCAGTGTTTAAGAGGCATTTGGATAATGCCCTTAATATGTTCTAGCTTTTGGACAGCTCTGAAGTGTCCATGTAGTTTGACTATTTTGTACATTCCTTCCAACTTAAATATTCTGTTCTATTGTGTGCTACTCTATCCTATCCTATCCTATCCTATCCTATCCTATCCTAAATTCTGACTTGATTTTTGCACTAATCTACTTTATAATTAAAGAGCAATCAACCTTTTACCACTAAGGAAGCCTCATTTCTAAAACTGTAACACATGAAAAAATACATGGTGAGTATTACATTTACAAAGCCCTATATGTGCATACCTGGCTATGGTTTTAATGATGCTGTCAAGCTCATCAGAAGAGGGAGGATTCCGACCTCCAGGAGGGAAGACAAGATTGATGGGGTCAAACAGTCGAGATAAGGATTTTGACAGATAGGCAGCTTCATACTGTTGCAGTGAATCTTTCAAGGCCTTTTCTGGACTTTGCATATAAGAAAAAGTTACTACATTTTAAATTAAAATACACAATAGCATTAAATCTTTCCAGACACACAAACTTTGCAATACTGAACCTGTTTTTCCTTTCTGTTCTTTAAACATATGGATATGAAAAACATTTCTCTGGTGAGTCTCCCATAGACTGCTCAAGAACATACTTAAGTCAACACAATTCTCATATAAAATATTCATTTTATCTTACGTAAGTCTAGAAGTCCTAATAGGCTTGATGAGCCTGTTTCAGTTTGATCTTTCTGCTATTGCTTAGATCATGTTTATTCTATGATGTATAAACTAAAAACTGTGAATCATAACAACTGAGCATTTGTCACACTCAAGTGATTGCAGTATCATTAGAAGAAAGCTACTGCTGTAATCACAACACACACAAAACTATTCTCCTATTTTTTTCACCCAAAGAAACAAAAAGATAGAACTTGTTCAAAATTCAGAGACTTTGTGAAAGACAAGACAACTCAATACTATTAGATATATAGCCTAATGAAAAGCCTAGAGCTCTAAAATAGCAGTAAAACAGTAACTACAAGAAGGGAAGAAAGCCTTCAAAATTCTCCTGCAGTGACATTTAAATAACAGTTTAAAAAAAATTCTTTCTTACAGGGTGCAAAGATTTATATTTTATAGTCTTACAGTTCATAATACATACTCATAATCTTCATTTTTTTGCATGAATATGTCCTGTGAATCTTCTTCCATTTGTTGTAGTTCAGCAAAAAGATCAGTAGTTCCACTTGTGTTAAAATTCCTCTGAATATTTTGACTATATTGCTGGAGGCGCTTCCACAAGTCATTATAAAGCCTCAGTAATTTAGGGTATTCTCCTTCAAATGCTTGTTTCAAAAACATAGAGGCTGCAAAATGAAACAGTAAGCAACACCCAATGCTAAGTTCAAACTAATTTTTTTATTCCTATAAACAACCTCTATCCTTGCATTTATATCAATGTTATTCAACGTTACCCTAAGTTTAGTATTAATAAAGTAATATTTATCATTAATTTCAAAGTGACATAACTATAATATTAAATGCACTTGACAAAGGATGTAAAGCACCAGTATTAAACCCACAACTGGAAGACTGGATATGAAAAACTTACTGTATTTTGTACAATAAATGTTTGGTATCAAAATTAATTATTATTATCATAAATTTAAGGCCAAAGTGTAATTGGAACTCTCTAAATCTAGAGATTTGCTAATAATATCTCGAAGGAGGAAAAGTGTGAACAGTCGACTGTGCAACTTTGAAGGTAACAATTTAAAACAAAGATAACTCCTATAAACCAAAGTCTTCAGAAATGTGATGAGGGAAGCATATGCTTTTATGCACTCTTCTTAAAAGAAGGTACTTAAGATGCAATTCCTAAACTTGCCAAAGAATGACAAAGCCAGCAGAAAAAGCAGCATGATTTTCGGCCTTGAAAGGCTTGCCACAAGTAACAGGAAATGAAACAAATGTACAACTGCTAATCTTGATCTAACATCACTACTCCATAGATTTCCCATTACATTCAGAGATTAACACTGTTCCATTCATTTGTAGGTTTTTCAGGTTCCAGACATCTGCCCCATTTCACCCAGCCTGTGTTTTCAACTCAAATCTATACTAATTTTGAATACTGGAGGATTCACATTATCAAACACAGAGTTATTTTAGGTCATGAAGCTGTGTTTACAAAGGCTGTCCCAACCTCACAAAAGCAGATCATGATCTAATATCAAACCTTTTAAAATGCCGTAAATTCCTATCTTTACACTATTTTTCTGATATCTTATCTTCCTCTGATGTATGTGATCCAGAACCTGACTGATGTCAGTGGATTCAGTCACCAAAAATTTATGTTAAAAATGAACATTTTCATGTAGGTGCCTCGCTTAAATGAAAGAATCTGCTCACTGTAAACATTGTCTCCTCAAAACTCAGCTGTAGCAAAATGAAAACATCATTCACATCGAAAATTCCCTATAGAAGTATGAAACGCACTGTTCAAAACTGTAAGTAACAAAATAGTTTTGAACAGCTGTTAGAAAAAGTACAGCTGACAAAATGTAAGAGTTCCCTCAGTTCTGTAGTGTTGGCTGGTCCCATTAACTGATGCCATAATTTTACAATCTGAAAAGTGAGTGCTGAGAACAGGTAGCACATATTCAGTTTGAACACCAGAGGCTCTGGGTATGTACATACTGCCCTTAAAGCAACACGTAAGGCAAACAGTAAAATTAATATATTTTAACACAAGATGCATACATTTCCTTTTGGGATCATCTAGTTACTTAGCAACCACTGAACATGAATCCACCACCTAGTTCCTCAAAATTACACTGCTGCTACAAAGCCTGGAAGGACCATATTTCAAAGGGCCGGTGCAATAGCTGAGGTCACAAAGATAAATGCACATCTTATGCACTTCACCTCTATATGCAAAAGATTAACTTTAAACACTTTATGCAAACGTGAAAGATATATTTATGAAAGTCCAAAACTCACCTATGATCCAACTGCATGCTGCATTAGCATGTTCTGGTAATAGAACTGTTTTATGTTAACACATGATTTATATTTAATATTCCTTGATTTTATTGGCTATTTACATATTACACGTGTAGAGAAAACTGTGTATAGTCAGAATACCAGCTGTTTATCTGCATTTATGTATGACAATTTTGAAGTAACTAAAATTCTGTTTATAACAGTATGCAAAAAATGGTCGAAATCTGATTTTTACAACCAATCAGTGCTTAACAAGAAAAGACAAAGAATCTTTAAAATCAAATTACTAATTTTGAATTTGGCAAACCCACTTGCTTTAGGAAGTATAATGTACCATTCCAAACATTTTTACCTCCAGATTCAGTTAGAAAAACACTTTTTGTTATTAGATAACAACTACTTAAAGAAACAGAAAATATTTCTTTCGGAAAATTCAACCGTAGTTTATGAGGGTCCTGTCTGGTTACAAACCCAGAACTTTTGAACACACAGACCTTGAACTGAGTGAACCACTGCTATATTTCTGGTAGAGGAGGTATTGAGCAAAGGGCTTATTGAAAAGTGAGATTCAAAAGAATTAAAAAACACATTACAAATTATTTATGCTGAATACTTACAGTCTGTTGCTGATTGAAACTGAGAAGAAAGTGTCTGCGTTACTGCGGTCCAAAATTTGTACAAAATATCAGCCTGGCCATCCTGAGAGCAAGAGACAAAAGGAATACAAGTTTCAAAATCTATGCTTTTCAAAGAATCTCAAACAATGCAAATGCTTCCAGTCAAAGCTGCTCATCATCTGAGAATAAAAACAAAGTAAGTGAAATCTGAGAAGTTTCCCTCAAGTTTAGAGTTAGAAAAAGTATTGGATGAAACAAAAATAAAAGCTTCAGTCTTGTCTCAAATGAAGTATTTTCCTCCAAGTCTGAAAGAAATGCTCCCAGCTCTCTAGGGGTGAAAGTGCAGCCCGAAGCAGCACACCTCAGGAGACATATTAGAAAATCTCTTTGCACTGCAGTGACCTTCCCATTCCATGGGAGTTCTCATGCCAGCTACACCACAGCAATTATTTACTGCCATTACCACATGCTGGCAAACTCCAACCAGGGATCAAACCCACTGTGTGCTGCACACAGAGCAGCTCCAGTTCCCAAATACATAAAACACATGAAAATACAGTGAACCTCACAGCTGGCTCTTCACTGCCTGGTGCCAACAGGGCTGGCAGTCAGAAATGCAAACAAGGCAGCACACTAAAGGACAGGCAGGCTGCTTCCCTACTGCACCCAACATCTGGCACTTAGGGTCAAGCATCAAAGCGTAATTTTTGATCCCTGTCTGTTGGAGGTAGGAAAAAAAATTCCAGGAGATGAGGATGGGTATCCTGTCCTGCCTGCTTATTAGATACCTGAAAGACTGTTCAGTGTTGTCATGGGAAGAGAAAACTTGCTCTGAACAAAACGGTTTTCTTCCTTGCATGTCATTCATTGACCCTATAGCTGCATGAACCAGTTTGACCAAATCACTACAGGAATAATAATCAGAAAAGAAAAGAAAATGTCACTTCAACTTCTGCACTATCCAGCAGTACCACAAACAGGTGGAGATAATCTATTATATTTAAAAGTGTTGCTACTCCAAAATTAATTACTACTACTTTAGATGATATAGGAAAAAAAACACTCTCTTTTCACTTGCAGTGGCAATAATGGGCAAAGCAATGAGGGTCTTTGCAATGTCATTCATTAACAGGTACCACTGCATCCCTCTTGAAGATCTGTTCATTGAAGACTGCAAGTTCAAGCTCAAGTTTCAATTAAAAAAAATCCTAAAGTATTAATATAAAATCTGAAAATCAGTCAAAGGTATAGTGACACACTGAAAAGTAATAATAAAAAATAGGATTATCATCATAAACTCTGCAATTAGATGAGAAATTCATCCAACTCCTTATCTCTAAAGATAAAGAAGGATAAAGTTTATGGGTCATATGTTAAGAATTGAGAGAGAACATCTTTTATGCTGTTGGACTCATAAAATGTATGATAATTAACACTGACTTCTAAAATAAACTGGGATTACAGAATCTCATTCTTGACTGCTTGAGGACAATGATGGATTTAGAAACTGAAGTAATTTATTTGATAGCTATGTTTGTATTTTCTGTAAAATTGTACTTGACTTTCATAAATGGGCAAAGTAAAATTAGAATATCAAAATGATTTGGAAGGTTCACTGCATAAAATCTCTTTTCTTTGGTAAATTTATTGCTACAGCATAAACACGAAATTACTTAATTCTTTATTTCACAGTTTCAAATTTAGAACATGAAGACTACAAAACAAATGGCCTTTCACATCAAGTATAAATTAATCAGTTTTCATATTCTCTATCCCAACCTGGAACAATGTTTGGCTACTGAGCATGGTACCTCAAGTCAAATTCTAAAGAATCTAATGGAGGTGGAAAAATACTTAGAGAGCACTTTCAAACAACTCTTTTCATTATCGTAATTACCATCTACATCTCTGTCACTGTCTCAGGAGAGAACAGTGATTAAAGGGTCCAGAAAACAAATATGCATGTACCCCTCCACATCAACATTCCTATCTTAATTGTCAGACTCAACATGGTGACAAGTAACAGTAACATGGGATGACATTTTATATTGTTGTGGAAATATATAACTTTTCTGTGTATCTCTATATACACATATAATATAAAGTCAGACACACATACAGATGTTCTCATGCACACATTTGCATAGGTAGCCACAGCCATACCAATTAGGCTCTGCTCATTAGCTTGTGTCTTCTGACCTGGGTGAATGGTGTGCATTAACTGTATGAGAATTTTGTAGTGAAGAAGGCCCTCATGGCTCAGCCAGCCAACTATATTATGTATGAGGAGGGACAGAAGAGAAAAGCTACATGAAAAAGTCAAGTAACATTTCATACTGACTACTCAGTCAAAAACGTTTAGGGGATTTTCAAACTAAAATCACTGTCTACAGGGTGCTGGTTGCTTCTATAACATATGAGATGAGATTTCAGTTTGTCCAGTGCTGAGATGAAGTCTCTCTGAAGGTGAAATATAGCTGCTGATTAATAGCACAGAGAAGACCATGTAAGATGTTGTGGCAGGAACTAGAGAATGCTGTAGCCTACGCATACACCAGGGGGTATTACAGTGGGTGGACTGTAGCTACCAAAAGTGGAATACAGCAAGGCATTAGCATTAGATACTCCTGAGGGAGTAAAAAGTGCCATATGCAACCATGAGCACCCAGAAACAACTTATTTTGTTTAAATCTATAATTTCTTTTGCTTACACATTAATTCAATATATTACTTTTAAAAGTATGTTTAAGTCTCTCACTGCTTCTTTTTAAAATAATATATTCTAATAAGGATTAGATTTATGCCTGTATGAAAATTACAATTTAACTGCTTAAAATGTAACATGCAATTCCATTTGACAATAATCAAAACAAGAAAATTACACAGAAAGGAGTAGCAAAATGAGTGTTTTTCTCCAACTTAGCAGGACATTAAAGGAATGCCTCTTGTACTGGACAACTTCTTCAAGGACTTAAGAAGATAGGTAGGATGAAGATGAAGAAGAAAAGGCAGTTCTGCTTGCTTAAAATGTGCACAGCAAATCTACTGGCTCATCTTAGTGTAATGGGAAGTTTGCAAGCCTTCCCCTATGCTTCACATACAGCATTGTGAGCAGCAACCCACAATATCAGAAAGTAACTGCTCTTTCGGGCCTTTCGCTCTCAGAAAGCTAAAATCAGCTAGCTAAAATTACCTTCTTGTCATCTTCCCATCTGTAAATAATGAATATGGTCCTCCTCTACACTTACACCAAATATCCTCAGTGGTAGACAATGTATGGGAGCATTGGGTACATCCACATTAGTGATTCAGTTATAGATAGAGCTCTTTTTGGTCCAAATCTGTCTTGTGTCTAATACTTGCCTTGCAGAACACACTGAAGTGTGCTGGCAGACTAACTTTCACTATTCAAGGAACACACTACCTCATAATTAGCTTAAAAAGAACCATTTCTGCAATTAAATAGCTTTTTGCAGCATATCATTGTATATTTGTAAAATAACCCACAAGGATGTACTAATATTTCCATCAATTAATATTCTGAGACTTTAAGTCAGGAATTTTCCATTTCTCTTGCTTCTGAAAATGAAATAGAATTGAAAGATGTTAAATTATTTACACCCCCTCCGAAATAAAAATGCTTGCTTTGAAATCTAGTCACAAGCAGATTAACATCTTGTGATACAATCCCTTGTAGCAGGAGCAGCTGACAAGATGAGTAATGAACTGCATCCGATTATCTTTTCAGCTCTGTAGCAATCATTTTCCAACAGCTTCCTATGCCATAACCAACAACACTGAAAAAGGTCACTGTTCTGACATACTGTCCCCCCCATCTCCCAGTGTATGTGTTTAACACACAGAGAACACAGAAGCCTCTGCAAGCTAAGGTGTTATCTGGCACAAAGCTGTTTCAGGTGCATACCGCGCACATAGAA
Organism: Eopsaltria australis; assembly: GCA_034509425.1. Classification (NCBI taxonomy): domain Eukaryota; kingdom Metazoa; phylum Chordata; class Aves; order Passeriformes; family Petroicidae; genus Eopsaltria; species Eopsaltria australis. The sequence goes on along the minus strand of JAVTVJ010001341.1, from coordinate 335,077 downwards.
AGCCTACATAAAACATCCATACATAATTGAAAGTCTCCCAGAAGGAAATTATTACACTTTTGCATAACATAAAATGTTATTTCCTCTTGTCATGCAATATGTTTTTCTTTCAACAAAAGAACCTTAACTGTAATTGACGGTATCTAAAACTCATGATAGGCAAGATTCAAATTGACATATACATATTTTCCCCATCATGAAATACAACCTAATTAAATCTATGAACATTAATTGTAAGCAATTGTAAGATTATAATGGCAAAACGGAACTTCCCCCAAAACTAGATCCATTTAACTCAGCATTTTTGAACTAATAGTACTGTCTGTTCGCAGCTTTATTTTGATCTCACAGCACAGAAAATCTGCACATAAATCATACTTAGTACCACCACAAAATGGTGGGGAAGTAAGATCAGCCATGGAACTGGCTATTTTCTAGTAAAAATCTGTTGTGAAAATGCTCCAATGCCTAAAGCACACTTACATAAAGTAGTATCTACCAACCCAAACTGTAAATTAAAAATACTGTTGCTGTTGTTCCTGTGACCAATGACCACTTTATTCCCCAAAACTGAACAGCTGAGCAGGCACTTACATTATTTAGTAGCCCCTATGCAATTCCATAGGCAGTGCAAGACAGTTTAGATCTGTCCTCCTCGTGTTAATTCTTTGTTTTCAGATATGAACTGAACAACTGCCCAGTAACATGTATTAGGGCAACCTTCTGTCATTCTGACCTGCTGGACAGCTGGCCACAATCAGGGGAATGGAAAGATACTTCTACAAAATGTATGGACTATAAGCATTTAGCTGCTTCAAAAAATGTTATTTCTAGGTAACCCACTTGCATCTGTGTAGACAGAAAATAGAAAAACACAACAACCAGACTGCACTCTGGCCCAGCCACTGTAATTTCCCCCTTTTTCATACTGTTTAAAAATTTGGTACACAGTCACACATACTATTCACACACGAATTACTCACTCATGAAAATTATACCCATAAACCAGATAAAATATGTCCAGCAGGTTAGACCACAAATGGTGATGTATTTTCTCAACAGTGGGGCTCGCTTTATTGTGTATGTGAACGGGACAAAGTTTATCCTTATTAAAATAATAGATGGAGGTAGTTTGACTTTCACGGTATATCTTATTTATGTGAAATTAAAAATGTGCTTAAGTGCTTTGCTGAATCAGGGCCATAACCAGGAATCGGCTAAAAGTATTTTCACTTCGTGTAACTATTTCATTTCAACTATTACTATAAAGTCACTATTGTCAATACTCGGCACAAAAAGTAAGACTGTGTAACTTTCCCATAATAGAGTGGGTTTTAGATAAAACATTTAAGATTGTATAATAGAATCACAGAGTCACAGAATTAACCAGGTTGGGAAAGACCTTTGAGATCATCAACTCCAGCCTATAACCTAACACCACTTGTCAACTAAACCACGACACTGAGTGCCACATCCACTTTTTTTTAATACCTCCAGGGATGCTGACTCCATCACCTCCCAGAGCAGTCCATTCCAATGCCCAGTCATTCATCCTGTGAAGAACTTTTTCCCAATGTCCAGCCCTAAACTCCCCCTGGTGCAGTGTAATAACACTGTATAAGGCCAGTGCCAAGAGACATTTGGACAGTGTTAGCTCTTCCTGCTTTCTGTCCCAGGAACTCCATAAGGTTCTTGTCAGACCATTCCTCCAGTCTTCTGAGGTCACTCTTGATGGCAGCATGACCCTCTGGAGTTATCAGCCACTACTTCCAGTTTTGTGTCACCAGCAAACCTGCTGAGGGTACCCTCTGGCTCATCATCCAGATTACTAATGAAAGTCTTAAAACAGAACCCTTGTACTGACCCCTTGTGGGGATACACCATTGACCCCCTCCTAGATTTTGCACCACTGATCACCAGTTTCTGGGCCTGACCATTCAGCTGGGCCATTCATCATTAATCCCACAGTGATAAAAAGCTGAGTTTCAGAACACAGTGCAGCTGGGAGAGCATGCAGACTCAATCACCTTCTACGCAATGGCTGGTGGTAAGGAAAGCATTTAGATCAGTACTCTTTTACCAGTATGGAATGAATGGGGAGGGGGGAAGGATTTATACTTGTCTATTCTTTTTTTTAGTAGTCCTTTTATCTTTAGTGCACGGTATTACAGCCCCTAAGCAGACTTGTTAATTGTGTGAAGCGACACTATTACTCAGATTGATGCATTGACTGCATAGATTAGAAATTTAGATTCGATGTTGCCTGCTCGCAAGATTATAGAAGAAACTACAGACTGACACGATTCATGTGCTAAACCCCTTCTCACTCACACGAAAATGATTTGTTTTCTCAGTTCAAAAAATACAACCCACTTTTACTAACAGCTACTAGTAAGTTAATAAACCACAACAATAGTGGGCTGAGTACCAGTATCATCAGAGGAAAGATATTAGAAGAACATTATTCACTGGTACTGTACAATAATATTAATGCTAAAACCTGGAAAACTGATTTCAAGTCTCCTCAACTATAAAAACAGCTTATCTCATTTAAAAAACCCATATCAAACTACTAATTAACTTTGTTATTACTGAAATAGAATTAAATCTCTTCAGCTCTGTTCTTTATATAACTATTTAGTATCTGACATTAAATCTGAATTCAAGGAATGAGAATGAAAGTACCCCCCTTCTTCAGTATTAGACAAGAACGTAAGAAGATGCTGAAAGGACACATATTTATTTTTACAAATGTCTCTATTTCCTCCACACTGCAAATTTAGAACTTAATGAGAATAATTTCCCATCTGTGAATTATCATATTTGTGTGTGTCTAAAATAGCTGGTTTAACATTCAAATAATAAATCTGACCCACTGATTCTAAACTGACTCCCACTTCATGACAACCACTTCCAACTTATTTTTCCCTGTAGAAATTTTGATACTCTGAGTAGAATGCAAAAAACATCTTTATTGTGAAGCCTCTTTGAAATGTAAAACAATATAGTGAATTTTACCATGCAGCTAGTTGCTGCAGGCTCCTGAAATCAGGCTTTGCATACTAATACATACAGTGTTTTCTATCTGTAATCAAACGCTCCGCCATGGAGAAATACGGGACTTGCTAATGTTGCTCTAAAAACAGAAGACATTTAAAGGACAGTCCAAATATTTCTTCCACCAATAAAGCAACAATGCAAATCATTTAACAATTTCGTAAGGCAAGATCTTATGGGATAGAAATAAGGAAATCTATTTGCACTATTCCTATAGCAACATAATTGCCAAATGTTAGACTGTGAACAAAAAGCCATCATCCTCAGTAGTGCAATTAATCAGTAAAGAAAAGACAAATTCTGAGTGTATTTTCAATAAGCCCTTTCTATACCCTTAAAGTGGTCAGAATTAAATTTCTTAAAATAAGAGTGAATTTAAATTTCTAATGTTGTTTACATTATATGTTACAGGTGCAGAGATGTCAATAAATGACACTGAGATTTTAAAAATTACCTTGATTTTTTTGTTTTACTGCAGGGCACAGAATTTCATTACACTGGGTTGATCAGTTTATATCCAAGGTGTAATAGTTTCTAGACTTTCAGCAGTAGTGCAACATTTTAAAAAGGTCTCTTTATGCAGATGACAAAAGAAACAAAAGCTGGTTTGCTTTTTTTCCTCAAAAACCCTCTTGACTAGAAAATAAAGTTAAGAATGTGCATTTCATAGAATATTGGAATTCTTAAGTGATTCCTCAGAAAAACTGATTTGTAAGGAACAAAAATACCTAGATAGTAAACAGTGCCCTGTATCTGGAAAACTACTTAAAACATTAATTAATCCTTCCATATTCCTGCAAGATATGCATCAACTGGAAATAAATGAACTTAGTATTCAAAAGCCAGTAACGACCCCAGGGATTTGACAGCTTTCTTCTACCCAGAGAAATGATTTAGTATGTACAGCTTCAGTTCAAACTATGCTTTCACCTTGACTACTCCATATCCCCTCCAAGGATGAAAGGATGGTTCGTTACCATGTCCACTCAGCCCGGAGCTGTTCAGGTAAGATTGACAAGAATGATGATAAAAGGTGGCACTTCTGGTAAATGTATTTCTTTTCCAATGGCAAGCTGACTGAAAACCAACTGACTTAATAATTTGCAGCCATCACTGATCTGCAATTTGCACAAACATCACCAAAGCAGAAGTGAAAAAGAACGAAGGTCATTATTACCTACTAACCCATGCAACCTCCACATCATCCCTTTTCTTCACAGCTGCACATTTCTGTCAGAGAAACGGAATTAAAGTTCTGGAGGAGTCATTAGAAAACCATTGCACAGGCTCTGACCCTCCCCTGTGAATTAGAATCAAATTACTTTTAGTATGGCAGTCTGGGCACACAGATCCATTCAAAATGAAAATTGGGACTTTTAACTGGTATGATCTTTTTGGCTCTTTAAGAGTCCTCAGAAATCCTGCAAGTGAATTCAGCAGGGCAATTTTTAGATCTGAAACAAAAAGTGTCCTCGGTATTTTGGGAACCAAAAACCTGCTCATCCACCTGTGTTTAGATCTTCACAAATTACCTCATTATTGCTTAAATAACAAACAGAAATCACAGTAGAAATGATGTGCAAGCAATCCAATTCTGCTTCTACAAAAAATACTGAAAAATAAATAATATATGTGTAATAATTGGTGAAAACCATATTATTTTCTAACTGTTAGTTATTTCATGAACTAACATAAGACAATAATTAGATTATTTTCCATTTTTTTCCACTTGGGATTATTTTTTAATTGGGTCAACTGAATGTGACTATATGATGGTAAACATGAATAATTTCAAAGCAGCAACATTTTTGAGCAAGTTTGGATGGGGAGGAGAAATAAGAAGGTGAAATTTAAGTACACTCTGTCAATAAACATCTACATTTTCCATTTATTTTCTCTATCTTATGTAATGCTGAGGACATTTCTTTCTGTATCGTTAACACCTCATATTGCCAGTGTTGACAACTCAGGAAAAAAGCCTGCTTACTCACCAAACATTCATCAGCAGAAGCAATGATAAGAGCCCTCCACAAAGTACATAATAACACTCCCTACAACTCTCATCTCAGTTTTTCACCAGGAGGCTTACGTAAACGACAGGGTTTGTGATGAGCCTTGGCTGCAAACAGGACACCCAAAGGCGAGCAAGGGCAGGTCTGCATGCACCTTTCTGCCCAGCAGAGAGACCCCAGCTCATCCTTTCTACTGACCACCCCAACCCCCCCTTAAAAATGATTTGCTGCTTTTCAGGCTGCTTTTCTCTTTGCAGAACTGTTCCCTGATGCCTGTGTAGGAGTGAAGGACCCAAAATAGATGAGGATCAAAGATCATTTTCAACTCTTTTACAAGGGGCTAAGAGGGACTCTTATCTCTAATTAGGAAGGTGGCTGTCACAGAAAGGTATGTTCTGCTGCGATTTACACTGAAGTCAATTGTGGTTTAGGCATTACAACAGCTAAGGAAGGATTAGTCACTAAACACTGAAAGAGAGAAGCATTAGAGCAGAATAAACTGAAGTAACCTATTAACTCTCTGAAGGTGAATTAAGCAGTTGAAAGAAGTGATATAAATAACCAGTCATTAGGTGAACAAAAATACCAAATTTACATTATTTAAATCTTATTTGTAATTTTAATTTTACCCTTAACATTATGACAGCATTAACCCTATCTTTAAAAAATGTATAATATGAAATTCATTTTCCCCAAAACTAGAAATCAGGACTCCATGAGTTCTGAATTCTTTCAGCCCTCTTCAGCTAAAATCTAATCATTAAAGGCCTTTTTTTCTTACACAAAATCCACAAAATGTCCATTCAATCGTATTTCTCCTTTAAATAGTTAATAGATTTGTTAAAAAATTAAATCTGTAATTTAAATATGTAAATATTAATAATGAATCTATAGTTCATGACTAGTATGAAATGAAGGAGTTTTTAGAAGGTACTATGAATGCATGATTTCTTTTCAGAATTGCATTAATTTCATACTGTGACAATGGAAATATACCAAAATCTAGATCTGCAAAGAGAAGGAGTGAAAAACATGCAGCATAAATTTAATGCCCAGATTCTTCCATGATCCTCATGTAAGCCTGAGTCTATTACTCAACTCTTGACTTCTAAAGCTGGTAAAAATTGGAAGGGAATTCTGTAGGAGAAACCATAGGGTAGAAAAGATGCAGATGTTGTCATTGCCCTCTTGCTGAACTGCAGTATTTAAAATTTTCCAGGTTCTGTACCTCAGTTTCTTCATCTGTCAGGTTTTGTTTTCTTTTTTTTTTCCAAAAAAAACCACAGAGTTTTTGTGAAGCCTTTAATTAATTAGCTAGTGCTTTTAAACTACAATTCTGGATACAACATGATACAACACTACTAAATATTATTACGGTAACAGGTGATTAGAAAGCCGGAAAGCACATGTTTGAGATCATAATACAAAATTAGAAAAACTGCAGGCTGTGCTATCTGTGAAGAGAAAGACACAAAAAATCCCCAATGGAAAAAGAGAATGATGACTTGAAAAAAAAAAAAAAAAAGGCAAGTAGCTTCCTTGCTATTAAAGGACTTGTGCTTTAAAAACGCTGGATCTCCTCCTCTCTTATGCTTCCTAGGATGATACTTGCACTGCAGTAATCAAAACAAGGAAGCAGATGGACAGGCAAAGTGGTACTGCAGCTGCTGCAGAAGATGACTATAATAGTAATGTTGACATCAGTAACAGTAATTAGTGCACAGACTGTAGAGTGGATTGATTCGTTTTCCTATCTTCTGGAGTGGGCATTCTGCTCAGCAAACGGGTACAGTGTTAGTACCTTTGGTTTGTTTTGTTCATTTGCTCAGTTTATTAATGAAATTGAATACAATAAAGAAAATCCAACTTCTCTCCCTCACCAGAACACTTGCTGAGGAAAGCACGTTTCAGTTTGGTTTAATACGAGATGGAATCTTCATTAGCAAATGGCAAAATACCAATTTCTTATTTATATCTAAAACAATTCATACTCTCCCATACAGCCATCTGTACACACACTCTTGAATTTCAGCAGCATGCAGTATGTGTCTGGTTTTGTCTGAACAACAGCTCTTGGGTGTGCCCTCACCCATCTGCAGCCTGGTGCCACACCTTCTTGAAAAGATACCAGAACAAATGGTCTAACTGTGAGAATGTCCAAGAAAAACACAGTTCAGTGCTATACTGAACTATTTCAGGCAAGAAGTAAGTCAGGCATCGGTGCCAGCAGCAGTACTGTGCCATGCTGAGAGAGTTCTGCTAGCAGAACATCAGATCAGGATGTACCACTCCACTTTAGCTGCCCCACTCAGAACGACAGTGTCCAGCCTGGCACTATACTACACCAAAACACCCACCGAAGAGCAAAGTAGGTGGAAGAGTGGTAACTGTGGAAAAATAAACAGATGGATTTTATTCGGGAAATAAAACTTTTCACTGAGATGCAATCCTGCAGTATGAACTTTAATGGAAGAGTAATCAGAGAAATCATGGAACATGCTTAGCATGTAAGTCTTTAATTTTCTAATGAGTTTTTCCTTACCCTGCTTCCATTGAAATTCATTTTCACTGTTCATTTAGTCTCCAGGATAATAAAACATTTCCTTGGCTTCCCTCTTTTATCAGCTTCAAAACCTGGAAAAACTCCCTTTTCAGTTGTTGAAAAACTCCTTTTCAAGTGATGTTTTACAAGAGGGAAGAGTGAAAGTGACAAGCATGGGCACAGGGTGGGAGTCACTCATGAACACCAACAGACCATTTCCCTAAGCTCCCTTTCCACCCAAACTCTTCTTTTCAGCGTTTCTAGTGTGTCTCCAGGTTTCTATGTTTCTCCCTAAACATGCTGATACACTGAATGGCTGATCCACCCAGGCAACAATAGATATTTTTTGTCAGATCAAACTTTTTCAAATTAAGTAAACATGCTAAAAGTTTATAAGCTTTTTGATGAGGGTTGTGGGATTTTTTTTTTGGTTGGATTGGTGGTTTTTTTTGTTGTGGTTTGCTTTTTTTTTGTTTGTTTAACACAGAAAGAGAAACTTGAAGTGCCTCATAGAAAAGTGATGCTCTGTGTAACATCATCTGGAGATGGGCTAAGATACAGATAAAGGCTGTATTTAACCTTCATTATTTGCCTTCACTGTTGAGAAGACCACGTTTGCATATGAAGAGCTTCCCCAAGTTATTTCAAATATTAAGTCCATGTAAATTAAAAATCTAGTTATACATTTGGGAAGAGATGTCAGCAGGAACACATCTTTTGTTTTTGCTCTCTTTTACTAAGGTAGATGAGACAGTTTCAGAAATCCTGTTCCTAACACTGAAGGAGACCATTAATCAAATTATTCCAAATATGAATAAAAAACAATGCATATGCATGGAAAATAACAGGTATTCAAAAGAACAGCCATGATTATTTTTCATGGGAGAAATTGTCAAGAAGTGAGGAACAGATGGCTGAAAATGATAGATGAAGACACATTCTCCTATGCAAACTAACAGATTTAATTAATTACTCAAATCACATGGTATTATGGAATGACACTAATGATCCATACAGTAGTGCCTTATCATCTCCCTTTTAAAGAAAACAAAAGAAATTACAACAAAATGAACATGTTTATATCCTACAGATAAAACCCACAGACCACAAATATATCCTTCAATGTTAGTTTGACTTTCAACACTTCCTCATCAATTTATTTTTTAAAAAATTATGGAACTGTAGAATTGTAAACAAACCAATTCTCTCATTACATTTTTCTTAACAGATTTACTAAAGCATATTCAGCTAAATTAAAACTTTACCTTAACTATTTCCTCTATGAAGCAGACATGTGACACAGGATCTCTTTTCTTTGCCAATACCTTCTGCAAATGCTGCACCTGTAAGAAAGAATTTATTGAGAAAGTGACATCCAAATTCTTATATCCAAAACTGCATGATGAGACAAACAGGAATTAGCTGCAGAGTACCTGTCCACAAGCAGCACAGATCTGATCCATGAGTTTCTCCATGTTTGTCCACAGGGCTGCTCGAAAAGCTGCTGTGTTCCCAGGTGTTGGCATAGCAGCTCTACCAGGGCCACCTAAATGGTTTTTAAACATACACAGCAGCACATTTCAGCTTCCACACATGAACATTAAAATATTAGAAATACAGATCTCTGTGCACTTTGATACCTTTTTTTAAGCCAAAGTAGCCCAAAATACCTTCAGGACAGAGCTTTGAGAATGCCCTCAATTGTTTCAACTGAGAACTTGACTAAACTCTGAAGTTCAGTGGGGATACTTCATGCTCATGACTGTTACATGCTCCCAAGTCAGACCTCCACAGAAACACCACAGTAATGCCAATGAGCAGTTTTGCAGTATGTAAGGGCAAAGTGAAATGGCAGAGAGAGTGGCTGGGAAAAATACAGCTATTACCAGCTCAGGACTTAAACACATAAGAAAACACTTAACATTTGCTAAGAAAATGCTACAAAGTTGTAACCTAATGAGGACAATTTTCTGGGCAAGTTAGGAAGGAGAGGCGGGGAGGAAAAACGGAAAACCTCTGAGCAAATATCAGACAGACCTGATTTTGGTTTGCAAAGCCTAATTAAGTGATTCCTGAGATATGCCTACTCCCACCCTCTACTGGTTAAAGCAAGCAGGAAAAGATTTTTAGAACAGGCTCGGATATGAGAGTTTCTTCCATTTTATAACATACTGTAGTCCTATAAAAAAATCAATTATCATTCTCTGTAAAAAAAGTATCGCACCTCTTGTGGCTGTTTGAGATGGCTGGGTCAATACTTTGATATCCAAAGCATTTTTTATGTTCTCTTCCAGGACTGTGCAGTATCCATCCACCACATTAGCAATGGTATCCTTCAAAGTCCCAAGATTATGGAAAACCTGAAGAGCAGTTCCCACTTGAGTAGGATTCTGGAGAAAGAAGATATTAAAAAATAATAACTATCTTTAACTGTACTGTTGTGATGTTTTATGCATGATGAGACAACATTTTAGTGGGCAAAGTTCAAGTTCAGTCTGCTAATTCATTTCGTTTAAGTTACTGGCATCCTTACTGCATAATGGAGTGTAAAGGAGAGGACTGATTTCCTCTGATCTCTGAGCAGTGCTTTGCTTGGATCCCTTTGGTGCTATCCTGTGAACATGAAGAATGGAAAGAAAGGAATGGGAAGCACTATTGGCAGTGTCTAACCTGGGATGGGTTATCAGCAACTGATCCAGTAACTCTGGGGTTAGTTACAGTACAGCTGTGTTCAGCTGTGGGGTAGCTTGTAATATTGCTGTAACATGCAGTGCTTGTCACACTACTGTCAGTTAAGTCCCAAATAGTTAATTAAATGTGATACAGGCTTTAAAAAAGTACTAACAAAGGGTTAGAAGCAGCAAGCAGGTCAAGCCTCTACCACTGACTACTGCAGAATTTAAGCTTGTATTTCTACATTTCTCTTTCTAATGCTGACAATAACTTCATTTTCCTCACAGCAGAATAAAGAAATAAAGCAATGCAGTGATTATTTCCCAAGCTTGCAAAAAAAGGCTCAACACAGGGGAATGGAAACTATCCAAAAACTGTCCAGGTCCACTATTTAAGAGACCTCTGATTAAGATTGAATCTGATAAAAATTCCACTTAGCAACACTAAACACTGGCATGGGTGCTATTTAGCAAGAGAAAAGCCTCAATTTATTGCTTTTGGAAACTAAGCACTGCCATCCATACACTGAATACTGCTTTTTTAATTAGCATTCACAGGCAATTAGCGGAGGGGGCAATCAGTTGATCATACACACATTAGAGATGCAGTCTTTTGTCATTTTTCTTAGTGACTTCTGCCAGCAGTAAAGAACATGGTCTGACAGAAATGCTGGCAGTCAGACTGGACAGGAGCATCTGAGATCAGCAGCACTTCCCCCTGCAAAGCCCATTTTGGCTTTGGCCACAGTGCAGCTGCTGTGCTGAGTAGCCACTTGCTGGGACATCCACCTAGCGTTTCAGAGGTCACACCCCTGTAGCTGCACATTTGGGCTATTTTTTCTAGGGTTTCTACAAAGATCAAAATCACAGTTAAAGCAAGAAAAGCCAGCTCCTATCTTCTTTCCCAGCTCCAATGGGGAGTTAGCAGGTGTAGTGGAAAGCAAAGGAGTATTAGGCATGTATTACGGTTTGCAGACCTTCTACTAACTATACCAGTTTCTTTTTCCAAACAGTGTGGGAGTTAATGAGCATTCCCAGCATAGTATTACGGGTCTGGGACTTGTAGGTTTAGTTTTTTGACAGCTGGGTATGCTGTAAAATTTCTAAGCATCCTGTGGGTGTGCTTGTGGAGGTGGGAAAGTAAGCCATAAAGACTGGAAGATTAATGGGATGTCAGAAAATGAAGAGTACTATAATGCAAGGAGGGAATTTGGGGACAGAATGAACAAGAGAAAGAAAATATAAATGGGAAGAGGACGGGGAATAGAATGAAAAGACTGGCAAAAAGAAAGAGAATGAAACTGAAAGGAAGAAAAGATAGAAAAGACATACCTCATTTACCAGCCTTTCCTAAATTGTTCTAATTTTTACAGAATACTTACACAATTACGAAACCAGGTAGAGAATCAGTAATATAAAATCAATACCTTACTTTTACTATAAGAGTGCTCAACTAGATTTCAGTCAAGCTCTAATGTTCATATATTAAATTTAAAAAAAAATAGAACAGTATTGAAAGGTGAGCCGGGCACTATCCACCCTTAAACAATCAATGGCTAGATACTTACTTTCCTGACAAACAAGCAACACAGGCACAAATAATTGCAGGCAAAAAAATCAATCTTAGAGCTCCCACATCACAGTTTAGCAAACCAACTCTGCAGCTACTGGGCTAGAAAGACACTCAAACATACTCCAAGGGAGCCTGAGCTATATTTCAAAAGAACTGGCTTTAGTCAGAAGTTTCAAACCAAAACACATAACTATGGAAACCTGCTATTCACTCAAAGTATCTTCAAATCTACCAAAATTAAAATCAGAATGGAACAAAGATTATGCAAGTGGCTTACTTCTTATTTGCTTTAAATTGTGGACATGGCCACAGACAGAGGGCTTCTAGCTCATGTATTCATCTTGTATGGAATTAGAAACATATCAAATCCCTGACAATGTAGAACAAAGTGTTTTTTGATTCATATACAGTAATTTTCTCACCTCAGGAAACAGTTTTGTTTTATATGCCCCAGACAGGCTATGTAACAGCCCATTGTTGGTTTATGACTAATCCTAGGAGAATGGAAATTTTTATGCACAGCTAGTTTCTAGGTTTAGACAATATATTAAAAAAAATGAAGCTCCACTTGAGACAAAAATTATATGAAAAGAAAATGTTGAAAAGCAGGATGGAAATGAATTATTATACTCTAAGGGTTGCACATACATCTCAAAATTAAACTGTTTATCATTATTACACACTGGACAAAAAGTTGAGAAACAGTATTTCAGAATTTGCTACTAATAATAGATGTTATTGATAAGAATTTTTCCCTAATATTTTCCTTCTACCTGAGAAAGCCTAAAGCTAAACAGCTCTGAGATTTGAAAGGTTGCCATAATTTTTATCAAGAGGAAAGCATGCATTCAAAGTTTAAAAGAACTGACTACAATAGTGATCTACAAAGGAAAAGGGAATCACATCAGAGAATAATATTCAGAATAGCTATGCAACAGGAACAATATGGAAAATAATACAACTACTTTTGAGAAGGAATTTAATGAGTTCATCAGCAGTATTTTACAACCAAGTTGTCTGCCACTGCAGGCAACCATACTTAGCAATTTTAAAGTGTTCCCCTCAGAATCTCTGTCTGTAAAAAATTAGTACATTTGCCATAAACTTGAAGCTATGGCAATCAAGAAAGTAGAGGGCAAAGAAAAACAGAAGAACATTTAGTAATATGTTAGCAATACAGTATAATCTAAGTGCATAAACACAAGCGTTCACAAGTGAAATAAAAACACGACCCCACAAAGCGTAGGGCAACAACACTACCTACTCAAAAATTAACTAGAGTGATCTTCAGATTGCAAAAATTATAATGAATCAGGGAGTTAAGGAGAGATGCCATTAAGTCCACCACTAATACCCTTCTGCATTCAAAGCACTCTTCCATCTGGCAAGTCACAACATAGTATGTTACAGATACATGGGAACTAAATTCCACAAATGTAAGAGCTTAAGAAGACTCAATGAGTCATCAGTTCAACATGTGAAGAAAATAAAAGAAAAATTAACATGCTCAAAAGCTAGTTCTACCATTAAACAAGTCTCACAAATATTTTAAAACATCAAAGTTTCTCAGTATCCATCAGACAATAGATTAAATAGCTTGGTCAGAAGGTTGATACCAGTCACCACTTGAAAAAAAGTTACGGGTATTTCAATTTATGTTTTTCCAAAATAGAAAGATACTCATTCAGTAGAAACTATGAAGAGATGTTCATACCAGATGTATTTACTAATTTTCTCTATGAATGAGAACCCTTCCTTTTATTAACATAATTTCTGATTAATTTTTACCCCATCCCATTCCATTTGATTCTGTAGACAAGTAGAAAAATAAGTGTCAGGCAGTCATTAGTATAAATGTGGATCTTTTTCACAATTACACAATGTGGTTGTTTCAAAGAGCAGGTGACTGGACTCAATAACCCAGCAGATGCTGTCCAGGCCAGCATGGCAGTTACAGTCATTCTCAGAGCACAACCCCATTTGGTCACTTTTCCACAAAGATAATAACCCTGTGAAGACTAAACAGAAATGTCATTAAAGACTTAAATAAATACATCTTACATTTCTAATTTGAAATTTGAAAGTATCTCCTAGGATGGAGCCAAACAATTTTGTTTTGTCAACTGCCAACATTGTAACTATTTTATAAGGGTCAAGATAGTAGTTTTTTATTTTATGATTGTCACTAGTATTATCAGAATAATCTTCTTAAAGCATGGCTAAGGAAAGAGCAATACTCTTTCTCATCATTAGAAATGCAGCTTGGACAAGCAAACCTGCTCCTCACAAGGCAGTGTGGTGGTGACACTGAGCTAATTTGGGGGCAGGAAGATTCCTAGCATAAGGTTGAACCAAAAATAAGAAACTTGTATAACAGGCAAAACTAATGGCTCCAGTGCTACAAACACAGCTTCCAAACTTATACTCCACCTTCTCAGGATACAGGATTCACCATGTGGATCATTCTTCTCTACCCAGTTCTGTCTTAGGGAACTTCACATCATTATTTCTTTATCCAGGACAAATCTGTCCCTAAGATCCTATGCCACACGGTTTTCACCTGTGTGGACTATGAGCTTCCTTCTCAAATGAAAATGTGTTAATTGGCAAAAATATTTATGGTCAATACCATCTGAGACAATTACTACTACTTTCATGAAGAACCAGTGTTACAAATGTAATTAATTCTTAACTTTCATGAAGTTAAATTTCCTGCACCACCAGTAATCAGAACTTCTCTCCAAGGAAATGCTCTTTTACCGTACAGTTTGGAAGGACCACATACAGAGAAGTCAAACTCGGACTAGTGCCTCCCTTAGAAATTATCTTCCATAGTTACTAATGTATACAAGAACATTTCTGTTCTGCTTATTAAAATCAGAGCGGTGGCTCTGACTGAAAATCTTTATCATTCTGCAGAGAACAGACAACCCTGTTCAGGAGAGGCTGTGGCAGAAACCCAGTAGAAAATTTTCACTGCTGATAGACAGACAGACAGACAGACAGACAAATAACTCAACAGCTGTGATTTCAGTGCACCATCAAATCCTTACCTCTTTGCAAAACATTTACCATGTCCTATAGGCAAGCAGTACAAGTGTAACACAGCTCAAAAATAATTATATACTTATTGCTTAGTTGAAGGAAGATCCATAATTACTAATTAGCCCAGGAATCACTTAAATAGAGTGATCTGACAATGTGGTGAGCAAGGAATACCACAACATTCACTAACCATCAAGAAATAACCAGCACTAAAACACAACAATCCTAGAACAGGATGCTCTAGGTTATTGAAATAACCAAACTCATAAACTTATGTATATTCTCTGACAAGGAATACAAAAGGTCAAGGCAGTCCTTATAGAGTAAGTGCAGAAACAATTTCCAGATTATACTTCTGAGTATCTTTGACTGACATTTAGTATTAATTAATTTCATTTGACAGAAGATTTGCTATAATAGGAACTACTTCACTTCTTGAAGTTTACTTCACACAGCTCCTTTTGTTTGTAGAAGATAACAGTTGTGATTTCCAACACACAGCATTACAAGCACAGCTTTTCAAGGTCCAAAAAAGACCCCTTTGTGAGGCTAAAAATCTCCAGTCAGATGTTCCTTTACAATGTTTGCCCCTTCTCCCCTCTCACTACCATTACAACACTCTGCCTCCTTCCAATAATTTTCCCATAAACAGTGTTACTATCTCTAACAACAAGTACTACTTGAAGACCAAGTGATTAAGTTTTTCAAGCACTTGCAGCTACCCAGTTCTTAGTCATCTCTTACAGACACCAGAAGTGAAAAAATGAGAAGTTACTCCAGGAAAAGCTGCAGTTCAATTTAAAGAGCTCAAGCAGGTAAGTAGTGAAGAAAACTTGGCCACATAAGTCACAGTCAAGGCAAAATTACCTATTGAGCAGAATTAATAACTTATTAAGAATGGCTGGAATTCTTGCGTTGAGGTATAACTCAGCTATTTTAATTGTAGAAAAAGTAACAAAAAAATAAAAGTAGAAATTAAATGCCAATGAAATTCAGTTTCAGTCTAAAAACAGTATTTTATTCCATTTCCAAAAATCCATGCCTAAAAAAATTAATTGGTATATCACTACTCCTAAAAATGAACCTACTTAGGGAAGCTCATCTCTATGTTCATTATCACTCCATCTGTCTTTTACTCTGTTCATCTCTAAAACCTGAGCAATAAATGAAAAGGTCAAATTGACAATGTAAAGCCAGAGAATACAGGCTTCTTTCTAATGATATCCCAGATCTTCCCATTTTGGCCTTTGCAGTGTTGGGAGGAGTGAGAGGTTAAAATATTATGATTTTCTATAGAAATATCACAGGTAATACTGACGTAACATTGGCTAGATTAGAAAAGAACATTTTAAGCCTTTAGAGGCAAGAGTCCCAAAGCCAAACATTTAAATATGGTTAGGTTATAATACCTACCTCCTGTGAGCCCATGTTTGGAATACACAACCTCTTCTGGTAGAAGGACTTTAATACAAAAGGAGAACAGCCACGAAGCACAGTTACAAACCTCATCATGCCCTCCAACTAGGCCAGCCTTTTGTTTCTTAGAATAACAAGAAAGAAACAGCAAGAAGTACTGCACTACAAAGGGTGAGGAGGGAAAAAAAGAAAAAAAGAAACCATAGCAATAAAATACTAGAAAGCAAAGAAATAAGATTTTTCAACACAGCTAAATAGCTTGCCAAAACACTTATTCACCATAATAGTGTAATCAAAGCAACAGATGGCTAAAAGCTACTGGGACAGAAAGGCATCAGGAACTGTTGTAAAGAATTATCTCATGAAACATCAAGCAGTGTTCCAAAGTTTACCAAGCCTTAGGCTATCAACGTGACAGCAATATCAAAAAAAGTATCTGGCACATCTGAGGACAGACTAGGTAGACTGACTAGCCCGTAACAATTACACATTTTATCCTACAATGTTCTATTTGAGTACAGGAAAAGTATAAAGTCAGAGCAGAAATGATACAAAACTTTAAAAACTAGTCAGGCAACATGGAAATAGGGGTTTCTGAGCCAAATCAAGCTTCTTAAAATGCTTCTCTTACCTCTTACACAATTTGACCAATCTCTAAAGCCCTTACTGATAACAAACTAGTTCACATCTGAAGATGTTGCTTCTTTATTAAAAACACAGCTGTCATTTTCTGATGAAGTTTAGAAAGCAAAAAGTGAGATTGCAGCACCTCTTCTGTCCTTGTGCAACCCCGACTTGCACCTGCTGATTCAAGTCCCATTACTGAAGAACAGAAGTGTAAGGACACAAAATCTCATTACTAATTTTGATATTTGGACAAAAGCTTGTGACCAGATGTTTTCTTCCACCTCACAATATCATTATGTACATGCTCACTCTGTTGGATGGTTGAACAAAGCCATTACAAAACAGGTAAGTCAAGTTTTACTTTTAACTCAGTCTTAAGAATTAACGTTAGGCATTAGCTAGTGAAGGGGTTATAAGATGTTTTTCTCTCCTTACCAAAAAAAAAACCCAACAAAAACTCCATCTCAGACAAAATATCCTTAAATGGTATGCTCTGAATGATTTAAATATCTACCAAAAGCTATCTCAGTTTTCTTGTTCTCCTGCTAGTCTTTGCAACAAGATAATAATTACCTATGCAAGTGACAACATCTCATTTCTGGAATCTGTGCATATATTGTCAACAGCCCTGAAGTGCCCTTAAGTATTTAAAAGGAATGAACTTTAAGAAGCTATTTTATTTTAAATTCTTTTCAGCTAATATTTTCATACTCAACTACAGACAGACCTCCATCAAGGTCAGACTTGCTGCTGGATAGAATTTTAAAACATTTTTTTTCTTCTTAATACGAAGTTCAAGTTCATTGTATAACACACCTACAGGAAAGCCTGCAGATAATTTGGTGAAGAACTGTAAGTTGCCAGGACTGCTGGAGATGCCCTAATCTACCTGCTTGCTCAAAGGAAGGTTTACTAAACCAGGCTGCTCAGGAATTAGCCAGAAGACATTCTTACTGCTCCATTTTCCCTTCCTACTTCTTCTTACAGTTCCTGGGGAATGCAACAATGGACTTGTGCAGTTATTTTCATCAAGTTTTGCTGAGGCCAGCTGGAAAGAGAGCAAGCACATGTATACACCCAAACATGTTTTCACTGCTGGCTGTGTTACCCACACCCTGACAGCAACCTAAGTCTTCCAAGGCCTTTTGTAAATTTGTCCACTGGAAGAAGCATGACAAAATTGACCTCTACATTTATAGAAATAGATTTTATATTTCTAGGCATTAAAAAAAAAAAAAGGTCAGTCCCTTTAAGATCAAATGGGCAAAGCTGTATCATACAAAAACTTTACTAAGATGGAAAAAAATCTGAAGTCCTCTAAAGAAAAAGAAATACAGTGTCTAGCTTTGCCAGCAGCTAACACAGACATTGGGATCCAGTTCCAACACTGAAAAAAGGCAGCCCCCATCCCTCACTTCAGCTGTCAGCCAGCAGTGCATTTTGAAACCTTCACACAAATGGGAACTTACTGGGGGTGCTGCCTGCAGAAGGACAGAAGGGAGGTGAAAGAGAAGAATAAGCAGCTGAGTGCACCTCTTCTTCCACATAGGTGACGTTATTCATCACCCAAGAACTGCAGTATTTTGATGCAAGATTTCTCCTTTCTAATGCCACATACTGTTCAGTACCCTATGTCATTTCAAGCTTATCTAAGCTTTAAATCTTGTTGTTATCATACATGTAACAATGTACGGATAAGGCAGAATATCATGTGGCACTCAGCAGCAGATCAAGAACACGATGAAGCATTGATTTTTTTCTGAGAGGATTAAGAGCAGATTTTTAACCTGAGAAAGAGGCAAAATGAATTATATTATCTTATTTAGATGAGTATCATGGCTAGTCGATCGTATTTTTCACTCTGCTCTATGCAGATGTGGCTTATTAATGCTTTGAATGTTCTTCTTGGATGACCTAATTGCATTATTGCAGAACCTGTTAACAATCAACAGTCAACAGTACAAACCACAAATAGAATTACAGTCTGGGAGAAGCATTTAACAATAACATACTATCTTATCTGGAGAGAAAGAACCTCAGTGTAACTTTAGTTTTGAAGAGACACAGATACACGAAAGTACAAATTTAAAAGGCTGGGATGGATTATACAGAGATCTTGCCGAAGCCACATCAGTCTCTGCTCAGTTGCATCCCTGGAATTTAGCAGAATTTCATATATGCTGCTCACCTTTGAGTATCTAAAGCAAATCAGAAATATCTTAATCAATTAGTTATAAAACCCTTAAATGGACTAGGACTTTGGAAGAAAACTTTATTTAAACTCATTCTATAAAGATTAGACCAATGTAATTAAAACACTGTAATGTCTGATAAAGAAAAACCTTCATGGTTCCCATTCCAGTCTCAGCTCAATTATTTTCAATAAGATCTAGTCTTAGCCTACCTTTTGCGTCTGTAGCAATGCAAACACCACCTCCTTATTTCACCGCTCTACCTTATCCATCCATCCTCCAGTCCATCCTCCAAGCCCTTCTGCAATCTTGTTCTCATAACAGTTCTTTCCATTCATATCTTTCTCTTAGGAGTTACCTTCAAGCCCAAAACTTGGTTTCCAGTTTCCTTACTGACCCATAGTGTTCCCAGTCCCCTGCATTCTACCCCTATGGTATATTTTATTTACAAAGCCTTTCACAGCTGGGCAGTTCAAAGCAGTGACCCAGGCTCTCTGCATATAAATAGATGAACCAATCATCATATTTGCATTAATTACCTTAAAAGAACTAAAATCAGATATGTAGGTATTATCTAGTCTTAGCACAGTTTCAGTTTCAGTTTCTCACTGTGGTCAGAGCTGTCTAAGACACAATGGCTGACAGTTTTCCAGTCCAGAGAAACCACCTAAACAGATGGACAACCAGAACACAGAAACAGACTCTGATTTGAAATAATTCCTGTGTGCAAAGAAAGCTGAACTCAATATTATTAAACATTCTTGTGTTTTCATGACGGATATTCTATGAGGAATAATTTTTTAGTGATCACAAATGACATTTACTAATTGGTATGAAACCAAACTAAGTGTTTAGTATTTCAAAATAACTAGTCTCAATGGGGAGATCTAAAACACAAGGTCATTTTCAATAGCTTTTTAAGGTATTCTGACTTTCCCCCCTCACACACACACTGCATAGCTACTAATTCCTTAGAATTTATTAATACCTAAAAATTTTGGAAGAGTAATGTCATCTGAATTCTTCAAAAAGCATCATCTAAGTTTATATGTATTTAAAACATCATCTACAGTGGAAGATTAAGTTTTCATGTTTAGTTGACAACTAAACATGGTCAAATTAATTAATATGAATCTCCAAAGAAAAAAAACAGAAGTGAATTTAAAAATTATCCAGCTGATCCTCATATAAAATTGTCACTAAACAGAATACAAAGATTTTGGCAAACAGCTAAGTGATGATTCATAGCAGAGTGAAGGGATATAAAACATTAATGACTTCTCAATTTTCACCTATTACTTTACCATAAAAGACAGTTATATAAAAATATTGTTCAGATCAGATGCATTTTCAGGAATACCCATTTATAGAAACTATTTATAAACCCCTTTCTTGCTCTATCATAAAATCAGGAGCAGAAATTATGAGATTAGCAGTGCCACACAATAATAAATCCTTACAAATAAACACTGGAAAGTGAAGGCTATTTGTTGTGCTGCACTGGAAAGTGCAATAAAGTACTTGCAAATACTCCATTATCCAGTCACAGATTTTTGGTCTAATTCTGCATTTATGAGTCACAAACACCTACACAGAAAAAAAAAGAAAGAAAAAAAAAACCCAGACACATAATCTGTCAATCCATTTTGATTAACCATTTAGAAAGGCTAGGAGCATTGAAGAGTTTTACTTTTACAAAAATACCATGTCACAGTTGGACATCAATTGCATTAGGTTTCCTAAATTACCTCTATATAGGGCAAGTGCACAATAGCAAAGTGATTTCTATACCACAGCTGAAAGCAGATAAAGTCTGCACAATCCCATAATTTGTTTCTAATTCAGTATACGTCTTTTAATAAATGTGCACAGACTCATCAAAATCTGAAAGATCAGGATCTCCCAGGACAAAAGAGACTACCACCATGTCTATTATTTTTAAGGCTTCATAACTCTGCAGTAAAAAGTTTAAGACAAAATGTGAAAATAAAACCTTCGTGAATATTTTTTAAAAAAACCTGTTTTTCTAACTTTACACACTCTAAAAGATTAATCTACAAGTTCAGAGTAACCTCTCCACCAAAAAGTCTTTTTCTCCCTTAATAATCCTTTAAGAACAGCAGTATTTTTTAAATTTAAAAATAAGAGATAAGTCTTCCTTATGTATTCTCTGTTTATTAGCTATTGCTTTCCAATACTTCTAGCAGCAATGGACATGACCACCAAACATTATAAAATATGCTCAGGAACTTCAGTGGCCACAGAAAGATGAAATACTTCAGCATTTCAACTCACCTTTTTGGAATATCCCTAGGAAGTGCCATATTTTAATGATTAATCACTGGCATCAGAAAAAATAATGTTCATATATATACACAGATGTATGTACACTATTATACATTAGCATAGTGCTGAAACAAACCAAAGTGAAGCCATCAGTCATGACATTACCAGCAGTGCCATGTTTGTGTCGTATTTTATCTTCTGCATGCTATACTAGTAACAACAGAACTTATTTGATGGTGTGTTCTTTAGCAAGGGCACAGAGAACAAATATCAAGTAACTTAGGATCTAATTCATTCACATCATGCTTTGATTTTCTGTCTGAAATATATGCACCAACATCTACAACTGAAATGTATGTTAAAGACATATTTATTGAGTTATTGTTCTCTGCACCACCTTCTTTTGAGCTTTGTAAATAAGTCATCTATGTTTTCTTAAAAACTCCACATAAACAAACAACAAAACATCTGGAAAAAATTACAAGGTAGATTTTATACCAAACATATCTCACCAGCCATAAAGGACAATATTGCTACCACAGCATTACAATACATTACATAACTGAGGAATTTTAGGTCCCAGATAAGAAGTTCATTACAGGATATCTAACTGCAAGGTTGAGCTCAGAAATGCATTTTCTCCAAGCAAGAACATGTATTTTCCCCTCAACACTGCCTTCTCCTCTGTTCACTTCCTCTTCACCTCTGACCACAGAGGAGACACTGGAGTCTGACAAATACGTGGACTTATTAAACAGCTAAAGATTCACTTTCATTTGAAACTGTTGTCGTGACAGGTTTCCATAGTACCTTCTTGCAGCAATCACTGCTTCTGCCTTCTATATTTTTATTTTAAAAAACAACTTCGAGTAGCAAAAGAAGGGAAGATTAAAATAAAAGAAAAAAAGCAAGCACGGACGGGGGAAATGCCCAACTGAACTGCCTCTGCATCACAGCCAGAGCAGCAGCAGAAATGAAGCGATACTAAAAGATGCTGCTTGCTGTCTCTTCTCCCTTTGCAGGTTTAAATCACCAGAGTATGGGAAATCTTATTTTTAACATCAGTTTCAAACATGTGAATTCCTGGGTAAGAAGTAACAGCAGCACAGTTAAGGAACAGTCTGTGAAATAGCAGCTCTTTCAATGACTTGAGTCTGGTTTTAAGTTAGAGGGAGAAAAAGAAAATCTATTTACTAGAGTTCAGACTCAGCCTTGTAAAGACGTGGTTTTCAGCAAGTCACTGAGGCCTAAATTCGCAAAATGAGCCAAGAGCAGAACGTCACAAATACACTGTCCACACTGGACTACAATTATATTTCCCTTTGTCCCATGAATATCACATCCCCTAGGTTTACACCATCTTTATTAAGCACAAAGGAATTGTCCTGTCTGCATGAGTAAACGATAAGCATGTCAAAGATCACCCAGTGCCACGCCTTAGTCCTGAGCCCTTTGTCAGCCACAGCAGTGTGTGACAACCCCAGCCCCACCTAATGCTCAAGGGCAGGTCACTCCCTCCTAATGAGACACAAGGCAAAGCCCTTCAGGCTAAAGATGACCCTGGCCTTCGTTCAGACTTCCTGAAGTGTTTTAATACTTCTTCTCCAGCACTTTCATTGTTTTCATTACTTCTGCAGTTAAAGAAGCAGCCATCCATGCCTAGAAGGAAGCCCCAGGTACTTCTGCTTAGGAAAGGTAGTGGCTGCTGAATCCCAGCAAAATCACCCCTAGAAGAGCTGTAAATGTGTGCTGCAAATCTCAAATCTTCAGTGCTTAATTCACCAAGTGCTTTATTCAGCTCACTTAGTTCACCCAGAAGACTGAAGTGGTTTTGTGAACCCCACTCCTGTACCTCTCAGCACACTCCCCACCACCACAACCCATTCTGTGCACGGCAAGACCTGGGAGTCTGCCACATTATAAATCTGTGCATGACCTCTCACTCTCTCAGCTTCTGTTCTTCACCTGCAAAACACTGATGCTAGCACTTCACCTCTGTCACAAAGCTGCTGCAGGGGCAACAGCAACAGTAAGGTGTCATGATTATGGAGTCATCTAAAGCAGAGAGACAGACCAAATTCAGGTAAACTTTTACTGAAAATGCTAGTTCCTCAGCTCAAAACATAAAATACAGAATATCAGAGAACAGCAGCTCCATTTTTGCTATGTACACCTGGAAACAACGTGTAGTAAATGTGAAACTTGCCATGGGGAATTTCTGGAAGATGCATAAAGGTTCTCAATCTTGGAAGCTGGTTTCCTTCTACAGGAAACCTGGGCAACATACATTATCAGAAGATAGGTTTATTGATTTATCATTAATATCAAGAATTAATCTGATTAAATGTTGCAATTTAGTACTTTCTCTGAATTAAGTGGTTCATTAAAAAACATGCAGACATTTGTAATAGCTTGCACAAGGCCTAACAAAAGATGACAGCTGAACATGTCAGCCATAAATTGTATTTTCTTAGCTATGTACCAGTAAGTAAAGCCTCATGGACTAACAAAAAGTAAACACACTAAATGATACACAGAACAAAGTACAAGGTCTCTGTAGACATTAGATAACTTTCATGTGATGTTAGATACTCATTTTTTGAGAAAATTAAATTATTATTTTAGCTTTTACGTTATACATACATAATTTAGTACCTCTAGTTACCAAGCTAAATATAAAAAAAGTTGTCTTCATTTTCTATTCAGACAGACATCCTTAATAAAGATTAAAATACCATTTAAATGGTAGACTGTTGCCAAAATGTCTAATGACTGAAATTCACTAAGTTTTATTTTTTTTTAATGGATGTTCTGAGGAATTCTCAGAAACAGATCTTCAGTATGCAATACTGTGCTTTTTCTCTATCAGACAGGTTCATACTAGGATCACTTGTATATCATACACATTTTTAATAACACTATCACATGCTAAACAAGCTAAGATGAAAACCATACAATTCCAGTTTGAACATAATGACACTATCTCCAATGGAGAAAAGGTACAGCTGATAGAAGGGAGACATGTGGGGGACAGACAACTGAAGAAAACTGCCTACTGTCCCCTTCAGTTTATTAATAGAGTATGATGCTGTGTTACTGCAAGTGCTAAGTTCTGCAGTGCACTGAGTTTATTATGTATAAATTTATATTG
The DNA here is from genome assembly GCA_034509425.1 of Eopsaltria australis. Classification (NCBI taxonomy): domain Eukaryota; kingdom Metazoa; phylum Chordata; class Aves; order Passeriformes; family Petroicidae; genus Eopsaltria; species Eopsaltria australis. The sequence continues at coordinate 310,504 of JAVTVJ010001341.1, read as the reverse complement.
TGCCTTACTGCTTAAGTTCTGTGGCTCCATTTAATCTATACATGTACTGTGTCCATCTTCAGTCATCTCCAGTATAACTCATTTTCAAGAAACAATCTCTAACACAGAAAGAAACTCAAAACCTATTAGGATATGTGTGTTAACTACTGTACATAAAAATTATCTATCCATAATGTGCATTTAAACTCCTAAGATGTGAGCTATACCCTACATTTCTTTACATGACTATTATCTCTACATCTGCACACAAGCTTTTCAATGCAGTATTATATTAAGCAATTGAGTGGGTGCAGTGAGTACAGCACAAATATTTTGAGAGAAATTTCTGACTGGATTCTCTCAAATTATTTGCAGTATCTTAGAAGAACATTACTCCTCAAAAGGCCGACAGAATTCCTTTGATTATTTCTGACACTGTGTGTAGAGGATTTCTTAGACAGAGTCCCAGCAAACCACAAACGTATGCACTCCATTTCAACCTCATGCTCTAATCTAAAAGCTTTAGTAAATACCAACAGATAGTTTAAGCAAACAGATTTACATATTTCTGAAGATGTAGTATTATTGAAACATATACTTTTACTTGGGACAATATACTATTCAGACTTGGATCGCTACAGCACTCATCACTGGAGCATCCTTTTCTCAGACACCATTCCTTGTTTCCAAGAGCATAAATTCCTCCCTGCTCTACTTAATAAACAGAATACCCATTTTGTCTGCAATTATTTCATTATTTTTGCTTTCCTAATTTGAAACTCGATACTGTTTTCTTATTCAGCAATTTTTATTCTTTTATTATTTATTAGTTATTTTTAAAAGCTTCTTTGTCTTCTCTTTAACACAAGTATTATTCGTTTCTCTTGCAGTTTGCTTATCACAACCAGCCACTGATGTCCTTGCAGGTAAGATGGCTCCAGGTAAGAGTTACCTAAAAAGTCATCATTCAGGTTTTCAGCATTCTGACAAACCACAGTGATTCCTTTTTTTTTTTTTTTTCTACTTGCAAAGCATGCTGCTGGTCTATATTGATGCCTGAAGGATTTTTTCTGCTTTTCCTCTGAATATTTCTTACTCTGTTCCCTATATTCACAAGTATTAGCAGGCATACTTGTGATGCTTTAGGTGATAGTTTAGCCTGGTTTCATGGTGTTTAGGAGGCCGGTAGACTAAACACCCCTGAAACCACGTAGAGCTAGAGACCAAACACCCTGTTTTCATGGGCCCTCAAGGTCTCCTAGCAGGACAGATTTTGTAAACTAGAAGTTAGCCCACCCAGGCCCCTTATTGGGCCCTCCTGGTAGATATGCTAATGTGTAGAGTCTTTAATTGTATACTCGATTTGGGGGGACGGGGCTTTTGCGACGCATTCTACCTGGACGGCAGAAGCCATCGAACGGGATCCTATTAAAATACCGAGGTAAACAACCCCCAACCCTCTAATCATGTCTGAGCCTTTATTTCCTAAGACCAGAAAAAGGCATCAATATACATGAGAGCAAACTGCTGGTATTGAATGCCCTTCAACCCCATCAAGTAATGTGCCAATAGATTTACAAACCTATCAGTGTGTGAAATACAGTATTGAATTATCAACAAGGTGATTCACTTTGTTTACAGCAGTAAATATTTTCCATTAGTGAAATCTGAAATCCATTAAAAATCTGTCTTGTCGACTTAAATCATAAAACAAACGCAGGGATGCCCAAACCTTCTGGCAGAGGAGGCCACTTGCCTTTGTGCAGGTGCAAAGAAGGACCATATGCCACATTCCCTACCCTATGAAAAGACTGCAGCACAAACACACAAGTGGTGTTGCTTGTGTCAGAGATGTGACACTTGCTGAGAAGTTGGCCCTCAGGTATATTGAGGTTGGCCCTCAGCTGAGTCCTTATGTGAGCACCCACCGCAAATAGGGTGCTGGATGATTAGTTCTGGTGTCAGTTCCAGGACATCATGTCTAAATTTACCACACAGATTGAAAAGATCTTCAGAAAGAGTTCAAGTTTACTCTCCTTCTATGAAACAACAGTTATCTACAGATGAAAATAAAAACCATCTAGCAGAAATTTACCCAAACTGTTATTCATAAGTCTAGTTTTCATTGCTCCTCACTTGACTACCTCTCAGCTTAGTCCACATCCTTCTTGACACGTTGAATTCACTACCAGAGCCCCCAGGGCTGAGTAGAGTATAAAGCTCACCCTACTGAGTAGAGCTAAGAGATAACTCCATGTATATTTTGTTTACACCTCACAGTACAATATTTTCCTCTTTTGTGTCTACTTGGCATGGCTGACATTCAGCTTGTAAAGCACTATAATTTCAAAACCCCCCTCTGCAGGTCTGTCCACACAGCTGTTTCTGCTATATGGCCATGCTTTTCTTCACTTGTTCCTTTTCTTCATGCAGTACCTTACACTGTTCCTTTTTAATAGAATCCTATTTTTTCAAATCAATTTCACAAGATCATTCTAATTCTGTCCTTACAAGACCTCTTAATCCTTCTTAGACAAGTGCAGCCTGCAAATTTAATAAGTATATTCTGTATTCCATCATCCAGACCATTAATGCAAGCACTGGATACTGCTAGCCCTGGGGCAAATCCCTGCAGAACTTCACTGGATACAATTCTTCCCTATTGGAAGAGAATCAACACCATGTATGGTTTTTCAAACTGTTCTGCATTGATCTTGCAACAGTTTAAGATTGCCCATACTATTATTAAGTCTAGATTATCCTTCCTCAGTTTGAATTTGAAAATGTCACAGGTGAAGAAGTATTACAGACAAAATATCAGACCCCACCTTCCACACCTCCATCCACCAAACCAAACATCCTTTAACAGAAGTAAACTAAGCTGGTGTGACAGAACTCACTCTTGAGAAACCTGTTGTGGTCATGAGGCTGACTCAGCACACGTGGTGAAAGTGTGTGAATGTAGGCCATGTTCATACACACAATAATTTTAAGGCCTGTGCACAGGAATGTATCGGGGGAGCAGCATGGAAGGCACTGGCCACAGGGAGCACAGCCCTCGCCACAGGGGCTGGCATGCAGTGAGCTCTCAGAGGCACACACCAGGCTGGGCCACTGGCCCCAGGGTCCACAGGTGGCTCACAGACTAAAGGTAGATTGCCACTACAACACATTATCCTAAGCACAGACATCAGCTGCTTAAAATGCAACCCAAAGAACCATGCTGAGGTGGAATATTCTGTGGAATGAGAACATTCTTTTGAACACCATGAAATTACCAGAAAAGTACTTCCCTTTTCCAGGAGAGAATAAGCTGCATACTCTCTTTTAGCATCCAATGCCTTTTTTGAAATCCAAACTAGATAACCTCTAAACTCTGCCTTTAAAGGATTAAAGGTGGTAACTGAGAAGTTGTAGAAACAACAGTTAAATCTTTAACTGTCAGTTGTTACAAGTCTTTTGTTCTAGTATTACATATTCCTGTGAAACATTACCATTTTAAAATAGTATCTAATGTATTTTAACAAAGATGTTAGAAGGAAAACTTAAATTCAATCAATACATTTGGAAGGCCAAAAGATTTTTTACCTCAGAAAGACATTTGCTTTCAGAACTATAAAATATTAATATAGCAGCATGACTGGAAGAAGTATTTGAAAGATTCTTTTACCCTTCAAGATGTGTTCCAAAATTACAGGTGCTGTACTTACTCCCGATTAGCCTAACTTCTAATAGCTGACACTCCCCAGTAACATGAATGCTTAGTGGTAAAGGAACACTTCAATAGTTGTTTCATCAATATGTTTAGTTTTGGACTTCTGTCACCCATCATCTAATATCCCATATTGCTGCTAATCATTGTAATAACCCCCAGTTTTCAGTCTTTCATCGCTGACTGCTTTAATTGATCTTGCACAGAGCAAACGTAAAAAAATGCAAGAATGCCCTCAGTAATAAATAAAAATTGGGCAATTAATCTCATGTAGGAAGCAGCTGAGCCCTTTTTTACAGAGTGATAGCCTGGTCAGAAAATCAGATGCTGCTGCTGTGAAACCAGCACCTCCTCCAGATGACAATCCTAAAAAACTTTCCATTGCATGTCTGTACAGTATCTGTACACAGGTATTTTCCCACATGCATTTACACTTCATTACATTGAGTATAATAGGGAAAAATTGCTTTGCTGTCTGTTGAAACATTAGCATTGCATTTTGCAGGAGTACGTTTTCTCCCTTAAAAAAACCAATCACCTAACAGATACATTCATGGAAAAGTTAGCTAATCTTTTGGAGTTTTTAAATTCTTTAAATCAAATTGCATCTCTCTACAAAAATATTCTTTAGCTCTTAAAGATTATGCAATCTTACTTACAAAAGAGATTGTATGTACGTACTTATACTGATTCCTGAGTCATGTATATCATACTCCACTTTCACCTTAAAATCTATAGTAACTCACAATTCAGAGTCTTTCTTAAGCAAAATTGTTTGATGGCCACCTATGTTCTCATTAATAAGAATGGAGACAAACTAAAGGAGGAATGGTGTTAGTCATACGATTTCATTGCAAAGTTGGAGCAGGTGAAGGCTACAGATCACATCAGCAACAAGGTGTGCCAGAATTTACTACTTTCAGTTAAGTAATGTTAGTAATTCCTCACAATGTCTGTATCTGGCCCTGGATATTATATAAGGTTCTGAAGAGGTTTTTGCTCTTCACTTGTCTTTTAAAAAATTTTTGTCCAAGCATTTTTTAATAAAGCTATACAGCATTTTAAAATGCAACAAAACCAAAATACCCTGCACAATATGGCATTTAGATGTCCTTAAATTCAACAGAATTTGTCGTCCACACTAGGTCCCATCAAACTCAATTACAGCTGATGTTAAGAAATTTTGCCCTCTGGTAAAATGCAAAAATAAAACTACGCATTTCCAAAAGTTTAGCGAGGGTTGTCCCCTCTTCTCTGCACAGCAAATGTCTGAAACACTGTCTTACCAAGGTGTTTAAAGCATTGTATCTATGCTTTTGACATCTTATCTCAGATTCAGATGAATCAGAAATAAGCTAAAAATATTGGTTATCATGGAAAAAAACCATAATACAGTCTTTCATGTTTTAGCATTTCAGAGTAAGAGCCTGAAATAGTATTCCACCCACACTCAAAAAATTGAAGATATGCAAAAACTCCCATGTGCAACTTTATTATCTATTATTAAGATGGGAAAATGACAACATTGGCAAAATTTTGCCATTTTTGGTAATGAAGTAGGAAAGCAAATGAATTGGCTTCAACCCTGAATCCTCTCGTGAACAGCTGGGAAGGAGGAAGCAAACAGCAGCATCCCAAAGGCCAAACTGAAAGAGATGAGCCGTGGATTGAGAAAAGGTAAAAAGAATGCCTTACTCTCTTTGGCTTGATAGAAAAAGGGCAAAACAAAGAAAAAATAATTGTAATTTATGTAGTAATTCTGATGACACGTTGATGCTTGTTACAGGGCTGGATTAACACAAATAACATAAATACCAAAAAATTAAATGCAAGCTATGGAGTTCAGTCCTTGGAAATAAAAACTGGCCTTTTTTCCACTGAAAAGCCTTCTAGAGATATTAACTGTAACCACAGATCATATTCAACTATACCTTCAGCTATTTTTACCTTCCTTGCTTTCTCTCTCCTCTAGTTTATTTTTACTAATACTCAGGTACTAACCAACAGGTACAAAACAACTCCTAATTATTCCAGTGAAAATTAAAGGTATGTGAGAATTCAAGAATACTTTTTTAATTATAGAGTCTTCATTACTTACCAACATTTCTTCAAAAGGTAATGAATTCAAAAGAGAGTGCGCTATGAAATATTTCTGAAGGCCATGTAAAAAACATGCTTCCTGAGAAGCATGTAGTGAACAACAGGTGGGAAGGTCCAAAAGGTGAGGAAGAGTACTATAGTATTAGTGGATCTTTTTAGCCTTCATATGTGCATATATGTGAAACTATGTACTTCACAAATCTTATCTTGCAGATTTTGAGAAAACAGGCATCTCTGCTTTGCTTTCCACATCCTCATGTCACATGCAGGCCTGTGGCAGAGCAGTAGTTAAATCAGTTCTCAAACTCAGGATACTCTGCCTGCAGCAGATCATAAGTAATACTCTTCTCCAAAGCACAACTGGGTTTTTTTTTTTGGCCAGGAAGAAACAATCTCAAAGGTGGCCTACGTGTATTTCTCCCAAGTTAGAGCTAGCCAAATAATAAGCAAATAGCAGTCAGAGTATTTTCAAGTTGTGTCAAACTATTCCATTTTGGCAGAATTCTAGAGGGAAAGGTTTACACTAAAATCATCAGTAGTTGAATCAACTTAAAACAGCCATTAACACAGCATGGTTATGCACAGCCCACTAAAAGGGTTGCTACTGAGAACTGCTTTTGCCCAGTTAGTTCTTTGGAGGTGGAAATATGTGATACATTCATAAACTTCTAACAACTACAAGAAATAATACATGTTTCATTAGGAGTTCTGACTCCAGAACCAGTTGGTCTGCTCTCAGACCAACTGAGACGAATTCTGGATATTTAGAACACATGAGATTTGCTGAAAAGCAACTATCAACAACTATTTAACACCAAAACACAGTCAAAACACTCACACAACAAGCTGTGAAAGGGTCAAGATAGGGAAGACAGCTCTATGAACTATACAGAACATACAGAATAAATGAACTGTAGAAACATGTCAGCTTTTTGCCATTCCTCAGCAAGCTGTCTTGTGACATCTCATTCTATGCAGAAACATGGAGGTAGCTTTAAGCCAAATAAACAACTACATACAGTTTAGCTTTTCAAGTTGTAAGATTAATGAGCAGATAAAAGTTTGTTTGTTACACAAACACTACACCCCTCTAACCTCTGCTTACAGAGGGCAGTAACTCACTGTAACAATGCTATCATCTGGAATCTCCCACAACTTCCCAACCACCCCAGGTACACTTTCTGACCCCTTTGACAGATTCTAGATACAGATTTAGATTTAAAAATGGGTATCTCTCCTACAGGTCTTTTACCTGACTAAGCCTGGAGAAAAAGATTACCACACTATTCACACACTCAGGACAGGCTCAGAAGCAGTGGTTTGCTGGTTGGAATAAAATTACGTATATTTGTTCCTAATGGGCAGTTGTCATCAAGAAGGCTTTAGATATTTCACTTAGTCTTTACCCATCAGACCCTTAATATCCTTACAGACACTGATACAAATATTAAAGCTCTAGAGGATCAGCTCTTCATCATCGATCTGAACAAAAATTCACTGATTATAGTAATTTAGACTTGTTTTCCTTTCTGAATTAAATCCTGGTTCATAAGCCTCTTCCCTGGAGAGGGTTCTTTTAGCAAAATATACTAAATTGATGGCATTTCTGTTCACCCTTGTGATTTAAAATGGAGTGTCAGAGAAAAATAAATTTTTAAAGGGTTTATTTTGAAGAGACAAAGTACACAATCCGCAAAGTATCCAAAAATATATCATTCTAGAAAGACAGACTATAATATTTATTTCAATTTTTTTTTTTTTTGCAAACTAAAGACAAGCTATGACAAGGGTTCCTGTGATTTGAATCCTCCACTTGCCTTATTGACTTGTGCTGTTTCTCTAGAGAGATGATGAATCCTTGTTCACCCTCCCTGTTTGCTGACAAAGAACATAGCAGCATTGCAGAAATTATGGTTTCTTATTGATCATTTGAACTTTGCTTGTTGAATCATTACATCACTGAAAATGCTTGTGTCTGTCTGCATACAGAATCTCAAGGGCAATAAAATATTCTTTAACCTTCTAGGGGATCAAAGGATGATTTTATAATATAAGAATAAATCCTAAAATACATCAGTTCCTTCCCCAGGCCTAAGTGTTGCACAGTCTTATGCATCCATTCCAAATTAGAAATAAGAATTGAAGGCGTAACTCTAATCCTGATCTAGTATGGTTAACTGTAGTTTATAAGGTATCATCTTTCACCCAGCAGGGATGATGATTGAACACTTCTTGTAATAAAGGATCTTGATTGGCTCCAGCATCACTAAAGTACTGAATTCCATCAGTAGGCATTAAGATGACTCTCCAAGAAGGCGTAATTTAAACATGGATTTACACCCTAAAACATAGGATGCTTTTCATTAAAAAAAACTAAACCCAGCATTTTCAATGCTAAGCTTTGTTTCTAATGTATGTTTTAAGTCTTAACATTGCATTTAAAAGGGCCCAAGAAGGTACAAAAACCATCTATACCTCATGTAAAAAAATTTGTTCAGAGTCAGATTCATTCTATTATATGGCTACAGACAAAGGAACACCTATTTGCCTACACTTCATGCTGTCAGATAACCTATCCCAACAAAAACAATCATCACACTGTATGTTTACCATACAGATTTTTTACTCTTGCAGGAATTTCTGACTTCAGAGCTCCAAATGGCTGGGGTCAAGCTAAATGAACCCCAGATTAACCCTACACAACTATTCTCGTAATTCCTCAGAACACTTCTGAATTTTGTGGAATTGTTCTGACGCCTAATATGATATCACTTTTACAAAAACTGTAGACCAGGAGTTTACTTGGGTGATAAATATTTGTCTGGGTCATTTGCAAGACAGAGGATCTAATTACGTTCAAGTGTCGTTAGCTTGCTTCTTCAAGCAAAAAAAAAGAGAAGCAAAAGATTTTGTAATAATAGGGCATGACCTTTCCAGGGACTTGTATCAAAATAAACTCAAAGAGGCAGATCAAGTTTGAAAGGATTCCTAAAAGGGAAACATTTGGGCTAATAATAGCTATTTCCTGTGACAATGTCATTTGGATAAACACTGTGATATCACTTATGTCATCTATAATCCCACTGCTGAGGTTAACTTGCAGCAGTCAGCAACCAAGGATTTTCTCCAACATCCTGGGAGGGGAGCAGAGGGGATGAGAGGCAACATGAAGCTTTTAGATGCACACACTTTTAATTTAACAGTTGGTCAGAAACTGTTTTATGTGACTTTTAAAAAAAGTTTTCAGAGTAGATGATACTAGTCCCATTTTATCATCTCATTTGGCTGTCAAGAGAATCAACTTGGTAGCCCACAAAAATGTCTGTTCCTACTTCTTAAATGGTTGTGTACAGCTACGTACAGAAGTAAAAATCTGGAATTATTAGAATAATAAGCTTTCATAAACATAAGGCTTTTCATAAACACTCTATTACAGAAGAATTCTGCCAGATATTTACAGCTGATATGTGACCCACCTCAGAAAAGGTATTTCAGCTTCAGCATTGTCCAAAGTGTACTTTTAAAAATTTATCTGACTTACAGAAGCTGTATATACGTAAGTGTTAATTCTGATCTTAAAATAACTGTCAGCAGCGGGGGTTGAAGAAGGAGAAAAAGAGTTCACTGATTCATTGCAAATTATATTAAGGAGTACTATTGTTTTCCATGAATGGTACAGGTTGTAAATGTTTTCATTATCCAAGTTGTAGTACTTTAGGAATACATCTACATTTTGCAATTGCAAGTTCATTAATTACAGTATGCTGCATTAATTATGTCCAGAAAGTACCTTAATTATCAACCTCTGTGAGAAAATTCCCAGAAATCCGAGTTGAAATGCAAACAATACATGAAGGAGTTTAAAACTCTCATATGAAAAAGTCATTAACACAGCAGGTATGTAGCACAGTCTGAAATTAGCATCTCATGCATTTCTGTTCTTCAAAACTGGACCATCAAACAGCACAGTAATATTTTAAGTCTTACTGCCACAAAATAATAACTTATTTACATTTGACTGCACAGCTAAATTACCTTTTGATATGCCCAAGGAAATTTTAATATGGTGCTAAATAATAGCCAAGATGGCTTTGTCAGAAACAACCCATGCCAAACCACAGTAATTTATTTCTGTGACAGAGAAAACGTACCTTTGAATAGGAGATGTAACATGTTTTGATTTGAAGCAAGGCTGACACTATTTTATGTGACTTTCTTAAGTAAGCCAAGCAAACATGGCCTAACGACGAACATAAAGAACAGGGTGGGATAACCCAAGGGTATGACACTCCAAACACCTGTGTCTCTCATTGTCTGTCCTAATTCTACTTCTATGCAATGTTCTCATGGACTTAAAAAAGGCAGAAGAGAGGACAGCAAACCATCATGGTACACAATTTATACAGGCAGACAGGTTTAGAACTCACAGTGCAAGGACATTGTAGTCTGGACAAACTGAAATGTCATATTAAGGCATATGGAATATGAATTCCACTCACAAAAACCATGAGATATCTCTGTCTTAAAAAATCCAAAACTCTGTCTTTAATTGAAAACATTAATAAAGTTCCTGTATCACAGGTGTGTAATTTTATCCTAGCTCAGGAGAATACAAAAAGGCTGCTTGTCAACACTACTGGCTGACTGTGACAATGGCTGCTGCATAACTCCATGAAGGTGTAGCACAGAACAGCTTGGGTTGGAAGGGTTCTTCAATGACACTAGTGTGAAAACTCCCTCTGACTTCAAAACAATAACAATGATTCTCAGAGACCAAATTCAATAAATTCTCAGCTAAAATAATATTCTTAGCACATAAGTAGAATTACAAACTATGACACATTTTCATGAATTCTATGTCAAACTCTCTACTTGTATACACAGCAGTTTTGTCTACAGAAGAGATGAGCTACTTGACATCCAAGAACACCTTGGGTCTAATGCACAAGACAAGGGCAGTAACTAGAATCTTAACTTTAATTTATCCTAGCTTCTCCCCCATGCCAAGAAAGCCACAAACATAGAGGTAGAAATGAACACTTAAATTATGAGTAGTATTATCAGCTTTGCCAGACCTCCTCTGAATACTCACAGCCAAGGTAAAAACCTTCAGTATATATGAAAGATTCAAGAGGATTGTTGACAGAGATCCTTAACTAAAAGGGCCTTAGGTAAACTAAGTAATTCCTCATCCATTATTAAAATTCAGCTGCTATCCTCTAGTATTTTCTCTTGTATGAATGACACATAAACTGTGAACTTAACTACTATGAAATATAAATAAGTGTGGTACGGAAAATAAATTTTTCAGTATGCAAACATCTCTTATAGAAACTGGAATACATAATAGCATAATGTGCAAAAAACAAAGATGTTCAGAACATTTAGCACTTTTACCTGAGGCACACTTTATTTACTAGTATAGGTTTCAAGAAAAAAAGGGGGAGTGAATCACTTGTTCATGAAAACTGTATACAGATGCAATGGAAAAAGTCTTCACAGAAGTTGAATGTGCAAGAGAAATTATAAGTAGGTGCAGTTACTTATCAAGATGTAGGATTAAGTTCACTCTTCCACATACCATTATCAAGGAATGAAGTATGAGGTACTCCCAGTGTAGGGAAAAAGATTTCAGTTGTGATTTAAAAAACTAATCCAAGACCTACATTTTAGTTGAAGCCAACAGCCTAAAATTTTTTAAATTTTTTATCACTTGTAGTAGAATTAAGAATGAAAGGTTCTGAACAGCGCTAAAAACTATGCTAAAGTTTGTCTTTTCTGAAAAGGAAATCCCAAAGATACTCTATAAAATTGTAAGATTTCTAAACTGAATAGATAATATAAAATATTAATGTAGACCTCATTATTAGCAAGTCTCCATTTTAAAATAATGTGCATGATTTTCAGATGTTTACAGGCCAGACCATTTTTTCAATGATCCTCTTTATTTTTGTCAGCAGTTCTGCCATGTCAAATCTCTGAGCAAAGACTATTTTATTTACATGGCTATAAAATTTGTTTTAAAATTCAGTATTGTTCAGTTGAATAAAAGTTAACTAATTCTCAAATCCTCTGCTTCAGAATATAATTTCCAGCTCACAATACTTGTTATTCTTTACACCTTACAGCTCACCATCTGATGAATTTAAGTCTGTGTCCAGTGCTATGCAAGTCAGACTACACCAGCACAAGGTATCTTAGCTCACTGTAGAACTCCATGAATTTATTAATTTTACTGGTTTATTTTTACAACCTGTACTGAAGCAACACAAACTTGACACAGTGATGCTTTCCCACTGCGCTGTATATGAAAACACAGTCAGAGGATCTCTATGAAGAATTGTATTTTCTATTAAGGAGAAAAATATCCTTGCTCATGAGGTAGATTAAATTTAATTCTAAGGTATGGTGGAATGCTTATCCTAAATCAAGGGGAGTGAATTCCCCAAAAGCATAGAAGAATAGGCTGTAGCTGCACAGCAAATTAAAAAGTCTTCACTCTGTGGAAAGGTTGCTTGTATTTATTTGCAGACAGTTTTGAAATTCAGATTCCTAGTGAGCATTTTAAAGGAGACTAAAACAAGAATCAAGCAAAAAGACAATGAAAAGGCCTCATGCATTAACATCTCCTTAGGCAGGAAAAAAACCCAAACCTGCAGCAAACCAACTAACGCTGTCATACCACAAGTTTCTATTGGGTACATGCGATACTTGAGGAAGATACGTGCTTGAGGAATGCGGTTTTCAATATGCAGTTCACAAAACCCCTGACAGTAATAATAAATACTGATCTAGACCTGAATTCAGGAAAATCATTCATCTAACATTAATAACAAAGAACAAGGTGTCTTAGGCTTTTCTCAAATAAGTCAATACTTACATCCCAATAAACACAAGGATAGTAACACTAAGCAGTAATAGATCTTCTATAATACTGATCAAGCACAAAAGACAACTCAATTTTTTGGACAAGAAATCAATAGGATTTTAGAACAAATCTCCAGGAAAGAGGAAAACCTGCAGTGCAGGAGAACATACGGCACCCTCCCATCCTCCTTGCTGGTAACTCTTACTACAGCACACTTTCCTTCTCAAACGCATATGGATTTTAGCTTTGCTCATATACAGTGCTGGAGGAGGGAGGGAAAAAACCAAAATGAGTTCATCTTCCACCTTCCCTTCCTCCCCACTCCTGGAGGGGAAGAGTTGCACAAAGGTCCATCTTAGCTCTGGAGAGGGACCGTGTATCAGCACCCACTACCTGGTTACATGTGTGCTTTGTGATCAAGAGGAGAGGGATGAAACACGGACACGCTGCGCCTCTCGGCCCTGGCGCGGGCACTCGCGGCACTCGTTCCGTCAGAGCAACAGAGGCACAACAGCAGTGCAGCCTCAGCATGGTTCAGCAAACACAGTACAAGGGGTAGACTTTGGCATGAACTAATTCTGCCTAGATTAGACAAAATACTCTCATGACTATTTTTGCTACGTTATCTCTATTACCCTAAAATGTGGGCTTCTAAACACGTATGCCCAGGTGTTTCCCGAGTAGTCCCATTTTCCCAAAAGTACTCAGCAAGGAATTCATCGCTCCCTGCTCTTTTATAAGCCTTTCATTCTGGAAAGCCCATCGTGTATGGGGCAAAGCTACAGCTCTGAAAAATGAATAAGGTGGACCTGCACATCTGGATTTCTGGCATGAGATGTCTCCAAAAATGACTATGTTTTCCTTTCTTCTGCAGTTCCAACATGTTTACTCAGCAGAAATGCTGGGCCTGCTTCAAGATGTAAATTACTGATTATTCAAGTAATTGTTCAAACAATCTTTACTTTATTGTACGCAAAGAAATGCCACGCTTGGTTAAAGAGCTTGTAAAAAGTTGCTACCAAAATTTTTCAACGTCCATTAAATGAAAACTTGATTAATTTTATGGCATTACAAAACAAGGTCAAGTTAGAAAGATACAGATTTAACTTCATCATTTTAATAAAGTATTACTAACATAAATAGTTATGAAACATAGAAAACTGAGCAGCAATACCAATGTCTCCCTTTTTTTTGCTGTTTTTATAACATTAATCTGTATTTTATACTATTTGTTCAACCTGTCTTTTTTTAAAAGAAAATCAGACTAGCAAACATAAAGCAGTACCTTTTCATAAGAAAAACAGTAAAGGAAAAAATAACAGTTTAGATAGCAATGGATTCTCTGGGAAAGGCACTGAAAGAGGTCACAGCACAAAATTATTGTGCAAAATCAGACACAATTTTTAATTAAAGAAGCTTAGTGACTTTAAGGACTAAGCTATTTTCATTTAAATATGTATAAGACACTTAGTTGTAGTAATATTAAATAATTTACTTAAGCTAATTCTACCTTTTCCCAAAGAATTTTAAGATATAAAATAAAAAGCAACAACTCTCAATTAGGTATTAAAATTTCAGCCAAAACCATTTTACTAAACACTTGTATTACCATATGCTTCACATTAATATTACATGAATTATTGAACACTGATTAAATATACATGTGTCTGTCCAAGCAGGTTTCTCCTCAAAATGCAGTCTCTTGCTTTCTTCTGTTTTCAATATTTGCTTAAAGGCAGTACATTTGAGTCTGTGCCTCATACCAACTAATGATGAATTCCCTACACCACGGTGTACTACCTGCCACTGAGGGAAGAGAAAAGGGAATGTTTCATGCTCCATTTGCTGTTGACAACATCTCACTGGGGCTGTCTGCTTTGCAGACTACGCTGCGGAACACGTGTCCAGCAGACGTACAATTAATAGCCAGGAGTGCTAACAGATGATCAACAAGAAATATCATGCCCTTGGCCAAGCCACCCTGAGCAAGCACCTCCTTCAGCAGCTGCAGGGGACAGCAACAGCAAAGGAGGTGGCAGGTCCCAGTTCTGCTGGGCTCACCTCAACCATGGGCTGATCTGCAGAAGCATTTCAGATATAAACATAGGGCGCTCAGACAGCAGCTGGTGGGCTCAGCTGGGGTCACAGATTGGAAATCAACAGAGGTAATACAGCAAGATGTCAAGATGTCCAGCGTGAGAGGATTTCTTAATTTGGATGCTTTTGAAGGCATTTTGAAGCCTAGGGAAATGGCAGGGTAATGGTACCCAGGATGGAGGAAGGCAGGACAGCTGCATGCCCTAACCGTACACACCTGGGTACTGCCATTGCCACCACCCCAGTGGAGACAGTCAGGCAATCCAAACCTGGGAAACAATGACTGCTTCATATCTCAGTTCTCCGCTTCAATATGATTTGAAGAAAAAAAAATCCAAAGGTCGGGAAAAAAGTGTTCTCTAACCTCAAACCAACCAAATTGGGAGGTTTTACAACACCACAGCCCCCCCAGTATATTGTAACACAGTACCTCCCCATACTGCCTCATCACAAAAAGGAAAACCTGTGCATTTTGTTTGTTCTACTAATAGATACTTCATAGCTTCAATATCTGGAACATAAAAATCTTTACGTTTTTAAGGCCTGAACCTGATCCTGAATATTGCAGGAGTTCATCAGAACTGGCTGTGGAGTGAAATGCAGGGGAGATTGCTGCATGGCCATGGGACAGCCCAGAGCTGGGGAGGCAGACTCCCTGCAAGAGCTGCTAACTGGGAAACGTGGTGGATGGAAGGCAAGGGGCCCTTCCACACCCAGTTAGTGAGTCCCCTGTGCTCCCAGACCTGAAAACTTTCCGCTGAACATAAATTAAAGGAATAAAACTTACATTTATTTTACAATGTTACTTCTACTTGACCTGACAATATTTCCACAAATGAACAATTACAGTTGAAGATATTACTGGGTGAGAAAATAGAAGCTTCCAGGATTTGAGAAAAAATGTTGTTTTCATATGGGGGAAAAAAGCATTTTCATTAAACAAGGCCAGTGTTGTTAAAAAGGGCCAGTGTTGCCTAATCATTAAAGCATAGAAACCTGCAAACTCAAATACGTGTTAAGAACCTTCCAGTTTACTGCTTGTCATTCACAGCTTCTCTGTATTTGCCCACTTGCCGAATGAGGTTTGCTAATACCTGCCTAAAACACCTACTACACACTTTGTGAGGAGTTTTCTAAAGGATGCTGCAAAATTGCAAATTAAATCATTAATGAAAAAGGATCAATATTCAGAAAGTAACACGTGACAGAGGGTCTTCCACACATTTACAACAGCAAACCATATTCTAATACTGAGCAGGAAAGCCCTAGATATTACTTTTATTTTAAAATCCTTTTATTTTCAAAATGTTGGTATTAAATTTGCCCATATGCTCCAATAACTACAGCTCTCGTGAGTCTTCTCTATTAATGGTAGTAAAAATAGTCTTGGAATACAGATACTTGAAAAAAGTTACTATTTGAACTATATTAGCATAGTGCAACTCCATTCTCTCAAAAACTTGTTTCACTGAAAAGAGAATCATAACTCATTACCTCTTTGCAATTTTGCTTCTTTCTTTTTTTTAATTTTACTTTCAGCACCACCCTAATTTCCACAGACAAAATGTCTAAGTATCAAGGATTTTAAATGCAGAACATGTTGTACCTTAAATGAGGTACAAAAAATGAAGAGTCTAAGTACTGAACCATCAGCCACACACTATTATCTCTACCTGCACGCCTGATGCTTCAGGCTATGGGCACTCAGATTTCCAATGGTTTGCTAACAAGATCTCCATATTTTCCCTCTACATCAATACTGGAGTTACAGATCCATTTATTTCAAAGAGATAAATAAATAAATATTGCCAATGTTTTTACACTCAAAGCATATCTCCTCTGATTTAGCAACATGACCTGTTAAAGCAATGTCAAACATCCATAAAACAGGTACTACCCTAGCTGACATGTTTCCTTGCCTGTTCTTCAATAAGCTTTTCTTGCCATACTCACCTAAATAACACAGTACATATTCCATTTAAGTTTTGCTGATCTTTCTTTCTGGGTACATGAAGTTTTCTTGTGTTCTACAAATCGTTCTTATCAGAAAATAGACCTATACAGTGCAACACAGTGCGATGAAACAATGGCTGGAGATGAAATTTAGAGACTACCAACAAGATTGATTTTTTTTTTTTTAAACATTTAATGAGACATTATCACAAAGGAATAATTAATGGTTCTCTTTTCCTATGGAACTGAAAATACCTTTCGCACCTGTGTAATAAAATACAGAGGTAACACCTGAAGAATTATGCATAGAAACACCTTATTTTTATTTGCAATACTGTTTTTTGTTACTGTTGTTACTACTGCTCCTAAAACCGCTTTAATATGTGTTATGCCAACATTCCACCATCCTTTTTTAATGCACATTTTTAGCCCTTACATGCAGAGGTTGCAAGCTGCGAAGTAAAAGTGAACTATACTGAAGTCAGACATTCATTTTAGCTATTCCAAGATTCAAAACATCCTATCATCTGTTCCTATGGAAACTGAAAGGATATTCTAGGTTATATCAGTATCAGCCGATTATGTTGCCGAGAAATCTGTGGTTTATTTTAATCTGTAGTTCAGAGGTATAAATTCATGCTTAGTGTTTAGCTCAGTGATTTTGAATTACTGAGGCATGGTTAACACTTCAGTTCCATTAGATCATACTTCAAGATAAAACAAACTCCTTTTTGACCAGAATAGTAAAGAGAAAATTTTATAAGGTTCAGTTAATCCTCATGAAGTTTACCGTTCAGATGTAGGATGTAACTAATATATACTTGGAAGATATTTTTTGGTTGTTTGATGAGCCATACGTTGCTGTATCACATCTTAATAGAACAGTTCAAGGAAAAAATAATTTAGATTTATAGAAAACTCCTTCAGTAGTGCCATGCACCAGATGGCCAGATGAAGGAATCTGATTTAGCAAGTTAACAAGATCATGAAAACCATAACCATAAGACTGAAGATGAAAAATAAAATTGAATAATGCAACATGAGTATATTTCTACGACAAAGAAACTTAAAGGTTAGGATAGAGTAGAACTTGTGAAGACATTTAAACAGATTAAATGAAAATTCTCCATATGTACACAGAGCCACTCTAAAAGAACAGAAACAATGTAAGTTAGGATTTTAATTAAACAGACTCAAATGCCATTGTGATCTTTCACAACAAAAGTCAATATGACAGCTATAACATGTTGGAGTAAGTCTTCTCTGTCTACATTAGAATCAGAAGAAGCAGTACAATGGGTGGTTAACATGAATTTAAATAAAAAAGCTTTGGATTTCATACTCCATTTTCACTAAACAAAACTAGATGATTTAAAGTCAACTATAGCTACCACCTTCATCTTATGCCAAAAGTAGCAAGCAGGTTCAAATTTTCCTCTTTACATGTAAGACTTCAGTCTTCTTACTCTAGATTCAAATAATTGACTACAAACTGAATAAGCAGAAATGTCTTCTATTTCTATACCATGCTGTAGTCAATCACTTTATTATGAAATAACTGTCTCGGTCTAGTTTCCATCAGGATCTCCTGCAGCGAATCAAGACTGTGGTATAATAAGGAAACATAACAACTACTGCCTAAAGTGTACTATATTGGTTGAATTTTTGAAAGTAATGAAGTTAAATTCCAACTACTGGCTTTCAAGACAGAAATAAATGTCAGAATTAAAAAAAAAAAAAAAAAAAAAAAAAGTAATGATTACTTTTTTTACTTAAAAAAACATACTCTGGTAGCATTTCAACTCTAGTTATTCCAGACTTTTTATGAGGGTAACCAACAGTATATGGATAAAAAGATGAATGGTTATGAGCCAGATTGGAGGAGTTCTTGATTCTCAGTTTTTTCTACTTTATTTACTGTTCTAATGATCATTTCGTAATTATGCACACCTATGCAGTTATGTACATCTACACAACAGCAATCAATCCCACTGACATGCTGAAGTGCACAAGGGCTTCCATTATTTAAAAGGTATGACAAAATATGATAGCTAATATGTAAAAGCAGCAAAGGGTAGGCAAAAAAATCTGGAAACTAAAATTGTGCTTTTGACTAGCACAGTACATCAGTGAGGGTAACATATTCTAAGCTCAATGAACTAAATCTGAACATTAGAGAGGCCCCCATATAACCAGGGGCACACAAAGTGACAGTCTGCTACAACATTAGACTTTGTTCTACAGTCAAGCACATCTCCACAGCGCTGACAACTTTAAAAAAGCATATTCATGCACTTGCACAGTCCATTTCACAATGAAGCATTCATCTGAAGATGACACTAAACCAGCAAAAAACAGCAGGCACACTTTGATTTAAATCAAAGTGTTTCAATATCATGAACTAATCTAGAAAAAAAGATGTTTCAGTGCAACACATACTCTTGCTAAAGTAGGTAAGATTGAAAGAAACTCGATCACAGGACCCTGCCCAGTCAGTCATGCCCCAAGAGCTATCCACACTTTCGGCAGTAATAATTAGAAGCAATTAGGAAATTCAACACTACTATATTTTTCCGTGTTTCACCAAAAAAGTGAAAAATTGGGCCAAATGCCAACCATTCTTAATATCTGAATATCTCAAACACCTTGAAGTGCATTTGCATGACTGGAAGATGCTGCCAAAGGCTAGTTAAGTGCATGTGTTGCTTAAGATCCTTGATATTAGATTAAACACTGACCTATGAATGATTTAAGATTCATTTCACCAATCTTGCCATAACCCTGCAAGCTGTGGTAGATAAGCACTCAGCTCAGAGGGCCCTGAAATGAAATAAATTATGCAACTTCTTGATGATTGTGTCTGGAAAACTGGTCAATTATGTACGTATTTTCCTCTCCAATCCCTTGGGGGATAAGAAACAAGACCTATTAGAGATCCTCGACAAGAGATTAAATGCTGGTCTATGAGAGAATTCAGATTAATGTCACCAATTTTGCCATAACACTGCAAGATCTACTACATAAGCACCTAGCTTAGGGAACCCTGAAGTGAGATAAATTGAGCAACTCCTGGATAATCACCTCCAGACAACTGGTTAATTATGCAGACACTTCATCCTCCCATCACTTTTCTCAGGCCCTAAGTAGCATTAGTCAAGAACGCTTATGCATATACATCTAGTTAGTAATCTTTTAACGTAAAAAAAAGCTGCATTTGTTTCAGAGACAACAACCAAGAGGATAGGTTCAGTATGAAAAAGAATGCAAAACACAACAATTCACAAAACAAATTCTTCTCAATGAGTTACAATATGAAAATTCAAAATGCCCCCAAATATGCTCAAAATAACAACAGTATAAAGATGTTACACTGTGAATAACTAAGAAATTTTTGTTCACATCATACTGTTTACCTATTTATCCTGTGTATACAAATCCAGCATTTGAACAAGTGTCAGAAGTAGAGTTTAGGATTTATTTCTCTACATTATTTTCTCCTCTTCTTTATTCTGCAAGGTTATAATTAGCAAAGCTTATTTTGGAAAAAAAGAAATTATGTATTTTTAAAAAAGCTGCACACTCAATGTAACAAAGGGTACTTACTAGGCTTACACCTATGTTTTTCTTTCTCTAACATGATCAGGACACTTCACTACATGATCACCAGAACAATTTCAATGAATTATGAGTGAATTTGACTCTCTTCAGATCCATACTAGGCAGGGAAGTAGACTTGTGCACACGTCATATAAGGGAAACTGGACCAAAAAAATGACATAATTTCTCTAAAACCTAAAAAAAACCCCGAAGAACCTCGTCAGACATCTACAGATTCCTCCAGGACATAAAGAAAGAAAATTTTTATTCAGCAGTCAAAAATGCTTCACTTCTAAAGCAATCAATGGCTAATGTCACATTTCCAAAGGGGGAAGAGATTTCATTTTTTCTGAGAAATACACAAACACCACGGTGTTTGTGCCATAAAAACATGAATTACACTGAACAGAAAAAGACTATGTATTACCTGTGTGTAAGTAATGTGCTACTGCTGTATGTCAGTTGGGGGAATCTCGGCACAGTTCATTAGCATGTGACTTATACATCATTAAATAAACAATAAAATAACAAAAATAATCTCTTTCCAAAACAAAGGGGATATACAAAAATGTTAAAAGGAGCAGGTTAGATTTTTTACCTCTGTTCTTTTTGTCAGAGTAACTTCTAGAAGCATCTCTGAAAAAAAGTTTGAATTCTAGATAAGACATCCACCAAATTCTAATTACTTTTGTTTTAAAATAGTTACTTCCAGTTTTATTTTTTAAAATGTATTTCCACATCCTGTTTCTCTTCTAAGTAGACACTGAAATACTCTCAAATGGAGACATACGGCTAATTTTTCTCTTTAGACATTGCTGAAAAGTGCTAGATGAAATATAGAAATACAGCTCGCTCTTACGTGAGCAACTGATCTCATGTATTATTTACACAGCAGATGAAAACAAGGGTGGAAACTAAAACTGCATTTGCAAATATGAATATCAAATAACTGAAGAACCACCTGGATAAATACAGATGCACTATTCTCAAAGGTACAGACAGCTACCAGAATACATACTGGCAGGAAGACAGCTCATCTGAGGAATTCTGTAGTATCTAATGTAGGAGAAAAGATGAAGGTCCCATGTCCTCTTAAGGGAAATCTCAGGGGTTGGAAGGTATAGATGTAAATCAGCTTGTCAGTGAAAAACATAGCTAGAATAATAGGAATCAAAGGCATACTATACACTAGCCACATCTCAAATTCTAGATTTCTTGGGCAATGCCTGCATGTGTATTTTCTAAAGCAAAGTATTGCTCTCAACATTGAATTCACAAACCATATCCAACAACAAACCTGTGATGCATAACCTCACAGTTCCTCATGAAAACATCCCCATTTCTGATATGACTAAGCACTAATAATTTTCTTCCAAACACTCTTCCATTTGTCGGAAACAGGCCCCTGGCTAAAGCACAACAGGCATATACTTTAATAATCTCTTGATTACCTGAAGACAGCCTGAAACACCTAATAAATCTGTCTATTTTTCAGGTGGAGTGGGATTGATTTCCCCAGGGTTTCTTTGTCAGTTCCATTTCAGTACTTAATATGAAGAGAAAATTATCAGAGAAGGTCAAATCTGACATGAAAAACTAGGAGTTCACACTGGTGAAGACTTTTGCTACATTTAAAATAAATGCCCACTTGCTTTTTCTTAGGCCCTATCTTCGGTCAATCTTTATTTAATAACCTATATGCTTCATAGCTTGCAAAAAGTGCAATCACAGCTTGGCAACATGCTCAAATAGCCAGAAGTTTCAACACTGGAATAGTAATCAAGTGAAAAATGGGGTGTTTTTTTTCCTACCACTTTGCTTTCTGAAAATAGGCATAGGTATTTACCACAACCATGACTTCTTACTGCATTAAATTAGTTGAGATGACAGGCCTAAGTAAAAGTTTGAGACATACTGATAATTTTAATCCTCAGTTTTTAAACCCAGACAATTTATTCAATGGACTCTTCTATTCTATATCTGTTCTATTTTCATGTCAATCTTCAACAGTATGAACAAATGCTACATTGACTTATAGGAGTTTAACCCTTGGTAACAAACAGCATAAAACTGTTCTAAACCTCTTTGTTCTCTAATTTAAGATCCAAATTTGACAGAAACATGTACCAGATTTCTCCTCTAACTCTAGCAATGAGGATTTAAAATACTTTGGTTTTTGAGAAATATTAAAAAGTATAGACAAAAGAACATTGAATTTTACAAAGGCAAAAAAATGGCACTAAAGATACTGCAAACACTTAACAGATGTAGCCAGGTTATTAAAATGTAGATAATTACATTTAATATAAATGAATGTAATTATGTATATTCATTTTCATTTCCCTACAATGAATATGTACCTCAAAGTTTAAACTGCTCTTTAATCTTTTTAACGCAAATCCTTCAAATCTTTTCAATATATTTCTGCACAGCTAAAAAGCAGAAATCTTCTTACAGTTTTAAGAAACTACATTTTTTGTATTTCTCTATAAAGCCTGGTAACACTGGCAATGCTGAATATGGTGTTGAACACATCAAGCTTTTATGACTTGTGTTTACAGTTCACCTACTTTCTTCCAAATTACAGGGTCAGATCCTGCAAAATTTTATTCTTGCAAATACTGTACAAGACCAATTTCTTTGACTATAGTCATATGAAAATCTCTCACATAAGACTTTTTTTCTTGTTTAATTTACACTGGACAGTGCTACACAAAGCAAAAGATATAATGCTCAAGTTCTTTTACACTTTACTTTTGAAAGGAAGTAAAGAACAAAGTGTGTTTTACCTGAGTCTCCACACCTTGCTCAAGCAACCTTTTAGCCTGGTTTTCCACCTCAAGACGAGCTCTTGCAATAAAAAGCAGGTCATTTTCAATTACTTCTATTCCAGACAGATCTATCCCTTGGGAAAGATAATCTATAAAAGCAACAAAACATTGATAAGCATGACACAGGATAATGGAACATTTTAAGCATGTTAAAACATTTCAAAGTTACAGTCAGTTCCAAGGGACATTTTTGTATATAATACCTGACAATACAATACATCAAAGTAATGTCTTATAACAGAAAAACTGAAAACCAGAAGATTATTACTTAAGAAAACCTGGATATTGAATACATTGAATTTACTTCAACACACTTCTTGAGACCCAGAGACTGCTGAAGAGGTGCAAAACATGAGTTTTAGGAACTGCAGAATCAAAATCACAGGCCAAGAAGGGGCAAGAAGTCATATCCTTGTCCCATAGAATTAACTACATCATTAAACTTGCCTAACCAGATGTTCAAATAAGCATAATTTGATCTAAGACCTGAAATTAAAGACCCATTAAAAGGCTTGAATTATACTTCATAAATTTAAATTGTACTACGGAACATTTGGGATCAAACACGAAAGAACGGTAAGAAAAGAAAAGAATGTATTTTTTTTCCTTTTTAATCACAGGATCATCACAAAATTTATTACCATAATGGAAACCACCATCAGTAAGGCAGCTACAGATTACTGGGATGGACTGGTGACTGCAACAATAAATTCTATTAAAATTCAACTTTTCTCAAGGCTTTTTTTTCCTTTTTTATCTTTCTAGATTTAAATTAACCCAATTCCCCATGACAAGGCAGCCTAGATCTTTACACCACTGCCTATCTCCAAGATATTTCAGTATTACTCTCATTTACAGTTTCCAACATTTTGCTTAATCAAGCAGGTTTTCCACTGCTTTTTTTGAAAGATCAAATAAAACTAACAAAATAATGGCCAAGGCATTTCACACAGTATCAGATACTTCCTTTACAAGATGATGTTCCACTATTTCCATTTACAACCAGTCCTCTGTGACTTCCTAATAAAGTTATCCTTCTCACAGTAAGTTTATTAAGGCACAGACTTAAACATCTTAACTAAGCCAACTGAACTTTTAAATCTTTGTCAAATAACCCTTCACTTTAGCAGCCATTTATTTTTGTTTATTCACAATAAACTAATCTAATTCTCAGATTAATTTTAACAATCACACATTCACAACCAAACACAAAATTCCAAGCGAATCATTTCACAGCTATGTAGAGGACCCTGTATCTGCACATGAAAAATACCATATAAGAAATTGAAACAAAAAGCTTACTGAAATACTGCATAAAGCTTAGTAAAGGCATAAAGGAAATCATCTCTCTTTACAGTATAGTATGTCAAACAGGTTTTAGCCTACTAAGAATAGGCCTGCAAATGCTTTTCCCTGCATGCATTTGTTTAAAAATGGATCAGAGGGGTCAAAGGACAGCACAGGCAATTCACGAAGCCCTGGGTGCTGGTGTGCTCACAGAGCTGCTTTTGCCACGGGCTACAGCAGCCACACTTATCCCTTACTTCCCTGAAATTTTTTGCTGTGACTAAGCTGCGTCTCTACAGGTGGTCTGGCATATGAACCCGTTGAAACTAATAATGAACTCCTACAAGTTCCAATGAGCAAGTGTCTTGAATGTGAAGACTAATTTTCTGACCCCTTTCTTTTAGCTTTCAGAAAAAAAAAGGAGGAAAGCACTTTCACAGAGTCAATCTACTGCCATAGTAAACTCTGAAGAAGTTTCTTGGCAACATGAGATTAAAAAAGGTGCAAATATTACCAAATATTTACATATACCACAAATACAAGAATTGCTGTATAGTTCATTTATGGCATAAAGTCATATTTTGGAAGCCCAGGCTGCTTAAACAAAACAAAATTAAAGTATGGTTATGATCTCCTAAATCCACAGAAAATCTCAGGAAGATGACTAAAAAAGATACCATCTCTTCCTACTGCGTTTTATCTCAAAATCTAAATTAAGTAACTTCAAGTGCTAAAAATCTAATCCTTCTGATGGTTTTAAGAAAAGAACAGAGAGACCATGCTGCTTTAGCTTCTCCAAATACCTCCATCTGTGTCTCAGACTGGCAGCCATCTCCTGCTAAACTGTTAAAATCTGCAGCTTTGTTCCAAATTTTCTGCAATCCTAACAACATGTCTTGGGACAATGCATTTCAGCAGGACTTGAAAACTGTGGGCCTTTCTGCAGATTCAGTGGTTAGCTGTACTACCACAGATGCTCCTAGCTGCTATTCTAACAGTAAGGAAGCTCTAGCAATTGCACATTTTTCAAAAGAAAAGCCGTTTTCATAAGGACAGCAGGTCTATGTCAGAAACACCTGCAAGTGCTTTCCTGACATTCTAATGTGAGAGCAGAAGCTGTAACACAGGTAGGGTGTGTGCCTTTTGATTGTTTTTGTCATCTAAGTATACAACATAATATTAGAAATCTCTACACTTGTGTACTCTCAAGAGTGATGCTCTGGACAGCAAGATGAAACCAAGCAGAAGGATAGTTGACACAAGAGCAGCCAGATCATACCCAAAATGCCTGTGCATTTAAGATCTGATTTATTTAAAATATTGCAGAGGAACTCACACATTCCAACCAGTCAATTTTAGTTAGTAAAGAAACCCTGTCAAGTGAAACACAACAAAAATGCTATCGGTTATTAACACAGGGAGTAGCAAATTTAGGGTTTTGCTTCAGGCACTTACTCATGCGCTAATTATTCTATTTCTTGCCATGTACAGTCAGTCAATAACACTGTGGTCATGATCAGAGCTGAGTGGGACATGAGCTGTAAGGTACTTGTGTCTTCTTGCCAGTAATTAACCAAAAACAATGCTCACCCCTCAGCTAGCAGACTCTGGGGACTGGTGTCCAGTTTAAAGCATGTCAGCTTTCCATCTGCTTTAACCTTAAAGCTCTGGAGTAAAACTATTACTGTATTACTCTAAAAGACTTAGTGAGTATATATTTATAACTGATAGCTCTTCCTTAAGAGATTTTAAAAGCACAAATCTAACATTTTGTTACCTTTGGGAAGATACGTGCTTTAAACAAATTAGCATCTAAGTATCTTGTACCATCATGTGCCAGGTGGCCTTGGTGGCTGCTCCAGCCACTTCTCAGCACAGCCAGGGAGAAAATTAGAGGAGGGAGCTATAGTCCTACAACCATTCCTGTACCTCTCATCTCTCTGGTAACTTTACCTCTTTATGTGGGTTCATGAACATAAAGGCAAATCCTTAACTCTCTCATAGGGTGTGGGTATTGTTTCTCTTCCATCACACCCTATTAAGCTTGGAAAGCACAGCAGGAAATTACTTTTTAAGAACTTTAAATGCAGACTGCCTGCCAAATCATTTTCTTGAACAAAAATACTGTATGTCAAGGCAGAATGCACTAAGACCTAGGAATAAGTGATTCTACTTCAGCCTACCAAAGGGTTAGAACTTCGTATTTTTTTAATAAAACGAATATTTTTGTCACTACAATTCTAAATTTTCTTGATTAACTAAACCTGAGCAACTGTTCTTATCTACTGGTTGAAGTGCTGCTTGAAAATGCATTTTTTTAACCAATATTTCCCAGATAGTTATTTAAGAGGAGTTTCATAGACAGAGACAAATCCAATATGCAGATAGTACAGTAGGCAGGAAAACAGTACTTTGAGCAACACGGTTAGCTATCCTTAATCTAAATGACTCACCAACACAGATTCTTCCTATTATGTGATCTCATTTTTAAACTTCAAATATTCTTTATGATACTACAGAATCAATGTAAGAAATTGAAATTTTCTGTGAGTATTAAAATATGTTTTGGAATAGAGATAACTGTGAAGCTAGCACCCTTATGAGGAACACAAAAACTGTATTACGCTCTTTTTATAGACTGAATTGATTTTGAGCTTTTGCTAGAAATTAGAGAATCAACAGAAGTCTACTGAGAACAATCAGGTGCACTAACAGAGGAAAACAGAAGACAGTAATAAACCAATGAGATTAAGCTGCATCACTCAAGAGGCTACTTGAGTCAAAAGAGAAACCCTTCTGTGTTCTCAGAACTAACCTCAGCGACATAAAAAGGGGGAAAAAGGAAGTTGGAACATCTGAAGTGGATTCCCCAGGAGCAAACAACTAAGATTTGCAGACACGTAACTCCCCGCAAATGCAAGAATCCAATGATAAATTAAGAGGTGTTCCACAGGAGACTGGGAAGGGGGGGGAGAGGGTATTAATGGAAAATAACCCATTCCTGAAATTGTAAATAAAATAATAGAATGATAAAATCACAGATCTTTGTTTTCCTGTTTGAGGACGGTTTGAGGCATATTTCTCCTGCCTTGGTCATTTGTTTTACATGGTTCTGCAGTCTTAGTTGCAGATTATGTTGGTGATACCTGTACCCCAAGAAGATACTGCTATTTTCTCATAGTGAAAAAAACTACAATTTTTGAAGAAACTACTAATTTTAATTTCAAAAAGTCAACATGTCTAAATGATACCCAAGAGTTTTGCTGGGATTTAAGTATGCAGAAGATGAGAGGCTACATGATTTTTCAAGAACTAGTATAGAAGACTCATTCATGAAACTGAACCTAAACTGCTATTGGCAGTATTTCTTTCTGTTATCTTCCATGGTCTTAATGGAAATGTTAGTTACAGCAGTAACTACAGAACAGGAAGGACATCCTGTTTGCCTCACTTGTATGTGAACCAAGAACCCAGGACGCTGCTGGGCCCAAATACGTCAATTTGTTTGTTTTTGTCAACAATACAGCTAATTTAAAACCAAAGCCCTGAGATCCCAATACCTCAGCAGAAGACCAATTCTCACCTCACCAAAGCTCAACCCTAGGCAACCTAAGGTTTCACATTATATCCCTAGTCTCTAGGTGGAATAGGCAAACACTCCACCGTAAAGAACAATTGTCTGCTGCTTGGAGACATTTAAATTTGCCATGCAATTAATGCACAGAGCAGGTGGGGAATAGCCAGAGCAGGCAAATTTTGAAGTGTACAAACTGGAAGCTGACGCCTCCAAAAAGAACCTTTGTTCATGTTCTGTTTTCACCAGACAAATTCTGCACTGACTGCCCCACACCCTGCACCAAAGTACTTGCTGAAGCAGGCCTTAAATTAGGCCTTTAAATCAAGTGAAAGGGAATCCACTACTGGTGCTATTAAACAATATCTTACAGCCATCTTATGTAACTTGAGCTCTTCTGAAAAAGATGTTCATTCCTATCAAAACTGCATAGATTGTGATGCCTTGTGAAGTGTTTAAAATAAGAATGTAATTGCTCTATACTAGGTGCCATATACAATGTCATATATTTTTAATATCCTTCTCAAAATTATTAGTTTTGAGTATTAAATTATTAACTTAGAAATTTTTGCAGGTATTATTAATTAATTATTAAAGAGGAAGAAAAAATTTGTTTTACTAAAATGCCAGTTAGTTACAAAACTCTTGATATCTTTCTTTCCTTTTCCTATACGGCAAAATTCCTGCAGACATTTCTTCAGTGAAACAACAGAGAATAAAATCTGTCTGCGTCACTAGAGTGCCATTAAGTTCCTAGGAAATCTGATCCTTATTTAAGCAATTTCTACCATCTTAAAAATTAACTACTCGTATGCATAATACATAAGATTTCAGTTTTTAGCTGTTTGAGAAACAGTGAGTCAAAACTGTCCTGCTGGAGACAGGCCCAGCACTGTGAGTGGGGCCCCTTGGCTCTGTATTTCTGTTTGTTTTCTCACAGCACATTAACACACTCTTTCTGTTTAAGTACAGAAAAGGAAGTATTAGGCAACCAGGTATAGTTTCTGATAGATGTCCCTAGTGAAGAGGAACATGAAAAATAAAACCACAGCAAAGCACTTCTCAACTCTTCACTGCAATCCAAGGCTGGTTTCATTTTAAAGAAATCAGGTCAACAGTACCAAAACCAAACTGGTGGAAAGCATACAAATCAAAGAAAGCAAAACTTGAACTGCTCATTTAAACACAGATAATTATCCTGTACTGTAAAACAGACCTGTCATGTATGTTATATTATTATAGAATGGTTTAGTCAGAAGGGGCCTTTAAAAGAAAATGCATTCAACCCCTCTGCACGGGCAGGGACACCTTCCATGGTATCATGTTGCTCAAAGCCCTGTTCAATCTGACCTTGAACACTTCCAATGATGATGTATCATCTTACCTGATCAAAGTTTTACTTCAGAAGAAATCTGAAAATTCAACACTCTAATTCAGAGACCATGTAGGTATGAAAAAGTTGAACATTTTCGAGCATGTCAAAACAAAGGGTTGGAATAAGAAAGACTGGGTTGTCATCCTGCACTTGGCATCAGCTTTGTTTCCTCCAAAAGACTGTTCCTGACTTTTTTATAGAATATGGTTTATGCTAAAATATTTAGCAGTGCTTTAATAACCATCTATGTCCAATTCTATCTACAGAGTAAGCCTGCTGCTTCTCTCCAGACTGCATGCAAAAATATAAAAAACACACCCTGAATTGAGAACAATTATGGGGGAGCAGTGAGGAAAAGTGACTAGCTATTTTTAAATTAAATTAAAGCTGCATTTAAGTTGTCTTGGTGGAAGAGTTAATTCCTACTGCTCTCTGGGCTGGAAATCAGATGCCACGCAGGATCTGGAACTGATGGAAATGAGTTTGATATCTATTTTTATCATCATCACTGACTGAACAATGAGCACCAAATTTTGGAGACATTCCTGTGAAAATGCCATGATTCAGAAAATAGCTTAACACACCAAGACAAACACTACTTAGGTCTAATCACAAGTTATACCACACGACTCCCACACTCACTTAGGCCTAAAGCAAGAGTTGTTGAACTCCTTTAAGGTTCCCCCTCCCACGCACCATTAGATCTCCCCCATCCCTCCCCCTCACCCTTGAATACAGACTCACAACCTTACTTCACCACAACCTACTAAACCTGCTGCTTTCTACTGTGCCCTCCCTGCCTGGACTGCCGGGCTCCAAGGGGAGCAGGCAGCAGCCCCACATCCAGCTGGTGGCGGCTCAATGCCACGGTCAGCAACCTGGGTGACAGGACAGAATTAACCCCCTGTGAGCTTACACCTGTAAGGGTGACAGCAATCTGAGGAAGTGCTCAGCATCCTGGAGAGCAGGGCTGCAATTCTGAAGAACCTTAGCAGCCTTGTGATAAGGACATAAAAAACATTACGAAGTTCAACAAAAGTGAGTTAAGCCCTGTTCACTGGGGATGGCACGGCCCTGTCCACACAAGCAGGTTGGGTGCTCGCTGGCTGGAAAGAAACTTTCAGAAACAGACCCAGATGACAGAAAATTTTACTTAAACTATCCTTGTGGCAGAGGCAGCTAGCTATGTACCAGACTGGGTGTACCCAGCAGGTAGAGGGAAGTCATTATTCTTATTATTTGGCACTCGTAAGGCTGCTGTACTCCATGCCTCCCAGTAAAAGAGAGACATTGACGAATGAGTCCAATAGGGAACCACCACGACAGGGGACTGAAGCATGTGAGTGTGAGGAGAAGATGAAAGAACTGAGTCTGTTAACCTTGAAAAGAGATGGTTTAGAAGAGATCCAACTGCATCTTCTGCTACCTGACAGACAGACTTTTCTCAGAGGTACACGTGGATGGGACAAGAGGCAAGAGACACAAGCTAACAGCATGGGAAGTTCTAGTTAGACATAGGGGGAGAATAGTGTACTTATGGTTCTGTACATCTCACCCATGGAGGATATTAACCTGCAGGAATGCACACATTTTATTTTAATATAATTAAAATTGATAAACTGTGAAATATTGGGATCTAGAACTCTAAAATCACCCTAAGCTTCTTAAGCCTTCCCTTAAAACAGGTTGATTTGAGAGAACTTCCTCAAGAGCTCCCAAAATATTTTTAGTAACTAAAACGGCATTTTTTTTCTAAATTCTCTGTGATAAAATACTCACAAAGAACTGTAACATTCATGCCATTCATCAATAGTACTTGGGTGGAGCTGAAACTGATTTCACCCCACGTATTCTATCGGAGCTATGGCCTAGAAATCAGAAAATATTCAAAAGAAAATTTCTTACACCAATGGCCATAAATTACAAGCATAATCCAGGTCTGTAACATGAAACAGAAGTTATATTCATGGAAGAAAATCCAGTACCTATATAACTTACAAAGTCCACATTTTATTCTGACAGTTAAGACTGTTCGCTAAAAATCAACAGAAAAAAAACACTTCTCCAGAATAAAATCATTGAAGTTTAATTTCGACATTGCACAGACAAGGAACTGCTCTTCAGATGTATGTGGACTTTCAAAATCAAATTTATTCTGTCAACAAAGCAATAATACCTCTACAAGTCAATACTCCTCTTGGGCTTTTTTTGGAGCAAAGTAAAAATAAAATACGTTGCCAGTAAAAATCTAGTTGTCCTATTTCAGTTTTGAACAGACTTCATAGCATCACAGATGCAAAGCAAATGTACAGCATGTGTGAAAGAGACAAAAACAGAAAGGGAGACAGAAAGGTATAATATGGAACAGGAGAGAGATGTAGCCCAAGTGGGGCATTACAGAAGAAATGAACTCCAGCTTTAAAAGAGTTGAGAGTAACAGAATGCTCAAAAATAACAGACAGAAAATTATGAAGGAATGTAGTGAACGGATACAAATACAGATCAGTTCATACACTTTGGTTTTATTAATCTGTAAGAGTAATTTAGTGCCATCATATGCTTTCCACCTAGCCAAGTTCCTCCCCACCCCCACCTAAGCCCACCACTTTGCACTGCTTTTTCACTACCAAGGCCAATGCTAATGCTCATTTCTGCTCATATTTCAGGAGGGCATCCAAAACTGGAAAACAAAGAGGTGAATAAAGCTTGATTTTAATAAACTTCATGCAGACAGTAATCAGGATTTTTACTGTCTTGAAAATATTTCTTGAAATCTCAACAGGTAAACAATAAGCAGTCCTTGAAATGGAGCATCTTATCAGTGTATAAAATGAAGCAGGATGAAAAGAATGTACTCTCATATTTTCCAGAGATAACTGCATTGAAAATATATTGGAACTACACCACAAAGCCATGTAGAGGAATTATGCCCTTCCAAATGGAGTGGATGAAGCCAACCATCTCTTTCCTGAACTAGGAAACTGAGATAAGGACCCATGTAAATGAAGGTATGTGACTTTGGCTGTCTTTTGTTCGCCTAAGTTAGCATCATAACTAAAGCCATGAAAGTCAGCAAAATAGTTATAAGCAGAGAGATGCAAATTATAACCTAAATTAACATGTTGGCCTGAAAATACCAGTCTTTTTGGCAGCTTTTACATATTATTAATATGTTATAATTCAATAGCTACGTAGAATTCCTCAATATAGAGCATTATGTAAACGAGTGATGATTCAGTTTCCATCAGTACCACCCCATGTTGCAATAGATCATGCAATGATAAAAGAAAATGAAAGAAAATTATGATGTGTCTGAAGAATCTCAGTCAAAAATAACTTCTTTCAAACATCCCACCAGTTGCTGAGAAGGCAAAGATGGCTGACTCTTCACTGAATCACTGTCTTCGAAGGAGGGCAGGGGAGATTTTGGTTCATTTGTGAGTTTTCATTAATGATGTCAATGGTTATCAGCCTAATTTTTGAATACTTTACACCTGGATAAAGGTATACATGGACAGCTACAGACTTACAGGTCAACAGGTCTACAATTACCATCCTGAACTAGCTAGTTTGCACTTAATTTTTGCTTTGGGTAAGATACATCCTACGTTCTTTGAGTTTGTGTCATTTTTGCACTAATATGTGCATCCAAAAATGTAGACTGCCCATGAGAAAACCCAGGTAGCTTCTAACATACACTTGTAAATGCCAGGAGATACTTTAGGATCAGTAGTGCTACAGTGCTATATAATCAGAGTAATAAAAAAAATCATGCTATCTTGGCCCCTGCATAAGGGGGAATACTATTTTTCTTTACTACATATATATATAAGCTGCAAATACTTCTTTCATATTTCTC
Organism: Eopsaltria australis; assembly: GCA_034509425.1. Lineage (NCBI taxonomy): Eukaryota > Metazoa > Chordata > Aves > Passeriformes > Petroicidae > Eopsaltria > Eopsaltria australis. The sequence continues at coordinate 277,272 of JAVTVJ010001341.1, read as the reverse complement.
TCTCCTCATGGGTCTCTCCTGCCTCTTTTCAACACCCACCATTCACCCTTTCATCCTTACACCTTCAGGAAAACACTTCTGCAAAAGCAAAACTGCATTTTCTTTAGTAACAGCTATGTTAACTCCCTAGGTACTCTAGAATATATGTAATTTTTGTATTCAATAAATGCATATTTAATTCCTCCCACCTCTCACTTGGCATATCATCAATAACTTCCTGCAATTGGATGCAGATTTACCTGTTTTCATCATCTTTAGAGTCAACAGATGTTGCGTAGCTATAAATCACACAGGCTTTATGTACCTCAGATACTTCATAGGAGAACAAAGTGAACCTTGTGTTATACAGAGTGTTTCTGCAGACAACTTGAACGTAACTGCAAAATTTTAAAACCTCTTGAAATACATCTTATGTCCTACAGTGAAGTCTTTTGGAAATTTAGAGATCAGCCTATGGTAGAAATCTGCCCTGGTTGCCAGAATTCTTGCCAATTCTTATAGCAATAATAAAACTTAGCAATAGTACTAAAAAAATAGGCAAGAAAAGAATGTTGTTTAAAAATCAAACTGAACCTAACAGTGTTCATATTCCAAACACCTGCAATTGAAGTTAGGCTGCACAGATGCCTGTCCTTTGACCTTTCAATTGGACTGTTCAGTTCAGACTGACAGTAATTGCCTCCAATGATTCTTTAATACCTTCTATTTTGCACAATTTGCATAGTGAAATTGAAAAAAGAAGTTTTAAAACCTTTCTTGTCCCCTCTACAACATTCATTGCAATTTGATAAAAAAGCTATCCAGATAAAAATTTATAAACTATTACTCTCATCCTTAGCACTGACTGTAATGTTTAGCTGTACCTGCACTAACAAGAACACAAGGAAGCTGAAGAAAATGTCACACCCCTCCCAACCTACCCCACAGGAGCTTCTCCATGGGGCTCCCCACAGCCTCCAAGCCTGACACATCATACACTCAAATCATCACCCAGCTATGAACACCAGTGGAAGGGAATTAGAGCAGTCTACCTGCACAGCTGCTCCTCAAACACAGAACAAAAGGAACAATCACCTACAGAACACTCCAGGACTGCCTTTACACAGCTGTGGCACATACCTTTCCTGCTACCAGTAAAAGGTCTTCGGCAACCTAGAAGAACAGTATGATCCATCACTATTAATCTGAGATCTTTCATGTACACTGACCATGATTTTCTATGAAAACCATATAGTGTTAAAATTAGGAAGCACATACATGTATGAAGGTTGAAAATTACCACGGATTAAGATTTCACAAAAACGAACTTGTTTCCTCAAAATGACTAAATATCAGCGTAAACAGAAGGAGAAGCCATTCTTTTTATTCCATTATTTCAAAATGGATAAAAATGAAAAGCTAAGTCTTCTCAAATACAGTACTGATGACACATTTGAGTTCTACTATCATTAATGTCATAGAGACATAAAATTAAAAATCAGTATCTATTGTAGCCGAGTTCAAAGTAATGAGCTACATGCTAAAAATATAAATCCTTTTTTTTTAAAAGTTTGCATATCCAAGGAAGCAAACAATAAGTTCAGGCAAGTCTTTCAGTCAGTAAAGGCACAAATTGTTAACAGATGGGTGAAAACATTTAATTTAGCAAGTAACTATTATTAAATAAATAATGCCGATATTTTCTTTGTAGAATTTCATAATTATCTATGAGCCAATTATTATTACCTACATCTGTCAGCCAATTATATCTAATAATTAACACAGAAGAGTGGAATGCACAAAAAAATGTGCTGCTTGAAGAATAAAATATGTTTAGCAATCTAATACTTAAAAATAAAATTGAGAAAACATACAGATGCATTGTGTACTCATATGATTCTATAATAATTTTTATTATAGTTCTAAATAATATTTAGTCTGGTAACAGATTTTTCTCAAGCCTCACAAAGCACAATTTGTGACATTTACTGCTGACAGTTATGAATAATTTCAAGATCAGGAAAGAAACAGAATCTTCTCTAAAAGAAACATTAATATTGTTTAAATTAAACACCTTTTCCTTGACAAGAAAAAGAAACAGGGAAAAAACTTTTGATTCACTTAATGGATTTTATGACCTTCTTTGCCATTTAATTTGCAAACTAAGTACATGAAAAAGGACTTTTTTGTTAGAAAAAAATACACAAGGAAAGCATTGCCAAGACGAACATTTGTAGAAACTTTAAAATCTTGGGTACTTTGGGTACAGCTGCAAATTACTTTCTGTGTGTCGGACCCTCTAAAAAAAATTAAAATAAAATAGAAGTCCGAAACAGCCAGTCAGGGAAAAGTTAAAAGTCCTAAATTCAGAAGTACATCGCACAGAGACACATGTGAGATGCCTTGCTTTTGTGGCTGGAAATAGCCAGAAAGTAAAGAGCAGTAGGAGTTGCTCCAGGATATTGGCTTCCCAAAACCAACTTACACTAGTAAACAGACAGTCTCAGTATGAAGTTTGGCTTGACCACAGTGCCCTTTAGAAGTAGAAGCAGTTTGGTTTTGGATGCTTGTGTACTTATTGGATTGCTGAAATGGTGAGAAAGTGGAAAACACAAAGCATCAGAAGGGCTGTAAGGTCTAACTACTCCAAAAGCAGCAGCAAGACACAGCAGCACACTTGGGGTCAACACTGGTCAGTCATTCTCACTACAAAAAGCTTTCTCCAAGGCTTGAGAGGCTGAAACACTGGAAAAACCCCAGCTACTGAGCATCTTAAATGAACATGGCCATCTTGGTACTTGCATCACAGAAGAGCTGCAGAATGGCAGAATGGACAGAGCTCAGCAGCCACTCCAAACTGCTGCTTACAGCAGGACTCCTTCTACCATGTGACCCTATTACATCACTACTTTATAGCTCTTTCTGTTTTCTGATTCAATTACAGTCATTGCAAGTAATTAAAAAGGCAGGATTAGCTGACTGCATTTCAGGAGACATTACACAGATCATATTTGTAAATAAAATGGCCTTTTAGGACTGGCTGAAGTAGAGGATCCTGGCAGAAGCTCGTGTTAGCAGTGATCTCTGAGAGCCAGAGTCACCCATCACATCAGCAGCCCTGGGTCCTCCTGTGATGGCCAGCACAGCCACCAGCAGGGTGCTGGGACAGCTCCCAGGGACCTCAGCTCCTTCACTCCCCAAAACCAAGCACTGAAGGGGGAATAAATCTCTAGGACTACAAGAGTACAAGTACTACAGATTTAACAGAACTTCCATTTGGTTTACACAAATGATCTAACTAATGATGAAAAGTGTAGTCTCTGTGAGGCACTGACTTTTTTAAAAATCCACATATTTACGCTATCATAAATGAGAATTCAAAATTAAATGCATTTTATAAGACATTTCAGTAACTAACTGGAAGCAGCTATTGCTTCCTATTTAAAGAAAAAAATATATTTTGATTATGTCATATTATGTTATGAAATAATTTCAGAGGAAAAAGCAAGTAAGACCCATTTGTCACAAACTGGATGAAAACTGGACTTCAGAATGTCTAACCTTCCCAGAAAGAAACAATTCCAAGTTTCATCTAACTCTCCTGAAGATTCATTTTCAACCACAAAGTTAATTATGTTTGATCTGAATTCAGTGAGCAGCATTACAGATCAAGGCAAATTGCTGGAGTAAGGGGAAATCAGACAGGTCTTCAAAGTCATTCTAGGTAAGACAGAGCACTCCTTAGAAGCATAAGGCTTCAATAATAAAATTTTGTTTTTTATAACAGGAAATAGGAAAATAATTTCATTGGCTCATTTAGAGAATACCAGTTTTCCATCATCTCATATATAAGTAGTGGCTTGTAATAAGAAAGGAAAACAGAAGAGGGGTTGATGGGTGGGTATTTACAAATAATCACTCAAAGTTCATACGCTACAAGAAATGACAGAAGAATTTTGTATGAAGTCTGTTGCAAGGGTAAAAATAAGTAGAACATAATTCTCATTTGAGAAATAGAATGAGGCGAAAAATCTGAAATTGAGTATCAAAGGCCCTGCAGCAACTAAGAGGAGGGATGTCTGTGTGGGCTGACAGAGGGAATCATTTAAAGTTAATAAAATACACAAACCACCAAAAGTACATTTCTGAGAACAGAAAAAACAGGAAAAGAAAAATCCCTGCTTGGTCCTAGATAAAGTAGAACATTTTAGAATACTTCTCCATGCTTCATGTCTTTGAGGAGTCTAAGTACTGTTTGCATGTGTGTTCTTCATTCTGCCTTCACTCTCCAAGTAACCACTCATGCTGCCATCTCAGTCTCCCTCACCCCTTGCCCCAAGTAAAACTGGAAAATATGGTGCATATTCAGGAAAGAGGAAGCAGAACATGGAGAGGGGGAGAGAGGGATCTAACCTCTCTTCCCTTCTCCAAAAAACAACAAAGGGAACAGTCATCAACAAGAGTTAAGAGCTAAAAACTGAGTCGGACCTCAAGCAACCATGGCATAGTTCTGCTTTAAAGTAACAACTGGTATGCATGTTTTACTGTGTTTCTCTACTCCTGAACTTCTGTAGAACTCCTGCTCTGTGCTCCCAAGGTTTTCAGAGTCCTGAAAACAAAATGGGATCTATAAAGTTCAGGTTCTCAAACTTTACCATGACAATAATATCTAAAAATGTGGAAATACGTAAGAGTAGGGCGAGATTTTTCAATTCTACATTGCCACAAGCTAGCAATACAGTCATGGAGGCAAAGTACTGACTTTCCCTTTCCAGAGAACATGTAGCAGCTGACACAGATCTTCAAAGGTATTTTTTGAAAAAACAGGGGCATGGTGTGAGGAGTCTGGGCCTGGTAACAAAGGATGCTACAGTATCCCCACTTTCAAGTGACATGCTTTATGAAGAAAGGTTAAGGAGCTGTTTTTCAGCTACACTTCCCTCACTGCCTCCTCCTGAAAGTGATTGCTGCTGGCTCCCCTCCAGCAAGGGCTTGAGAGGAATCAAACGATTCACTGGTGAGAACTGCACAGAGAGCCTGCAGGCAGAGGTAAGACAGAGAGCATCTTAATGGGGAAAAAACTGCAGATCAGAGATTTCTCTCATGTAAGGGAAAACTTACTGGAGACACTGGAAGGACTTGAGAATTACTGGACACTGGAGGATTAAATTACAGGACTGTCCTATCCCCTTTCAGTGAGGACAAGAAAAAAAAGGACCCCAAATCTGCATACACCTTTCACCAGCATTCCACCAAACTGCAGCCAAAAAACTTCCAAACCTCTCATCAGAAGGATTTTGCTTTGCAAATGTCTTTAGAAATTGATAACTACCTGACTCATCTCCACCACAGAAGAGTTATTTAATGGTGCATTACTTGTCACCTGTTATCAACAGTGTCCTTTGAACCCAGTTTGAGACCACAGAGCACAAACATAAATCTGCCGCAGCTTTTTGGCACTTCCTGCCAAGTACTTGCTCATACTCTGCAAAATTATTCAGACTATTAACCTTACATAAATTTTAAAAGTCTGGGTCTTCCTAAAGAACATGCAGAGGGCAGACTCATAAAAGTTCCTCCGTGCAGTTATCAGGACAAAACAGACAAGGAAGAACCATTAAAACTTCTACCTCAATTCAGGTACAGCAGTGCTGTGCAATTCCTGTACAAGAAAATTTACTGAAATAAAGTCCATGAAAAACTAAGGGTGCTGTAACACCTTAATAACTCAACAAAAGGTCTCCTGGAAGAAGAGACATAAACCTGAAGTTTCTCTGCTTCATCATCATAGCAGAGCATTTACAACAAAGGAAAAGCACAGCTCTTTCTTAAAACAGAAATAAATTTACCAGATAATCCTAAATATTTCAGCATGAAACAGCACATCAACCCAAACAAACTTTATCTATAGCACAAGGTTCCTAGATTCAGAAGTAGTTATCGTAAGATTTATACTAAGTCAAATATTAATGTAAATATTTCTAAGAACTCTTAGCTTCTAGTTTCAATTTAATTATTTCATAGACTCACTTAATATGTTATTGCTTAATGTGCTTAAAATGTTTTGACTAATTCAGTCAATGTTGAACAAAGAAAAAAGAGTGCAAATGACTTAAGAAAACTGTTCTTCATCTGGAAACAGTTTTCCAACACACAGTGATAGGTTTTCTGCCCATCTGTTAAACCAGCCCCATCAAATTGTTTTGAGGACAAAAAAGGGGATAGAAAAAAAAGACTCACAGTATTCATCATGACTCACACAGTATTTTTCGCTAGCTTTCCTTACTAAAGTGTAACAACATTGATTCTATATTCTGTTCTTAATACATATTAAGTGCAGCTCTAGATCACAAACTTTTCTTAGTGCACCATCCTGGGATGAAGTGAAAGGTCTACAGCATTTTTACGCCAAAAGAGTCTAAGTGTACAAAAGGCCTTCTGCTGGTGCAATGTATCCCATTTCACTCCAGAGCTAACATAGCCTGACTTGGCAAAAATGCATTTACACCATTATGTGTGTGCTGAAAGGAGCATCTGGAAGAGCCAGGACAGCAAAACTTCTGTAGTGAAGCCCAGACTGGAGCCATCCAGGCACCTCAGCACCGAAGGAGCACAAGGCCGGGGTGTGCGGCGCGAGGCTCTGCAAGAAGCACCTGCTCTGATTTGCAGCCAGCGCCCCGAGCACGCAGCGCCAGGCACACAGTGAGCTGAGAATTAAGAACGATGCTGTCACACACCACTGCATGGGCTGCTGCTCAGCAAAAGTCTATTATGAACAAGCTGATCTTCAGCACAGCTCACACTGCGATCAAACTGCTCTTCTGTGAATTAGTGTTTCCCAGTTTTCAGAGTAAACAAGCAAACAAACAAACAGTAAAGAAAAAAGCAAAACCTCCAAATAAACTACTGAACAATACCTGACATTTTGAAATAGAGATACTGAAGTGTGTGCAACTTTCTCAAGTAGGTCAAATCATTTAACATGAGACACTTGGCTATAGATAGTTGCCTGGTTCTGTAGATGAGCTATTCTTTTCTTATTGGCAGTAACAGTGCAGATATCCAGTAAATGAACCCAGCATGTTAAAAGCAATGTCGCAGCAAGTGAAAATAATTCAAACCCAATTCAAATTACTCCATTTAATGATTGTATAGATGTCATAAAACGAAAGTACATTAAAAATTCAGAAAGTATCAATAAGACCAAGAAGCAACTGCATATTGATCAAAGACTAAAACTGCAGATAACTGTCTGATGCTTCACCCCAATTCATTCCTTCTGCTCACACAGCAGGGCTCCTCTCCATGAATCCCTCACACCCTGTCCCAGCAACTACACAAACTGCCACTCACTTTTGTTCTTCTCCCATCCTGTAAGTTTTAAAAATAGCATTAATGCTTATACTAGATGTACTATATTTCTACTGTTTTATGACATTAAACCCTAATTTTAAGTTCAAAAAGTAACAACAGATGCTCAGTGGATGGATGAACAATGGAATTTTAAGTCAGCTTCTGACAGAAAGGGGATATTCTGTGCTGCTAAAACAGCTAATGAAGTGTAAAAGAGTTTTAAAAATACAGAATAAGGAAACTACAATAAAAATTAGAGGCATTCAGGAAAAAAAATTTACCAAAATTTCTTCAACATATTACATTCACAGAAGACTTCCAGTTCAAATATGACTGGAAGGCTTAAGGACTCTGCAGATCTTGGGATGGCATAAACTCCACAAAGAGAGAAAACAAAGATGAAACCTTTCTTTTACATGGGAAAGCTGCTCTGCCAATGACACTCATCATTCCAGTTGCTCAGGGTTTGCCTTTTGCATTTTACCTTTTAATTAGTTTTTAAAATTAAAACTTATTAAAAGGCCTGCAGAATTCAATAGTGTTAACACATTTATGCTTTATCAGACTAGTAACCTTATTTAAAAATCATCTAAGTTTATCACCTTTTATTAAACTCTTTCCATTAGTAGTTACAGAAAATCAGTTACAAAGGATGACAAAAAGAATGTGCAAACTTTGGCTGTGGTCAGTTCTTGTCTCAGAATCCATGCAAAATTAATTACTTTAATTTTCTTATCCACATTTAGAAAAATGTATTTAAAACCCTAACAGATACCATGGCAATCTCGATCCACAGCATGCAGATCACACCAACAGCTAAGTGCAATGTCAAAGGAATGCTGTTACAATAGAGATAAAGCGAAAATTAATTGGCAAAACTTGTTTCCAGGAGTACTGCTTAGATTTCTGACTGTTCTTTTTACTTGTTACGTCCCATATGCAAAATTATTCTGTCATAAGCAAATATTCAACTGGTCCAAGTTATGAGTCATTCCATTTACTCATTCTGAGTTCTGCCATAATGTCAGCTTTCTCCTACCCCTCTTTTGCTGAGTCGTCAGGGACCTCCATGGGAAGGTAATAATTCAGATACCTACTTGTATATAATATGACCATACTACAGATTTTAAGAAAGGGAAGATACTGATCTGGTAGCAGACACAAGTCTCTTGTGCTTCAGTTCCACATCAGTTTATGCTATCAGTTTTTATTCCAGCTGCCACTGCTCCCTCCCTTCCATATCTCCCAGCCACGTCATGTCCTCCCTACATCTGCACTCACACAATCTTTCTGCTGAAAATGACCCCAGTAGCTTTCAGCCACCGCTCAGCCACAGCTCGTCACCCCTCTGGATACACCTATGCAAGGAACAAGCTCCTGTCCACAGCAAAGATGCAAGGAGAATAGAATCACAGGAGAACAATTTATATCAGTTAACCAGAGATGGAAGTCAGTCTTTAATCCACTGTGTGTAGGAAGCTTCACATTAAAGCAATAAAAACCAGAACTCTGTAAGGTTTTGGTTTGTACAGACATCAAGTTTTCACTGTCTTAGTCAGCAATTAGTATCTATTCTGAGTTCCATTTACTCAATAACTCGTTAGCACTAATTACCACACACCTTCAACATATAAAGAAGTTAATGCAAAAATTAGTTGTGGCAAAAGCACTCAAAAATTTCAAAGCAGAAATACACATTCTTTAGAGAACAGTGCTGAGCAGAGTAACAAACTTGGGAAGAAAAAGTGTCAGATTATCTGGTATTGAAACAAGTGCCTTCAGCAGGGATAAACTGTGTGGGGGAAAAGTTTTCAAATGGTAATTAGACAAGTTCAGATTATTCAGATAATACTTGTTATCAGCTTTTTTCAAATGTTCAGTCACTGCCCTCCCTGAAAGAACTTAGGTGGATCCTATGTATATTCACAGTAATTCACTTAATCCAGCTACTTGCTCATGTTTTAGAGGAAGAGGGATTGATTACTTGGCAAAGGAGAGGGATAATGATAGTGTCTTACAAGCCTGTGAAGAGCAGTGGTCAGTAACCCCTGGAGTACACCCAGTTTGTGGAGCAATGATCAGTGCTCACCTCCACATCAGGTGAGCCAAGCTCTCCCCCGCCTGTGCCCAGTCCTGCACTCAGCACTGAGGCTTCCCTTGGCCCCAGAGCTGTGCAGGTTATTAAATGATCCAAGTGCACAGATCTCATCAGGATTAGGCCTCCTGTGCTCCTAACTGCTCCTAAGAAACTATCCAGTATTGATTCCAAGTATTGATCCAGTACATGTTAGCATGCTGGTTGCAGAGTAGAAACAAAACCCAGCACTATCCCCTTCCCTGGGGAGCTTTTTTTTTTTACATGTATAGCTTTAGTTTCTCCAAGCAGATAAAAGCCTTTACTAATCAGTAAGGGCTACATTTGGTAAATGTAAACATTACAGACAAGTAGTCTGGTGAAATAATCTTCTTAAATTCTATAAAAATATATTATTCAACCAAAGAGGATTCCCTTCTTCACTCCAATTACATGTAACTAACACAGGTGACTTTTTTTTTTACTCTAGAATTTTATTATGAGGGGGAAGGGGACAGGGCAAAAGACTTCCATGAAGAATGGGTCAGGAGTAACGTTACTGGCCATGAAAGTGAGCGCAAAGGCAGAAGAGCATGACAAACATCAGGACATGGCAAAAAGGATGACAAGAGCGTCAGGTAAATGGCAAGCACCACCATCAAGAAACTGAATATAAGATTTCAAAAATTACGGTAGACACCCATTATAGAATAATTTTAATGAACTTGCAAAGACAGTATTCCAGACTAATTTAACCAAGGAAAACTAAATGAAATCTCCCTGAAATAAAATAGGCTATACAGATGGAAGTCTAGTACTGTGGGTTTTACCTTTGGGAGTTGCAGCTTGCACAAGATTCTATTCTTTCATTACAAATCTGTTGTGTGGGGGGCGGAGGAGGAGTAACTGTGTTACAGGGATAAAAAGAATAGCACAATTGTTGTAAGAACATCTAGTTTTCTCTATGTATTTCTATCTATCACAATCCATCCTGAACTTCACATCTATTTTTTTCTCATTACCTCACCCTATACTATGTCAGTAAAGAATATATCAATGCTGGGGGGAAGCACGCCATAAATAAAAGTCCCTGAACAGGACATCACAAATTCATTAGTGAAGATCATTAAACAGCGTTCGTTTTAAGCGAACAGAGAAAACAAAGAGAGCTGATCAAGCTCCATCAGGAGAGTGAGGAGGACTGGCAGGAATAGCAGCTGCGCTCGAGCTCAGATTGGATTCGTGTTGGCAGAACTGTGAAATAAAGCCTGCAACATACTGCGCTTTTATGAATCCTGCTTTCCCAATAAAAGGCATCCCAGGAATTTAATTTTTATGTTTTGCCTTTCATGGGCTGTTTTACTTAGGATGGTTTCTATACAACTAAATCTGTGAAAGTCCAAGATGCAATTATTTAGACATGCTGCTCCTTCTAACGGTGCCCTCTGACACATACACTAACACAGCCTCATTCAGCTGAGTATCTCCAAGTGCTTCATAAATGCCAATTGAACAGATGCCACGAATCTGAAAAACATTGCTGCCGGAAAATTTTCTGCTATCTGATTTGGTTACAATAGTATGTTTTATTATACAGTAGAAAAGGTCGGTGCAAGGAGAAGAGTCTATACATTTAACAGCATTTTCCCTATATCAATTTTAATAATACATTTTTCACAGTCAATTATGCAAGAGTCAAGTTCCTCCCTTGCCAAGAAAATAACCCACTAAAATCTAAATAAAAAGACCCAAGAGTTTCTTAAGAACAAATTTAAAACCAAAATATTATGTGAAACATATACAAAAACCTAAACTTCAAATAAATGCAGAGGTATATGAAAGACACATAAGTAAAAATAATCCTTCTTATTTTCAAAGAAATGTGAAATTATACATTTAGGATTACAATTAATAGAAATTTATGGTCAAATGAAAAAAATGTAAGTAATTTTATTTCATTGAGTCTCTAATTTCTGGGCATAGAATACAAAAAAAAAGGAAAAATGTAAAGAAAGGAAGGATGGAGAAATGTGTAGGAAGATCTCAAAGTACATAAATATAGTGTTGTTCTTTGTGTTCCCATGTGGAAAGTACAAAAGTAGGTCACCTATTATGTATTACAACAGAGCAATATAAACCAACTTCTTCTGACTACCTTGGCAGGGGGAATGTTTCTGAGTATAACATTACATAATATATCGGTGCAACTATCTCAACCTGCTTTAAAAAAGTAACACTTCAGGATTTGTGAAACTGATGAACCAAAATTTCACAGCTCAGACTTTCAAACCTGAAACTGGGGCTAGAAACAGAAGCTCAAGTCCAGAAACTTCAGGATTTCACTAATTTCTTATTTTCCGAGCAAGAATTCAGAGAACTTGTCTAAGAATGGGACCACTGCACTCATGCCTTCTCAACTGGGATCACTTATGCAGGGAAACTGAGCAGCATAACTCTTTTTCTTCTACAGATACATATACCAGTTCTGTTTTTCATTTACCCTCTTTCTGAACTAACATCATAACCCCTGGTTTTTGTGCTACTATAGAACAGTAAACTATTATTTTATAAATCAAGCTCCAGATCAAAAGGAAGAAGAAAGTGTCATTCACTGCAATTCAGAGTCAGGTGAAAGGGCTGCAGTGTAATGTTCCAAGACAGAATTGCCTTTTCTTTGTGTTTTTCTTAGGTTCTGTTTAAGCAAGCTGCCAATTTATTTAATCCATCCACGAATGAAGGTAAAAAGGATTTGTCCAAGACGACACATAGTTATAAAGGAGAAACTGTAAGACATCTTTGCCTATTGAACTCCCTTCAAGGCTAAAAATAAACTTCTCCAGACTGAAAAATGCTCTAATTGATTAAAAATCCAGCCTGGTTTGTTCAGTCTGAGATCCAGATCACTCTACTCAGAACTCAAAGCATAACTATTCTAACTGCAAGTGTGGCGTAACAGTATGATAGAAACTTTAAATGAACATATAAAAAACCCTACCATCCATAAATCTGATTTATTCACATGTTTAGCAATCACCAGTAAGAGAATACCTACTTCTAATATTTAGTATTTTACTAGAAAGCCAACATGGTGCTTTATATTTCACCAGAGATAGATGTGTGTGCCTTGGTAATACAGATAGGAGAAGTATTTATTAATATTCACAGCGGCAGAATTATAATTTCATTTCTTACATTACCATGATCAACTACAAAAGCAGGTTTTTTATAACAAGCATCAGCTTAAGGCAGACAGCAGTGAATTCGTTCTAGTAATTATAGGAACTAGTGCAATAATTAATATTTTTTAATGTATCAAAGATCATATCTAGATTACAAACAGAAAGGGAACCATTACTTCAACACCGTTTCTTCAGTGATGCTTACTTTAATGTAAGTTCAAGCAAGGAAATCCTAAAAAGAGCCTGAGAAGATTTAACTTTTCAGATCATTTAAAAACCATGCACAACTACACACAATGGTTTACACTCAGAGATTTCCTTCTTCAAGTATGAGTAAAGTATCACTCTGTAGGCACTGATGAAGGACTACAGTGAAGGACTACAGTTTCAAGCAAGTTAATACTGAATAAATAATGAAGGAGAAATTTTATGTGTTTCACACACTGTTAATTTTTTCAATCAATTGTAATTGTAAAACATCCTTTGAGCAGTGGCAGTTTTTGCCTTGCTGGCATTTTCCGCACAAAGGTGATGGGGCACCATGGAGACTTGTATATTTTATTATTATTAAGGGAGAATTACTTAAAACTATTTTTACTACATTCTGTTTAAAATCTTGTCTTGAAATTGCAGTATTTGAGTCTACCCAGATTGTTTTTCACAGTAATTTTTCCTCTGGTCTTTAAAGCTATCAATATTTACACAGTCAATGATGCTCAGCTTTAAACAGTTAAGGAAAGGAAAGCACCATATTCAGATGCAATTGCTACAGCACTTTCCCACAATATTTAAAGAAGCATTTGATGCATGAAGCTTGGAAGCTAAATCAGTTTCCCTACTGTTTTTCAATCATCATGCAAGGCTGCAGTTTGTAAAACTGCTCACAAACCACAGAGACTGTATTTTTTTAATGACTTGTAGCACTTGTCTACAGTTCCCATATTAAGATATCACTGCATTTTTGGCTATCATTTTAAGCATTTTTATAAAGGGAAGAAGTTGAATACCAAGTAACTTGTCTGAGAAACAAATTTACACTTAAACCTAGCTACCACACAAGTCCTATGAACAGTGTTATAGCAGAAATACCATTCTTTGCCTCCTAACTAATACCACCTTAGGATTTTGTCCAATGTTTCATCCATTCCCAGCTGATTAATTATTTTTGCCTCAGTTTTTTTTTCCCTTTGACTTATTTCTACCCATGAGTAGAAATGGAGAGTTAGGAAATCCACCAAAGTGGGGGATGTGAAGAAAAGAACTTTCTTACACCTTCAGCTATACATCTGTAATTTCTTTAAACTTTAGGAACAGGTCTGGTTACACAAAGGAAAATCCCATTCATGAAGAATTTCTTCACTGTAAGGGCGATCAGGCATTGGAACAGGCTGTACAAGGAGGTGGTAAAATCACAAACCCTGGAAGTGGTCAAGAAACAACCGGGCATGGCACGTGGTGCTATGGTTTAGTTGACATGGTAGTGTTTGGTCAAAGGCTAGACTTGATGAACTTGGAGGTCTTAGCCAATCTTAATGATTCTATGATATTATTTCAGCTTAAAAATATAAAAGAAGACAGGAATGCTATTACTTCATTTGTACAAAAAACTACATTTTATCAGAGTTTGAGATTTTAAGTAGATTTGTGTCCATCTTTTCTCCTTTTCAATGCCCACACAAATAATACTATCATTTCTGATACTTTTAAGCAGAGTAAATGTTGAAAGAAAAAATTTTGTTAAATGGAAGAGTGGAAGAGAGGGGGAAAAATCATCTCCATTGACAAAATTAATAAAACCAGGGTCAACACGTCCATTCAAACTACAGCTTGAATTGACTTTTCCATTGCCATTGCAGCATGCCCATCCTTGGGAAAAAAAGGTTATTTTGGAAAGCCTCTGGGCTGAAGGTACATTTCCTCAAATTCAGCATTCTTTCCTGGTACCTTTTTGGAAACAGGATTCCACTCTGGAGAATGTACTATGCGTTGGAGAATCTCCATTTGAAGAATTCAACAATTACACTGTTTCTGTTGCCAGAAAGAGTGCAATTTGTAGCATTTGTAAGAATCAAGTGATTTTTATAACCATTTTATACTTTTTGTATACATACACACATTCATACAAAATATAACTATGGTACATCTACCACACAAGTTATAGAATAACTACTCTGTACACAGGGTTCACCTGAACACATCAGGCTCACAGGGAGCATTGCTTGTCACTGGCAGTGGTGACAGCAGTTTTAATCAAGCCGAGCAATCACAGATTTCCTCAAGAGCAGCAAGAGTTGTCTTGTGACAGCTGAGTCAGCACCCCAAAATCCCAGCTTTGGTAGAGGACCTGGAACAGTGCTGAGAATGCCTTGGGTGGTGGACACAGCAGGCATTTTGAGCAGTCCTGTATGTATCAGCAAACTGAACAGCAAAGAGTTGGGTACTGTAATTAAAACTATTTGGATACGATTCTCTTCTCCCAGAAGAAGCGTAACAGAAGTTCCTCAATTAAAGTTCAAATATAATTCAAATATTAAAACAAATAAATAAATTACTAACTCAGTAGGAATCCAAAAGCCAAAAGGCAGTCAAAGGAAAAAAATTTTTGTTCAGAGGGTAAAACAATAGCTGTCTGGCTGCTTTCTTGAGCCTCTGTCAAACAACAGGCTGACCCAATCTGTGACCTGCTCACACTGTTCACTGCTTTGATATCTAACAAGCACTTACTAGATAATGGTAATCAGTGGAAATTGGAAGCTATACATTAATCTGGGAATGTGTAATATTTGCCAAAAGAGAGACTAGCATCTTGCAGTATTTTGCAGGTGGTGAAATTACTTAAAAATAATAAAAACACAAGCTATAAAACTCAGCAACATTCATATTAATTTCTAACTGCTACTATTATTTTACTATGTCAGTAACCAATAGTGTTATCCCAGAGTAGAATATTGCTGCCAATATTATAAGCAAAAACATAAAAATAGGGTTTTCCAGAACTAAAACTGCATTTTTTTCCATTTATTTATTCATTCATTCAACAGATGCATTAGCCAAGACTCTGCACAAAACCAGAATATTAAATTAAATCAGCTGGATGTATTTCTAAAAAGTATCTAAAAATCTTTAAAAGATTAGCGATTTGGTGGATTCATTTCTTCAGTATATACATCTAGCAGCTCTCAGCAATCTTCAAACACACTTTGAAAATATAGAGGCTTTCAGGCAAGCACAGAAAGAGAAAAATAAACTTTGCATCTTAATCACAGATTTAAACAAAGACTTAAAATTACAGATTTGCAATTTTATGTGGACTCTCTACAGTCCATAGTTCCCTCTGCAGCTGCTGGTTCCTGAAATTTTTGGGATCAATCCCATTTTTATTCTCATTTCCTTGTGCTGTGGATCAAATCTACTCAAGGCAATTTTGTGCCCAACTGACCACAGGATGCCATTCAGCAAACTGCCATACATGGCAATCATATTTAACAGAATTATACCGTGGTACCAAAGTGAAGAAATATTGATATTGCTGAAGAATTTTTTCAAAACATCCAAAGCTTAAAGCAAGGTTACAAGTCAAGCTCTTAGCAGTTTCATACAAAAGCAACCAAGAAATTCAACAGTCAACATTCTCTGTCTATTTGTAGTAAAAGATCATTAAGAAAATGAAGAAAGCCTATATAAATAAATCTGAACAGCAGCTCAGTCACCCTTGCAGCAATTCTCACAATTTCCTTGTCCTTGCGTGTGACTCCTTTAGTTCTCATCAAATATTCATGCAACTAACTCCATGCCTGGCTTATCCTCAATAGGTGTCTTTTCTTCTTCCTTCTGCCACATAACACACACGTAAGGTGGCACTGGGAAGGATAAGAGAAGGGGAAATGCACCAATACAAGGCACCTAATATATTAATGACAATTTCTTTTCAGTATGGCACAACCCAAAGTACCACATATAAAAACATTATATCCAGTTTGTTCTACTCATAATATTGATTTGTTTAGCTGTTGTTAAACTGCCTGGTACTGTTTTTTTATAGGTTTTATTGATGAAGCATCTTTACACTTAATTTAACTTCCTAGTTGATGTTGGAAGCAACAACTTCTGAATGTCAAATTCCAGGTGACATATTCTGCAAACATGATTTTGTCCTATGTTTAATAATCTTCTATGCATGCTGCAAGGCCTGTTTCCTTAGAGATGGGGGGTGTTTAATTTTGAAAAGATGGATGATGAAGTAAAGAGTTCTATAGTGTTTCATCAATACATTTTAAAAATCTCATTAATTATTTGCATCTTCTGATGATTTGTTTTGCTCCCCCACCCCTGTTCCAATGCAGTTGAGGGCTTAAAGCAATTCAGAAGTAAAGTTAGTGCAAGAAATAATTTATATTCTGACTTTGCCAATACATTACTTTACTTTAGAAAAAAATAAATTTATGTCTTGAGAGACAGATACATGAACTATTTTTTCCACTCAAACCTCAATCCTCTCCTTATTACTCCAAAGATTTTCCTTGGTTTAACTTTGTAAAGTCCAGTTAGTCCTTAAAAATCTGTGCTTAAAAATCTGCAAAGGGAACAAATGTGGAAAATTCCTACAGTCCATGCATTCTTCAAAAAGAAATTGATCTTGTATTATAGAGACTGGACAGATTAATGAAATATAGACAGACTTTCCAGATCTGCACTAGGCATCTAGGACATAACCAAACTGTTTTTCTGCAAAACACAATAATGTAAACAGAAGCTACAAAGTAGATACACAATGATCAGGCATTGTGGTCATGGACACCGCACAAGAAGCTAAAATCCTTGGTTTAAGTGTTAATCCACAATATCTCTAACTGTCCATATAAATTTGCTCTAAATTAAGGATACTGAACACAAACTAAATCTCTGTGTCTAGTATCAATCATTATTGCCCCGAAGTACACTGTAATAGCTGCTTTGCCTACAGGCTTCAAGATTACTGAGAGTGGCTCTTATACTCTCACAAATGCTATCATCACAGCCTGTAACATTTATCAAGGTGTGCACTTAACCAACAGTCCAAGAGCCACTGAGTCCTTACATACAGATGCACTCAAACACTATTGGAAAATCCCTGTGGAGTATTTTGCCCTAGACCTGTATTGCTTATTGAGATAATGCCAACTAAAAGATTTCAGAGTGGGAGTATTAAACAGGGTATTAGCAAGAGTCCAATAAACAGATGCCTAGAATTTTTTGATGGTGGCCAACAAAACAGATTTCTGAAGAATATATAAAAAATTTGCAGGGAAAAAAACAACTGTCCTGGGGGGAACAGAGAGCACTGAGTTTTCCTTTTACTTCAACAGCAAGGCAGCAGAAAAGGTATTACAACATAAAGCAACTTCAAAGAATAACATTTCAAGCCTAACCACCAGCAAGCTTAAAATAGTAACCACTTTCAAAGGGCAGGCTCTCCTTTCCTTTCATTCTTTCCTCGCATTAAAACTAATTTGCTTGATTAATACGATAAAATAATGTTCTCCATATCCAGCTGTCTCTCAGGGGGAATAATTTCTCACTGGGCACCATATCTACTGTGGAAAGAATGAGAACTAGAAAAGACCTCTAGTTGTATCAGAACAGCAATTTCTCTTTTAGAAAGACAGCATGGTAACAGGCAGTCAGTGTGTAATAACTCACATGGCTTTCCTGTTGATGGGTTGTTGCTGTTGCTATTCTCCATCTTCCACATTTCCTCCCAGAGCTCCTAACCCAAGGTATCAATTTGCAGAGCTGCTAGCCTACCTAGTAATAGTGAAGCTTCTCACTTTGAAAGGTACCCGAAATAATGCACATAACATTTTTCCTTTTTCCTATTCCTACCACACTTCACAGCTCCTATCACTACAACTCATGCTACCCATGTGTTTTAATTGATTACAGAGATCAACAGTGAAGACTGACGAAGAATTTGACAAGCTTTTTCTCCATAAACCTGTACTTGCTCATCATCCATCAGTACATCAAAAATGTCTTGAACAACCGTTTCAAATTTCTCAAGATTTTATTAGTAAAATAAAACTTAGGCTTCAAGCTTAATGATTGCAAAGCCAGCTCCAGGCATCAACCATTTACAAAGCAAACCAATTTTCCCTTCTTCAGACATAGCATTGACACCACTGCTCCCAGCCTTCTCCCAAAAAACAGCAAATGAAAGCATTTTTCATACAAGCTGTGGTTTGCTTCAGTATTACAGTAAGTGATTTCAAAGACAACAATTATGCAGTGAGGTTAAAAATACTTTAGAAGATGGAAAAAAACTGAAACTATAGTTTAGGCACAAAAATCCTTGGTATTTGAAAGCTCCACAGACAAAATTAGTCCTTCATATGCATGTGTATGCATGCATTTTAATACAGTTTAGGTATTTATTTTAGATTCTACAGCTACAATATCTATGTTTTTTAAAAAAAACACAGAAAATATGAGGGGTTTATATTTCTCTTTCATTTATCCACTTAAGAAAGTAAGAGATGTTTTTCAATAATCAATAAAAAAATTAAACCGTATTATGGATACAAATTATGAAAATGAATTAACCCAAACAACAGAGGAAGAAAGAAAATAAACTGAATATGATACCAACACAAATCTAAATTTAGATCAACATGCACATCAATCAAACAAATATTTTTTTTAGCAGAGGAAATGTGAAGCCAACACACTGCACTAAATTAGTTCAATTTCCATATAATTATGCATTTATCATTAGAGCTTATTACTTTTAAAATTCTCTCACATGTCTTTTTATGGCACTACATAAACAGATTTTTCTATCAGTTTCCCTGAACAACCTTGTAAAATCAACTGAAGAACTAAGATGGCAAAGAAGGGACAACAGAGTAATTTATCATTTAAAAAATCAGACAAGAAAACATACTGCATATAATTTTTCAGATTCTGAGAGCTTAATTTGTAGAATATCACCACTATCAGACTGATGTGGAGAACTTCCTACATTTGAACTGAACACAGAGGCTGACATGGTTTTAACTGCTTACATCAATCATTCACAACACGGGAGGGGAATCCAACTACTGTCCTTAGGTTTTATTTTGTTGTCTGAAGAAGGCAAATATGCTTCTGTCACATGCCGAGTTACTGTGTGTGGTCACTGAACTTTGATTTTAAGGGTAGTAAGCCTACTGGATCCTTTTCACACACTTTCTGTAGTGCTTCCAAACCAAACCAGCCAAGCAGCTGCCTGAGCGAGACTGACACATATGAAGTCATTGTGGTGGTAACTCTTACACTGTTGAGTTAATTTTAACAAAATTAAAGGGACATGACAGGTGATACCTATTCATGTTGTGTTCACTCTACTTACAGGGCAATTAAGATCCTAAGATTTGTCTCCTAATTTCAGCTAGAACAATGCTTGCTACTAGGCACACCATGTGAACACTTTGTCTTAATTAAGAGACAACGGTACCGCCTTTCTAGTTTACAAAATTACTAGAAACAAAGTCTATCCAAGATTGCTGCTGAAAAAACAACTCCATAGAAAATCTTCCTGCTTTTTAATTTTATTTTAAATTAGCAATTCCACTTTAAAGATAGTACAGCAGGAAGGTGTGCAACCAACCTCCTGCATCAGGGGATTGTAACAGGGCAGCTAGTGCTGCTCCTGGCTATGCATGACTTTCACAACAAGGGTATCTGACGGAGAATCCTGAACCAGACCCTAAAGTTTAAACCCTGCATGTTAACTTCAGCTGCCTCCCAATCCAATACAACACAAACAGCCAGGCAGAACACTTCCTGACACGTCTACACTGAGACTGCTGTGGGATGCACAAACACAAGAGCTGCCAGGAGCTGGGACTTGGAGGTGCTGGGCAACACAGCCACTCAGCAGCACGGAACAGTGCTGAAAACTTCCTTCAACATACAAAATATCTTCATGAAAGAAAGGTAAGCAATGCCATGGGACTTCAAACCACAAGGCAGTATTTCCTCATTGTACAGCCATACAGCAACAGGACTCCAGCTCCAGAACATTTCAGCTACTGTGCTAAACCACTTTGCAGCTTTGGGGATGGACGTTCTTTCAGGCATGCTTTCACAAGGCTCACACAATGCGAGCAGGTGGCTTTGTTATTTGTATGTTCAAAGCAATACAAAAGAAACGATGTCAGAACTTCAAAAGCCTTTCCATAATAATGAAAATCCTCACTAAAATCCAGTAACAATTACCACCTTAGAACTAAGAATATTTTACAAAAGCAGAAACCTCTCAAGTTATCAGAATAGTCAAAGCAAAATTTTAATGGAGAAACCAAATTCACAGCAATATTACAATTCTTAAAGAAAAATGAAAAACTCTCTTGAAATTTATAGTCACTAACTAATCTTTTGTCAAAAACTACTACAACATACAACACCACTCATGAATGTTTATACCAGAGGACAAACCATATCCATGGAGAAAAGCTGGAGTGAGACTGATGTTATTTAAATTACTATTATATTTACCAGCCATACTTCCCTCCTGAGCATAACTGATACTGCTTTTTTTTTTTCTTTCCACTAAAATGCTTAAATAATTGTGTAGTAATGCACTAGGGCCATGATTTAGCTGTACCACTTAACCAAATTTATTGTTATGATACAAAAAGGATGCCTTCCCTACATATAAGTGACAGCCAGCAATGGTTTTGCAATACTTCTTTGTTATCACCTCACTGCGCAAAACTAAAACAAGATACATTTTTTGCATTAACAGCTACAGGGCATTCTCTAACTTACACATTTCCTCCTGAGTACAGAACCTTCCAGTGCTGAAAAGGTCAACAGTTGTTCTAACATGGAATACTACTGAACAAATAATTTATGTCTAATAATCATACACACCCAAAGGAATTTTATAAGACATTCTTATTCCATGGCAAAAATAGTTAATTTTTCCATACTTAAGCTGCTATCATTAACTCTGAATCTTGAAAATTAATACGTACACATTGTACATAAAAATACATAAACGTGTAAAATATATATACTCTTATATCTATCATTTACATATTATCTATTTTATCTCTATTTAAAAATACTTGTCTTTGTGCTGCTTCCAAAGGTCTTCATCTTTGCAAATACAAGAGGAAGCACAGTGAAACAACATACAATTAATCTGGAAAATCCAGATTTTTCCAGGGATGTAATTCTACAGTGGCAGAACCGAAATCAACAATGCCCCATGTGTAGGACTGTTTTCTGTCAAGGGAAACATGAATGTTAGAAAAGTGGAAAAAAAGCCCTTGCAAAACCCAACCTAAATAAGTCATTACAAAAATAACAAAACAAAGCAAGCTGTGTGGCAATCAACAATAAAGGAGAAGAGAAAATAAACTTTAAGGATAAGACACTGAATGGAAAATTAATTTTTTGGATGTCAATCCTTGCTGCAGAAAAGGAATAACGGCCTTAAAACAGTTCTCTATAGATTTAAAAAATGAGAATAAAGTACTTGAGCCAAAAGAAAGAAAAGACCATGTTACCATTTGAGTCAGAATGGTACTATCCACAAATTCTAACAGAATTTCTGCCATTAATTCAGTGTATCACTCTTAAATAATAATAATAAAAACCTTTATGACCAGACCTTGTGTATGGGTCAGGAGTCAAGATTTACATAAAAGCATGCTGCAGGCATGATCCAGACCAGCAAACTGTAATTTCAGTATCAGGTAGAAAGCAGAACACATTTAGAAATTCAGCATAACAAGGGCAGATCAGTACAACTCCCAAATCCAAACAGCTATTATCCACTGCTTATTTTTCCTTGATACTACAGAAGTTACTGGATTTTCAACAACATTCTAACAAAGTTCTTTGCAACTGACTATTGAAGAAACTGAGATACAACAAGGTAAGAAACAATTTTAGATATAGATCAGAAACTACTAAAACAGATAAAAATCACAAAATATTCAGAAGAGTTAGGTTAGAATTGGGCATGACACTCCTCAGAGTAGGTAAATGAAAGGTATAAAGGAGCTATCTAGGTGGAATTGAGTAGATGCACCATGTAAATAAAGCTGAACGAAAATCACAGGGCAGAATATCCAAAACCACCCAATATTCATTTTCTAAAGCAACTTGAGCTCTAAAGACACTATCTGGCACTAAAAATTCTGTATGAGTTAGGATCTCAAGTCTCTTGCTAATATGAAAACAGATGACATTTTTAGACCCAGCAGCAGTAAACTTCTGAATAGTCACTAAATGAGCAGCAAGATTCAGACTAGAAAACAAGATGTGCAGTACAAAGAAAGTGTTGCTGAAGTATTCAGGATGAAAAAAAAGAATAATGCAGAGAACAAGAGAAGTAAGCAGACACAGTCTCACAACTGTGCCAATAAAAATATTCATGAAGATCCATGACACCTGGATATTAAAATAGTCTACAGCAGGTTTATGTAAAGTTAAACTCTAAAACACATTAAAAGAATTCTAAAATTCCAAAATCAACGACTCTGATAGAAAAGCTTTAGTATTGGGTACTTCATTTGGCCCTGCTAATCCTTTTGAGCCTAATGAGTCTTTTTAAACAAACTAAGCTTATTTAAAACACTGCAGCTCAAGAAACTGATTCAGGGTGATCCTATCAACACACCAGCAGTTTTGACCTTCAGATCTAGAGATGACCTACCACCCTTTGGGAATGCAGTAACAGTGTTGGGACATTACTTCCTCTATGTAGAAAGTAAGACAGTAGATAAAAGACTGAAGAGGACCAAGAAATACGCTAAAATTTACAAATTTCTCCTGCTCTCAGCAAAACAGAAAAATACATTCTCACATACAGCTATGACTCCTGAATTGAATGTACAAGTACTACAGGGGTGTGCGTTATGGCAATTGCCATTATCTCTACCCCTGTGCACCCAGTATCTCTTTACATGCGCATGCCTCTACATCCTTGTGCTCCACTCTGATTCAAGCTCCTGCCTCTTTGCATTTCTTTTCCCTCCACATCAGACCCAGCAGCCTCAACCCTTCACAGTCTATTCTCTGTTACCATCTGGATCTCTCTCTCCCCTTGTGTTGCCATTCTCAATCCTAAAACCCTTCACTATCAGTCTCCTGGTTTAAGACTCCTGCTGTCACCTGATACTTCTACCTTCTCATTACCTTTTCACCCTACTTTTCACTACCCTAAAAGCTAAAATGCCAGTCAAATTCTTTCCCCCATTCTGTACTGATATAGAAACAGGTATAAGAACAGCACATTTTCTGTTTATGCTGGGTGCCTGCACATGGCTCTTTTTGCCCACTCTTCCCTATCTACCCTTTGAAGATGAAGTCATCTGTTCACACCATCTTAACTAGCATCTGCACAGCAATGGCTTATAAGCATGTCTATCCATCCACCTACTCCTGATTGCCTCCATATGGTACTGCTTCTTTTCCTGATTTTGTCTCCAGAAAACTTAAGCTTAATATATGTTCACAACTCAGCTCCTTATCATTCCTCTCAAACACTTCTTGCAGATAAAACTTCTGCCAATATCACCTCCTGTCATATAGGTAGTCTTTTGTGACCCCTTTGCCTGCATTTGAACCATATATTCACAGTATGCCCAAAATCCTGCTACAATCTTCCTCCATGTGTACATCTTTTTATAACAGTACAGCTCATCTAATACCTCCATCTTTGTTCAGGCACACACTGAAGAATTAGAAAGGGAGATGAAGATTCATCTGTTTAAATTTAGACAGGCTTCCTTACTTATCCTTAGTCATACTGAAAGTGAAGCAAGTAAATCTCTTTAATATATTAGTATTTACGCTTTCATTTCAGGAATCCTCTTTATCACATCACCCTTAAGAGCTGTGCTGGTATCACTGGTTTCAAGCTCTTGGGAGGCAGATGATACAGAGACAGCTCAAAGGGCTCAATCAGCTGCTACTCAGCATACCAGCTGGTACCTACTGATCTCTGATCAAAGTTTCTGCAATCTTTATTTACATGGTTTCTGAACGGAAAAGAGTATGGAACAGGAAGCATGCTAGATGGGTATGAAGTCATTTTAAAAAATAAATAAAGCATGCTGTTACCTAAAGATAAATAATATATTGGATGTCTGAATAAAAAAAAAAAAAAGTAAAGAAAAGAAATAAAGACATCTGAGTTACACAACGGCATTTTGTATTTGCATTAACAACCTAAAAACAGAGGATCCCATCAAAATTTTACCCAAACTACCATCTCAACACAGTTACTTATGTAAGAACCCTACTTTAACATTTAGTAATTTATCACACTTTACAAAAAAACCTTAAAAATATTTTAAATCATGATTAAAAAAGCCTCACACTCATCTGTGATTAAAAACTAGATAGGGACATTTTATACTCAGATATTCTTGAACTATTTGCTTCAGCAAACCAATTCTGAAAAATATTATTTTGGGGTTTATACTGAATTTATTTCCAAGGTTTATTTAGCACCACTACTAATTCAAACAGGTATTGTGCTACACTTCTCATTATGTGGTTGTGAGCATTGTTTAAACTGATAGGACAGATTCAGAAATAAGTTACAAAACAAAAAGTGAAAATGAAGACATCCCTTGCAAAGTGAAGGTCCAGAACATCAAGTAAGAAGGACATCTTACAAAATCCTGTCAAGTCTCTAGCAAAATTCATGTAGAAGTTTTTTTAGAAGTTTACATTTCAACAAAATTAATAACCTCCACAACTATACATACACTGTACATAGTGATGAATCCTAAATATAATTTTTTTCTGATCATGAATCAACTGAATTATCAGACCTGAATAATTATCAGGGTCTGAATAATCTTGGTGCATCCTAGCATAAATTTTCCAAATATACATGTGGTTACCAAGTTATCCTGAATATAACTTATTACTACAAGATCTAGATGACCACTTGCATGTAAACATGTACGGTGAAATTCAGCATGGCTTAAAGAGGCAGCATTATTTCAGAATGTTCTTAGGACAAGAAAAACCAACCAACCAGAACAAACAAACAAACAAAAAATCAAACAAAAAACTCAAACACCTAAAAGGCTCAGAAAAGGAAAGTAGGCAAATTCAAATATAGATTGTTGGAAGCTTTTTACGTAATAAACGTTTAATCCCTTTTTTTCCTCAGTGCCATGTGGTTTCCAGTGTACACAAAGTAAAGAGTGAAAAGGTAAAAATAAAACAGGCATACCCTTAATATATTCCAGAATTCATAAATCATTTGTAAATTTAGTCCTTTTATAAAAGAATCCTTATATAAATCGGGGGGAGGGAGGGCATCAATCCCATATATGAAGCACAATTTAAGCCCAACATCACTGACCAATCAAAATTAGTGAATGCACTGCATCTCTCTGCAGTGAGGAGAAGCGACAAGGTAGGCTGTCATTCTGCAAAAGCTGCCCATCGCAAGCTTTCCTCTCAGAAGCACTGCTCTTCTTTTTTAGAAAGCTTGAATCTCAGTGGTGTCTCTGGAGACAAGAAGCCTTCAGTATGTTAAATTACTTTCATTATGTATTTTCAGATGCTTATTGATTCTACCGTAGCAAGAGTGGGAGACTGCAGCAGCCTGTAAACCAGAACTAAAGCAATTGTATACATTAGCAGTATGCTGAAACAATGGCACAGTACAGGCACAAATTTTCATTAAGGTCATTTTTTGAAGATATGCTTATTACCCTCTTTCCCTTCTACTCTGCTAACAAGTGAACAAAATGAATCCCTCCAACCTGGAACTGCTTCACCTGCATCGAGAATTTACCAAATCTTTAGTGGAGGTAAGACCTGTTCCTTATTATGATATGCAGAATAAGCAACATTAAACCAAATTAAAAATTGGAGCAAAAAAGGCAAGATATCAGATTCAACTTATATTAAGCAGTAATATTTTGTTATATTTAAGTCCAGGAAATATTTAAATGCTATTTCCCCTTCCCCATTAAAAATATAATGATAGAAAAATGTTATTCTGTATGAAAGTCTTATAGATTATTAAGAACCTGATTTGTTCATACAACATGAAAACAGTACGGTTTAAGCTCATACAGTATTGGGGAAAACAACCACATAAAGCAACCGGGAATATGCTTTTCCTCCCTCGGCAGTATTTCCAAATATTGGCAGTTAAATATGTTTCAGATTTATTCAGTTACTCTTCGAAGGATCAGACAGTCTGTAATTAGTGTATACTTACTGCTTTATGAAGGTTGGCTAATATGACTAATCTCTGCTCAAAAAATCCCCCTTTTTGTTGTTTTTTTTTAAACTTATTTCTTTCGTTATCCTGTACATTCAAGCCATTTATGAAAAGCATGGATTTGCTAAACATTTATTTCAAGAAAGGAAATTATAACAGTATGCAAATTAAACAAAAGCATATTTTCTAAAAGGCTCATTCAGTTTCTCATTAAAAGACAAGTGAGTTGTATGCATAAACTACCTGCTCCCCAGAGCTGTAAAACTACGTTTTCTAGCTTTAGTCACAGACACTCTGCATTCAACAGTAATTGCTTCTAGCCAGGATTTTTTTGTAATCTGCACTATCTGGAGAACAGCAAACTTGTCCAAAAAACCTAAATTCCTGCAAGCTGACAGAAGAAAATTATTTTAGTGACAAATAGAGAGCAGGCTAACTGATTTTCTATGTAATCTACAAGGTCCAATCTTAGAGATCCTTTATTCATGAAATAAGTGATATTAGAAAATATATTCTTGCATTACTTTATTTTTGAAATTATAAGCCCTACTTTTAACCTTTTTTTTCCTCCCCTTCACAAGGGCATGCAGCAACTAATTCAGTTTTACAACTGACAATATGAAGAATACAGTTGACCGGGTATCTTTGTAGCTGTATGACCTACAAGCAGCAGGATGCATCCCTAAAATGTATTCTTAAGACATAAAGGAATTAAAAACAAAACATGGAACACACTTGCTTTGCCATTTACGTGCATGACACTTCAACAACATACATGGAAGACTAACACATCTGCTCAGATTTTCATTAAAAGAAGAGTGCAATGATTGATTCTTAAAATGGTGAGCATTTCTTAAAGAGGGATTTATAATTTAAAACCAGAATTGTGGAAACTACTGATGCATGAAGAGACAATGAAACATGAAATCCCAAAAGGAGAATATGCATACTTCACCAGCAAGCTGAATAAAGGTTTAACCAAGCTTTTTCTATACTACTCATTAAATAACTTACTTGTCATAATGACTAATGGATATTTTTCTCTCAATTTTATGATGTTATGTATTCTCCTTAAATCAAAATAAACCAAATTAGGTAACCCATGGTTACTCTCAAAGCACATGAACTGGATTTTATGATGTATAGCAACTTCTTTCACTAAGCCATCACTCAAAACTAATGAGCAGGAATATTACAGAAAGAAATACGCAACCATAAACTAAGGATGTCTACACACACTCTGAAAACAGAGATCAGAAATTATTTTTCTCTAAACCTGGAAAATAAAAACAGGCTTCTACAAAATGCAACAGGGGAAGGAAATTAACATCACTTAGAAGAAGGTTTATTTGTTATTGCTGGCTTGAAACTCAGAACAGACACACAGAATATGCCCTGGTCTGTAGAAGTATCCGAGGCAATTAAGAAGTCCCCATGTTTAATCAGAAATTTTTGCTGCTGAACTGCAGGAACAAAAAAAAAGGAAAACAAAAAAACCTGCAAGAAATGAAATAAGAGCTCAGCTACCACTTGATTTCCAGGTTACAGAGCGTGTCAGAAATCTCTCAGTGACACCATGTGTCAGTTTGTGCCAAGCTGCTGCCACGCTGTGCCAGGCCCCTGAGGCACAGAGAACAGGTAGGTGCCTCGGCTGTGCCCCGGCTGTGCCCGAGCGGCGCTGGGAACGAGCTCCTGTCCTCATGGCTCTGCTTCCCTGTACCCGAAACCCAGCAAGGCAACAAGGAGGTGATCTTTAATCTATTCATGACGACCTAACACATCTCAGGTTTTCTGTTTTCACAAAATCCCGGTTGCTATAATGTTAGGGTGAGACTGTCATTTGTTTTAGCAGATCTGCCTTTGATTTCTTCCTGGCTTTAGCTAGTACAGAATAATTTCATTTATCCAGCAATGCATTTGGAATGGTTTCTTGAAATCCATTCACAGTCAGGACAGCATACAAGAGGGGATCGTACTCCTGAGGGTTAATGTAAGACACATAGAGGTTGCCTAAATTAGAAATGAAACAAAGCTTTTGAAATATTTCTTGTTTCATTTCACACCTGAGAGTAATACATTCTAATTTACATCTTTTTTATTTAAGAGACACATGTGAAGTAACTGTTGAAGAATACCAAGAATTTTCATCATACAATTTGCAATTAATAGTATTGTTCAATTGAGGCTTTTCAGAACTGCAGATGAAATACATTTGCATACTGTATCCCAAGTGTGCTTAATTCATACTTTCATTTTAAGAGCTCAATTTTGTTCACCTTAGTGCTATCCATTTTAATGTATTCAGAATAGAACAAAGGTCAACATTCAAATTTATATTCATGCCAAATATGTCCCCTCTTAAATTTAAAGCTACCAAAAAAAACCCCTCCAGTATCATAACAAGAATTGAATAGCCTCTCTTTTATTTATTCAATCAGTTACTCAAGAGCTGGCTGACGATATAAATAATACAAACATCAGGTATTATATGCAGATGCTATATTTAAAACTTACCCGCATGTGTAAAACTAAGCAGATGAAACACAAAATAAAAAATCTGCTAGGTAAAAAAAATACTTTTTTGATCCTTACTTATTACTAAGAGAAACATGCTATGTAAATCAATTGGGTTTATTTGCAGTTTGTAAAAAAAAACGAAACAAAACAAAAAACAAAACCCAAGAGACTATTTTCTTTTTAAGTATTATTTTCTAAAATTATTTGCTTAAATATATTTTGGAATAAAATCAAATACTCTTCCATTCCACATAGGCATAGATTTCTTAAAGAAACTGAATATGCAAATCAGAAGAAGGAAATGTAGTATTTTATAATAAACTCAATTTCCCAAACCCACATAAGTTTTGCATTTGACATTAAATATCCATATATAAAATTGTTGTAGTGGCAAGCATCATACACATAGATGCACAGAGGATTAAAATAAACAGAAGGTTTAAACTCTGTAAAAATCTGGTGAATTACAGAATGTCACATTTCAGTCCACAACACTACTGTAAACCTCATAAGAAAGAGTTGGATAAATTGGCATAAATAATTTAAACATTCTTTTTATGATACATAAGCAATAGTGCTCCATGTTCCTATCACTTTCTTTTTCCACAAGAGCTTTTTAAAATGATCTTGATCACTAATTTGTTAATACTTAACAACACTCTTCTAAAATGACCCTCAAAGCAATACAAAGGCTATGCGCAAAGTATGGTTTATTCAACAAATGAGCCTTTTGTGAAAAACCACACCACTATAAACAAAGGCTTGCCTCCCCAAGTGGAAGCTTTTCACTATTTTTTCTTTTTTCAAACAAATCCTGCTTTCTTTTAAAAAGGAAAGACCTTATTCTAAATATTCAGGCTTTTGAGTCCAAGCCAATTAAAGCTCTAAACATACTGTAAACGAAGAGTTTGGTAAGAATATTGCTTTTCCTCCCTCCTCCTTCCCTAGCATTTATCTACAGTAAGTGTTAAAAAAAGGAATCAAATAGTTCCATATTTTATTTCACCTTTCAGGAGAAAAACCAGCTGCAACAAGAGAATGTGTTTCTCCCCCATTCTGGAAGTCAACATGCAGTCTGAATCTAACATTACAGTTCGAGATGCCATTGATGACATCGATACCAACATGTACCAACCACTGTCATATCCATTAAGCTTTCAAGTTTCTCTCACTGGATTTTTGATGTTAGAAATTGTTTTGGGACTTGGCAGCAACCTCACCGTGCTGGTACTTTACTGTATGAAATCCAACTTAATCAATTCTGTCAGTAACATAATTACAATGAACCTTCATGTACTTGATGTAATAATTTGTGTGGGATGTATTCCTCTAACTATAGTTATCCTTCTGCTTTCACTGGAGAGTAACACTGCTCTCATCTGCTGCTTCCATGAGGCTTGTGTCTCTTTTGCAAGCGTTTCAACTGCAATCAACGTCTTTGCTATCACCCTGGACCGATACGACATCTCCGTAAAACCTGCTAATCGAATCCTGACCATGGGAAGGGCTGTGATACTAATGACATCAATATGGATCATTTCACTTTTTTCCTTCCTGATTCCCTTCATTGAAGTCAACTTTTTCAGTCTTCAAAGTGCAAGTACTTGGGAAAATAAGACACTTCTGTGCGTGAGTACAAACGAGTACCACACTGAACTTGGAATGTACTACCACATTCTCGTTCAGATCCCAATATTCTTCTTCACTGTTGTAGTAATGCTAATTACATACACCAAAATACTCCAAGCCCTAAATATTCGGATTGGTACAAGATTTACAACGGGACAAAAGAAGAAAAACAGAAAGAAAAAAACTATTTCTTTGACCACTCAGCATGAGACTACAGATGTGTCCCACGGCAGTGGAGGAAAAAATGTCGTCTTTGGTGTCAGGACTTCTGTGTCTGTCATAATTGCTCTACGCCGAGCTGTAAAACGGCACCGGGAGCGACGGGAACGGCAAAAGAGAGTCTTCAGAATGTCCCTTCTGATTATCTCAACATTCCTTCTCTGCTGGACACCCATCTCTGTTTTAAACACCACCATCTTATGTTTGGGCCCAAGTGACCTTTTGGTAAAGTTGAGATTATGTTTTCTAGTAATGGCATATGGAACAACTATATTTCACCCTCTACTTTACGCATTCACGAGGCAAAAGTTTCAGAAAGTTCTGAAAAGTAAGATGAAAAAGCGAGTTGTTTCAATAGTGGAAGCAGATCCCATGCCAAATAACGCTGTAATACACAACTCATGGATAGAGCCTAAAAGGAACAAAAAGATTACCTTTGAAGACAACGAAGTAAGGCAGAAATGTTTAGTACCTCAGGTTGTCACTGACTAGATTTCAGTATTCACCAAAACACATCAAACAGAATATCTGAACAAATTGTAAAAAAATACTGCCAAATAAGAAAAACTTTTTTAACTATTGGCGAGACTGTATATTTTCAATATATATGTTAAATAGAGTAGGTCTAGTATATTCAATTTCTTCATTATGTAAGATATATGTTGCATGGCTGTTTGTTAGCGTAACACCATGTGTATATTTGTCAAAAATATTCAAGTCCTCTTTTTTTAGAAAATAAATAGCCTTAAAGAAGTGCAAACTTTTAAAAATATTTGTATGGCTCAGTTTCTCTGTAAATATAAAAGAATTTTTAAGCAAATATTGCACTTGGGAATATTTTCTATAGCACAAATTCACCATTTTACATGATATGGTATTTTTAAATTTAATTCATAAACAGTATTGATCAGAGGTATTCTGAATATTATGCAGCTACAACATGGACGCATTTTGACCTCATACTTCAATATCCCACTTATTTCAATCTTCTCCAGCATGCAACTACCATGCACAGAAAAAGCCATTTACATTATGTCCTTCAGTGAATGGTTCAGAATCAGTTACTTTTGATATGGGGATAAAAAATTCATGCTGGTCCAAAAATTGACAGTAGTCATAAGAAAAGCGTAATATTTTGCATATACAATCTCAGATCCACAATTTCTACATAGAAAATACACCACTTTGAATAATTACAAAGGACAGAGTAGGGGTAAAAGGCTAAGTGAAGGAAAAAAGCCCGAATGAGAAAATTATCTGGCTGATGCTAAAAGACAACCAATCAACTGAGTCAATCCTGAGGAAAGGCTTAGATTTTTCACACTGACCTCTAGTGTGACACAGGGACCTTATATACAGAAAATTTTCATTCATACCATCTGACTACATAGGTATGATTGTTAAAAACCACAGTTAAAGTAGAAGATAATTTTTCCTGCCTTTGGTAACTTCATTATTTTCCAGGGTGTTCCGTTCTAGCCATGCAATTGCCTTGTCACAAACCAATCACCAATGCTGCTAGCCACTGTATTCCTGCATTCCCTGGGCTGCCCTGGCATACCTTTGTTCTACATTGTCTTCTTCCATTTCATCTTAAACCTGCATTGAAGAATCAAGAAGCCCTAGGAAGTTTTCATCATCCATAGCACTGTAAGCAAGAATCAACATATTCATCTAAACATAAGTTTGTCAAGTTGTTTGCACCGTGCCATGCTTAAAAATTTCTTCATTTCAATGAAACAGTTGTGGGGAAGGGGAAACAAAACAAAAAGCTGCAAAATCAATGAGTTATGATTTCACTCCTCTGGTTACATAAACTGATCAGTGTGTCACCAGCTACCAGTATATTTAAAATGCTAATTCTCAGTAACTATTATCTTATATAAAAAAGCACAGCATAGCCTTGAATATGAGAGCTAGTTTGACTAAAGCGTTACATAAAAAATTAGGATTTCTCAAGCACTTTTCTGAAGTTGTGTATAAAAAAAAAGTGCAGTTTTAAGGGAACAAAAAACTCTTTTCCACTACATTGCTAAATTATTAATCATATGTGTATTGCCAAAACTGGTTTTGTGCTTAAAAGAAACACTTGCTATGTACCTTAGTTCACTTGGGCTCATGCCTCAGCTTACCAGAACAGAAGACTAAAAATATAATACTATAGCTCCATATTCCACAAAGAATAGCTACTTACAATCATCCAAATTCTACCTAAAAATGCTATTATCTGATTGATAATAATTGATTCTGTGAGATTACTGTGTAACATATATTCAAACTTTCATATTTTCATACTTTCACTGGCTTTTTTGTTGTGAATACTTGTCCAAAAATACTTGCATTCAACTGTACCCATTTAGAGCACATTTTTTATCTGAGTTATTTCTGATTTTCTACAAGAATTGAAATCCTACATCTTATTTGAGAGGTTGCAGAGAAGATGTAAATGCAGTAAGGTTTTTTTTTAATCCCATATCCTCCACATTTAACACTTTGAAAAATTCTTTTGCGGTTAACTTCTGAAAAGAAATGTACCCAAAATATTTAAGCAGGAACTATTGATTTTTCTTTTTTGTACCCCTTCTTCATTTCCCTTTCAAGCTACCCTCTGTATTTTGAACACTAGAAGGAGGAGAAGGTGGGATGTGTAGGGTTAATATCATAACATGATTTCAGTGATTACTAATCTTCCAATAAAGCATTCTTAAATAAAAGATACTACTCATTCATTTAAAAAGAAGGAAAGGAGAAATGATAATGAACAGATTAATAAGGCTACATCATGTCCTTATCTGAAAAAAGCATTTAAGAAAAGCTTTCAGACTTGAAAGGTTTCGTGACAACATAACCTTACTTTTAAAAATTACACATTTAGTGTTAAAAGCTCATTCATTAGAAAGTCTGATGCAATGAAGCAGCACTTCATAGCAGAGAAAGAGCAGCCTAGGAATTACCCAAAGAGATTAAGCCCAGTTTTAAAGGCTATGTCGATCACAGTCATTGATTGCCTTCACGAATATAAGCAAGTTCATTTTTACATTTACTATTCTCCATCTTCATTAAATTTTTTAAGAAGGGACTTATACCATGTGTATGGAGTACACTTTGAGGGCTGCAGAAGAAAATTCTGCATACAGCGGGAAGGAATAAAAGTAAGAATATGTGCCACGCTACATACACCCAGAAGCCATCATGAAACAGAACCATGCATGACCTGTACCACAGAACGGATTTAACACAAGACAAAATAAAGAGCAAATTGTGAAGACGCACTACATATCCTACACACACAAGAGGATTTTAGGAGCAATATGAAGGTGTGGGTGCTTGACAGATAGACTAAAACAGAATGCAAAGAGGCAGCATCGCTGAAGAAAGGAGGGCAAATTTATGCCATAGTATTGTACAATAAGAAGCCCACTACATTCTTAAAAATGATCTCACCACAGTGAATCATTAGTTCAATTACATTTCACACCACTCAGCCTAAGGCAAGCAGAATTTTACAGGACTCCAGAAGTATTAATTCCAGCAAACACACCTTAGAAACACAAGCAAGCACTGACAATTTCCACACGTTCTCTGTCTCTGAAGTATTAGCTGGTATCTAACTATGCTGTTTCTTAACTGCAAATGCATTTCCATTCAATTTTACATTGTAAAGTGAGGTTATCCCACACTAAAAATATCAAAATAAGCAGAGTGCAGTGACAGTATCTATTAGAATACTCAAGAAGCATACCTTCACACACTAGTACATCACAAACCTGCGAAACAGAAATATAGAAGTATATCAGAAATACCTAGTTTCTGGTACGCAACAATTTTTATGAATTACAAGGCATGTAAACCACACATGGTCAGAAATTCTGTTTACTTTATTAGTGCCAGGGGAATAGCAGTCACTTTTGTACTTCCTAAATACATTAGATTAAAAATGTATGCAGTTGGATACACATCAGATCAATTCACCTCTCTTCCTTCATTGTTACATAAACACACACATGTATGTCATACATAATTATTATTTATCCATACACTCCAAAAGCTGGGTTTAACATCAGCATCTATTTTATATTTATATGAAGGAGGTTTTGGTAAGAGCATCACTGAACTGGACTGACAAGCACTATGTCCCACCACACATAAATTTAAACATCCTATCTTACCCACCCTTGTTGGATTTTTTTTCATTTTAAATTAAATAATACATTTAAAGGCTACAGAATTTACCCAGACAGGAGGAAAAAAATTCTACTGTGTTAACCATTATATACACTATATTGCAGTGCACATAGTACTTCTTTTTAAATCAATGTATCTGCTAATCATCAAAATCCCTTGATAGTTGAATATTCTACACTTATGTTTGGTTCCTGTGAAGAAAGTTTTTGTTGCCAATTGCCACTAAATTCTTCTGAAAGGAAAGAATACAGCATTCTTTAGCAAAGTTTCAATGCAGTATTAAAAAATTTACAATACACTAAATTACTCTTCTGTCACCCATTGTTCAGACAAAATACCTCCAACATATAGCTAAGGACAATCAGCTTCTGTCTTAAAATCTTTCAGCCCTATAAGAGCCAGATTCCACTCCGACTTCACACATTCTGCCATAATATCACTGCATGTATTTGTCTTACACCAAGAAGAAAGAAGAATATGATTCTGTAATTACCTTCTCCTTTTCCTACTTCATAGAACACTTGTGCAATTCAAGAAGCAAGATTAAACCCAGGGTACCAGTTTTGTTCTGGTAGGGGAAGGTTTAAAAAAAGAAGATAAAAAACACATACTAACTGACTAACAGGAAAATCAAAATCACTACGAGCCAGTAAGCATTAAGTAAAAAGGATGTGAAGAAGGTGAAGAGTACAGGTTCTGTGGAAAAGGGCAGAAGGAAGTGCTCTAAGGCAGCTACAGCCATCAGGACCACAGAAAGGCAGAGGGCAATGTGCACTTGCTGTGGAAAGAATGCTAGCCTTATTTTTTAGGTTGTAATGGCAAAAAAAATAAGAACTTATCTTTGTATCATTGAGTGCAATATGTGGTTATGCCAAAATTGCTGGGAGGAGAGGGGAGAGCAAGATGAAGAGCAACTCTAGAAAAGGCTTTTGATTTAACAAATTATACACAGAATAACTGACAAATCAAAAGCATGCACTATTCTACTGCCTCTTTTCCTACAGAAAAAGTACTAAGTACAGAGGACAAGCATTACAAGAAAGGACCTGAAAAGCTAAGCATCTGCTCCCAGTTATACATTTTAAAATATGCCACTGAATTTTCCTTAGTCAGGTAACTTCTGTTCATCTGGATGCTTTGAGTGTGTTTCACTACCACAGTATGTCTTCAACTATTGCTTTTTATCTCCATTTAATTATTTTTGTAGAGTAATACATTGAAGGAGATGTATCATTAGACCTCTTAATATTCTTTGTTAAAATTACACTTCAGTGATTATTATAAATTGAAACAGAATGGTGGAAATATCTTCTTGTGTATCTACTTTATAGATTTCTGTATCATCTGTTTTCCTATTTCGCAAAGAAATTCTCACACAATGAAAAGAAACTTACTTGAAATGAAAAAACGGAACATTTACAGTGAAAGTTGTGTGGTAGGTACACAACTCGAAGTAATTAAAACAGATTCTTTTTATAGTTTGAATGAATTGTATCCTTTGCAGATAAGCACTTCTATATCCCCATTCTGATTCCTGACACTGCAGCCAGGCAAGCAGCCAGGCAGGCTGAGAGCACAAAGCTGCTGGCACACAGCACACCCTCGTTTCCTTTCCAAGATGGGGTTTTGGAAATATACTTTTGGTTTGTGTTACCCTGATACAATCTCTAACTTCTTACCATATATTGTAACAGTTTAACCTGATACCATATCTAATAAACAAATCAATGTCACTGCTGAAACAACAGTGCTGTAAAATCTGTCACTCTCACTATTTCAGACTGCTATTAACATAGCTGTATTAGCACAGTTTTACTTTTAACTGTACCAGGAACTCTCACAATCTGTTGTGAGGTTTTACTTCAAATTAAACTCAATTTCAACTCAGTTAGTAGGGGGAAAAGAAGCACAGTAACTTATTGCTACTCTGCACCACAGTGTTTTTCCGAATTCTATTTCAAGATATTTTTCATAAATCCTAGTCACAAACAGAGAGAAGAAGGGGTAAGTAGGAGAGAAGGACAGATTCCCACATTAGTAAGTTATAAGTAAGTGACAATTTGAGCACCAGGCTACATTTACAATGGGCTGAAAACATGCATAAGGCAAAAGAAAAGGAGAAAGGAACACTATTTGCCATGTATGTATCATCACAAAACAAAAGGTGAGTGTGAGCACTGCTGTTGTAAAACACTTTAATAATAATGCGAAAGATTATTACTCCTGCTAAGAGCTCTAAGAGCTTGTAAGTGATACCTCCCAATGAATAAGAACAAACGAAACATAAGATGTGAAAATTGGTTGATGAGAAGCTCAATATGACCCAGAAATGTGCACTTGAAGCCCAGAAAGACAACTGTATCCTTGACCTCATCAGCATCAATGAACCTGGCCAGCAGGAAGAGGCAGGTGATGCTCCCTCTACTCTTCTCTCATGAGACCCCACCCGAACTGCTGTGTCCAGCCCCAGGGCCCCAACCCATGAAACACAGTGACCGCTTGGAGCGAGTCCAGAGGGCCATGGAGACATTAGAGGGCTGGAGCAACTCTCCAATGAAAACAGGCTGAGAGTTGTAGCTGTTCAGCCTGGAGAAGGCTCTGAGGAGACCTCAGAGCACCTTCCAGTACCAATGGGACCTACAAGAAGGCTCTTCTTACAAGAGCATTCCGTGACAGGACAAGGGGGAATGGCTTCAAACTGTAAGAGGACAAGTCTAGATTAGATACTGGGAATTAATTCTTTACTGTGAGGATGGTGAGGCACTGGAACAGGGTGCCCAGAGAAGCTGTGGAAACCCCATCTCTGGAAGTGTTCAAGGCCAGGTTGGATAGGGCTTTGAACACCCTGGTCTAGTGGGAGGTGCCTAACCTTATGGCAGTGGGGTGGAAGTAGATGATGGTCTTTAAGACCCCCTTCCAATTTAAACCCTTCTGTGATTCTGTGAAGATAATCTGTGGGTAAAGATTATATTATGGATATATAACCTTCTACAATCAAAATTACTAGAATGGAGGCATACAGCTCATCTGCACTTGCATCAAACATGGATGAAGTACAAAAAAGTGCACATGAAGACAAGTTAAAGATATCTTTGAAAAGATTAATATATTCAAAAACTTTGAAAAAATCTTGCCTCAGTTTTGCAGCATACAGTGAAAATTCCAGAGCAAAATAAAGTAGAACAAAAGTGGGAAACTTTGAAACTTTCACTGATTTTTTCTTGTGTCCCGAATTTTTTTTCGGTCAGAAGTTTCTACAACTCTAGTTTGCAAATCAGGTCTGCTAAACCTGGGCAAGGAGGGAATCTTTGAAATTGCAGACAATCTGCCAGAGAAACAGTATGTTCTCAAAATAATAGGAAGTTCCTTCTTTTAATGAGGTTAGGTTTCCACATTTTTCCCTGAGATAACATGAAAAAAGGTATGAGATCCTGCTGGTTTTCATCTGAACAAGATCTACCTTTAAGATAACAAAGCCAATAATCAGATTTAATGCCTGTGAGTAATGGAAGCTTGGACCTGAAAGGTAAACACGTAAGACAAGTGGCCTATTTTATGTTTCAAACAGTAACTGAAAAGAGTTGATAAAATGCTTGAACAATATTTGAAAATTATGTGCATGAGTTGGGCAACAAAGAGAAAAAAATACTCCTGTGAAAACAGCCTAATTTTAAAGACGTTTCCTATGAAGAATGAAATCTTACTCTACATTTCTCATTACTTTGTGTTACATACAGTAACATGTTCACTGATAGTGAAGACAATAGTAACAATAGTTACAGGAATAACTAGTTGCAATAGTGACAGGGATATTGGCTTCCATCCAGGGCCTGAACAAAGATTATTCTTCAGTCTTCTTTTCATAGCTATTTAGTTAGACATTTTTAACCAGAACTGGCTATACTTTAATTAGAAGTGAACAGAATAAAACTGCTTATTATGTTTAAGATTTGAACAACCATTATTTACTTGAGGAATTATAACAAAAATATAATCCAATTTTTCAATTACTTCTGAATTTGCCAGACCTCATTTTCCAGTCCTTAGCTCTTGCCATTTCTTTCCCTGCTAATCCAAGAGCCCTTCTGCAGTCCTTTATTTCCTCCCCATGAATGCACCTCTACGTTCTTAACCTTCAAGAAAAAGAGCCCACTTGATCACCCACTGTAACATGTATAATTGCATTTATTCACAGGTAACCACAAAACTGCTTTTATCTTTAGAGCACAATTCCCTACACCATTTGCACAAGTACAGATTTGTTTGACATAGCTGCCTGAATACAAGAACAGAAACAACATTGGTAAAGCAATCCCAGGGAGGACGCAATCCAATTCCAAAGCTTTACAGGAGTTTACTTACCCCTGTTCCTCTCCTCCAGCTCCCTTAGTAACGAAATCATCTACTAAGAATGTAGAGCAACTGTGAGATGAGGAGAATATGGCTTATTTAAGTACCAGCTTTGGGGAAAAATAACTTAAAGGGAGGTTTAAGTCATCTAAATTTATGCAGATAAATCTGTAATGCATCTACACAATTTTTAAAATCAATTCAGTAAGCAAAACACAAATTTGTTTGACAACACGTATTTTCCATAAAAAGATGATTGACTATCATTAATTCAGCTTTACAGCCCTGAATTCTTCTTTCAAATGAATTCAACTTGTCTACTGTTTTTCTAGAGTAGCTTTGTAACTACTTGACATTGATTTCAATGAAATTGATTCCCTGAAATCAATGTCATTGATTCATTGATTTCAGAAATACCATCTCCTCCTGAATGCTGGAACAACACAAGTTGGATTTTCTCCTTCCCCATTCAGTAAGGAAGTACAAACTAATGCCTCTGGGAATTTAGCACTTTTGTGTAACATCCTCGTTAGTTGTTGGTATCCTTACTCTATGGAAGAACAAATTACCCCACCTTCAAAGACAAAACAAGAGCACTTACTGAAAAATCCTCTTATTCTCCACCTTTATGAACAATCTGGAAACAAGTATATTAATAAGCTTATTCCATAATAGATGTCTTTCTGGTTCCAGTCAGTCACAGATTTTTTTTGTAGTATTTTAAATTTTTCATATCTACAGTCTATATTTGCAATGCATTCAGTGGTGTTTATACATTGTTTTCCAATTGCAGTTGTTGTCTTTGCTTTGTCACTACATTAGAACAGGCCTTCAGCCCGGAGTACCCTCTTTCTTGACTGCCAAAAAGCCAGCATTTGACAATCTAATATAGTCTTCTCAGCAAGCTTTCAGCTTTCAAGTTAGGCTAAATACATTTGCCCCACCTACTGAACAGATCCTCTGCACAGAAAATTAACTCTTTCAAAAATGAAACTCTGAACACTGGGTCTATTCTCAGTTTGATCTATGCATCACAACTTGCCACTCTGGCAACAAGTGGCTTCCAAATCCAGCAAGTTTGTTTATTATAAAAGAACACAAAATATTATTTCCTGTGTTAGAAACTGGTGACTTTTAAGCACTAGCTTAAAAGTAGTCTAGGCTCCCAACATGGTTCTTCCACACATTGTGGAAACATGCAATGATTTGGTTTTTCTGGTTTAATTCAGTGGATTATGAAAGTAACATCTTTTGGGTTTTGTTAGCTGACTTTCAGATATAAATGCATTTACAGGCACTTCTGCTGAAACTTCTCATTCTATTATCCTCAATGAAATTTTCCAAAAATGATTTGTTACCACCATTATTTGATCTTCTAGCAATCATTCTAATCCAATGTTCACTTCTTTCCTTGGTCACGACAAGTCACCTGTTCATTTTATTCATTTCTATTCCCTCTCACTCTGTTGCTGAATCTGATTGCTCAAAAAGAAATAAAAACTGCTCTGTTTTCTCAGACATACAACACTGAAGTGCTATTTCCAAATGAACCATGCTTTTCTTCTGTTCAGCCACTGGGTTATACAGTAATAAATGCTTCAGCCCCAGCAGAAAGACAAAGATCAATACTAGAAACTGCTTCTCAGTGTTATTTCTTTAACCACTAAACAACTGATTTCACCATCGGCCATAGATAAACAAAACCCAGCTACCCTCAGCCAACATCCCTAGAAAAAATGTGTGACATTCCTCCACACCCTCTCATGGCCAAGTGAACAACTACTGAACTCAAACCACCAAGTCTGATCACCTTAGAGATCACTACTCTAGTTCTGGGAGAACTAACCTGCAGTTTACTATTGAATTTCCAAGTATATAAATGCTCAGACAGCTGGAAACAGAAGTTATAAATGCCAATTCCTACTGGAGCTTCAGACAGTGCCTACGCGTACTTAGCCAGAAACAGACAACTGCCATTTCCTTGCAGAACTTCCACCCAGAGTAGAACAGACAACTGGATTCATACTGCTTCAGATGTATCATTCCAGCTGTAAAAGGAACTAGAGAACTAAATTTTTCCATGCTAGTTGTTCGTGTCACCAACTTAAGAGCCCTTAAGAGCTCTTCATTGTTTACTTAAACTTTTATACCTGTTGAACTAGAGTAAGAATATACCACAAATTTAGAGATGACATCTCTCTGTTGTGATATCCCTGCTTCCATTTATTGTTTGAAATTATGTAATTCAACTCGTCTTTCTCTTCATGAACATACACACACAGCTTTTGCTTTGTTTATGAAATATGTAAGAGATACTGCAAATTATTTTCAGTCTTGCCATCTACTCATACTCTCTACAATATATTTATCATTACAAGTTGCAAAAAATAATCTCACAAAGACTCATCACTAACCTCTGTGTCCCTTTCCTTCTCTCAGTCAAAAGTATTTCTTTTAAACTTTTTTTTCCCATCTTTGGTCTGCTTAATTTTCTTTTTATTTTTTTCTTTAACTAATAAAGAATTTTTTAAGTCAGTGCACAAAAATTACTAGATTCAAAGGCAGAAAGAACTTGCAGGTATCTTTTGGTCTTGCTAATTTCTGTGTGTCACCTGGAAACAGAAACTCAGAGCCTTTGTTTCCACTTTTAACTATGTCCTCCTATTGAAAGAGTATGACTATCCAGTAACAATACTTTGTATCAAAACTCAAAGATGCCCTAGGATCTGTACTAGTTACACAATCATAACTGCTTCAAACCAATTCAAAACAAAAAAATTCCTCTGAATTTGTATTTACCCTGTATTTGGCTGAACACAAGCATTCATAAATACAAGCCTGTGTTGCTGGTTCTCTTATATCCTTTCAAATCTCCGGTCTTATGACACACCTTAGCTAACAAATACAAAAATACTTACTGTTCAAACACCTGAAAATATCAAAGGGTAAAGCAAAAACAAGGTCCAAACCTTATTGGAATGCCATCCTTCTGGTGGGGAACAAATATTCCTTAACAGCAGTAAAACAGAAAAAGGTTTGGTATAATTCCTTTCTGCCATATAGGGATACTTTGAGAAGAGAGTAGAAGGAGAATTTTGTAATTAGAGAAACAGAATGTAAGTACCATCGTCAGATTCAAGAATTACACATTTAAATTCACTAATTGCAAAATAAACAAAAATTGGAAAAAAAGAGCTATGAGACCTGGCCTTTACATTTAAACCTACTAATGAGAAAAGATAGGATGGTGTAATTCCACAACTTCCCTTTTCATCACTCCTTCTATTCTTCATTTCCAACCAGTTCTTTCAAAATTCCCAAGC
Source organism: Eopsaltria australis (assembly GCA_034509425.1). Lineage (NCBI taxonomy): Eukaryota > Metazoa > Chordata > Aves > Passeriformes > Petroicidae > Eopsaltria > Eopsaltria australis. The sequence goes on along the minus strand of JAVTVJ010001341.1, from coordinate 234,234 downwards.
TCCTCTATTTCAGCATTAGGTGACACTGCAAACCCCAGATACATGCTCTAGCTCACAAAACCCCAGATCATCTGATGTGTTACCAAAGCAAATTAAAAACACTGTAGTCACAGTAATTTTAAGAAATAAGAAATACTTGCTTTATCTCAAACACTGAACTGAATGTGCTACCAATGTAAACACTATTTGTGCCTTATGTGCCTGTCCGTACACATGGAAGTTTAAATGCATAATAACTTATTGATTGCATGATGGGTGCAGTTATTCTGCTGTCCTGACAGTAATTCCTCTCCAAGCACAAAACACTTTGTGGCAGTCCATCACATTCCCCCTCCCTTTCCTTAGTTATTGTCCACTATCATTTCTTTCCCACTGGAGTCCTCTGAACTGTTAGAAGCAAATAAATCAAGAGCTGCCCTAGAGTTTACTCAGTACCTACTGAAGCCTAGCTTAATGCAATACTGGCCTACAACCAAAACTTCTATACAGTAGATCATACAGTAACAGTCATAACTGATGCTAATAATGAAATAGCAGCAACCAGATTTAGGGAACAGATGACAGGGAGTTTGAAAGAGTGAAGCTTTCCAGAAATATAAGGAACAAAAAGTGTGGACATCTGTAACTGAGAAAGAAAAAAGCAAAAGACACAGAATAGTCTTTGATGGGCCTGGAATATGCATAAAAACTTTTTTAAATACTTCATATGCTACAGCAAAAGCAACTTTTACACACGATAATTAACTTCTGACACAGCCTTGCTACTGGGCCATCAGTAACATATCTCTTAGGAACAGGTTAACATCACAATAGAAAGTGGAATACTAAATCCATTTTAAAGCATCTGACACACAGCCCTCCGACAAGGTCAGTGCATTTGAGACTAAAATTGCCAAACGCTTAATAGTACGGCAAAATCAAATGTCTTGAGTACTTACAGAATAAGAACCATCTCATCAATACTAGAAATCAACTTAATGTTTAGATGAAAAAATAGTTTATCTTAATATGGCAAACTTGAAACTTGTTTCTGGTTGTTTACAGAAGACTAGGCATGAAGAAATCCCAGAATTACAATTATACTTTCATTATTTTTCTTGAACTGTATGCATAAAGAAAATTAAATTCCAAACCCTGGCAATTTTAAGGATATGTCAAAAAATGAAATTGCAACAGGATTTTTTTCTCGCAACAATTCAAACTTAAGTCTTTTCTCTCATGTGCTTGTAATTATTTAGTGTCTTATACTGAAATGGTTAGAAAAAGAATGCATGCCAGAGATTAGGTAAAACACATGAAATATTTATGTAAAATGCTTTGTCTAACATCAGGTTTCCCAGCTAGGAATCCCAGTCACAGCAAAACACAATTTGATGGTAAAATCCGTATGCTCTGTCTGCCTTGCTCAAAGAGGATAAAGGGGTCTTACAGTATTGGCCTCTTACTAATGAAAAATTGTATTAAGTTTTGAAAGTCATTCTATTACATGCACATTAATTTGGTATCTTACAGTCAACGGTTCAAAATAATAAACTTGCTACTTACTATCAAGATTTTTCTTTATTTCAAAAGCCAACCAGAAAAAAATTGACCACCTCACCAGAAAGGGTTTTTTTTTGGTCTGGAATATTACAAATAAAAATTTCCACATCGAATTTTTGCAAAATCTTCCATCCTATGGTAACAGAATCTCACGAAAAACAAAACAAAGCAAAATAAAAACCAACTCAACTGAAAGGAACAACATGAAATTGAAGAACATGGAAATTACATTCAGCTACAGAAAGGCAGTTTTTTAGTCCAGACCATTCCAGTGAAGGTCAGGCAGTGTTACTGCTAACACCATTGGGGACAGAAGAAAAATGTTTTAGCAGGATATTTGCACTTCCTATGGATGCAGATGCACCACCTGAAGCAGTGGCACCAACGCAGATGGCTCTAAGCCAGTAATACAATTCAGTCATTCTCAGCAAGACTAATTACCCCAGGCAAAGAGTCATGCAGTCAAAGCCATGTAATTTCTATTAATCAAATCAGTTCACTTATCCCTACAGAACAATGCACTGTGCTACACAGACATATGCTATAATATTTTGAAGGACACTAGGTATTGCACAAGGCAGCAAACTATAAGGCATCTAAGTCCCTAAGCAAAAGCACCATGGAAGCAACTTTTCCCTCCAGTCTGATGCGCATTGATTCTTATGAGAAACTGTGCACGGCAATATTAGCATCACCAAATCTGTCTGCTCTGTGTACTAGCAGTGAAAAACTCCACTGGCATGACAGTAACCAAGTCCATCTTCACATTAACAGCAGTCAACACAAGATCTGGTTTGGCAATCATACACTGTGAATTATTGCTTGGAATAGAAAAAAATAAAAAAGTTCATCACTGAACAGGATATGGGAAGAAGGCGGCAGTGAAAGAGAGCTGCCACAGTATCCATGGCAGGTGTTCAGACAGTTTACCATTACAAGTTTAGTAATACTTGTGTACAGATACATAACACATATTGAATGTTACCACAAAAACTGTAGCAGCTAAAATGAGACAGCTTTTAGACAACAATATTTAACCTGAGGAACAAATATTGCAGTCAGCCAATCAGCAATTGCTTCAGGATAAATCACTGTGGATTAGCTAGATTACTTATGCTAGTTTAGTACTTAATTTATAAAGTACACCATGGAAACCATAGGTAAAGGTAATTTCACCTTGCAATACAGACTAGTTTAATACTTACTAATAAAATAACAAATTAAAACTGTTGTTTCCTGAATACTAACTAGTAGTGCTTACTATTTTGATAACCACAAAACAATATCCATCACTCATCACAAATACTGAAAACTTACAGAAATAAAGTAACATCTTTCTAAGAAACAGTTGGAGAGTTGCCTTCTTTCGCAGCAAAGGGGAAAAAATTAGATACAGGACACTTACATTCACATGATCTGTATTACCTGCTCACTGCATTCTTCTAGACCAGACTGACATAATAGCTTTTGAGGGCCAGTTTTTGCAGCAGTCAAGTAACACAGTGAACCATGTGAAGTTTACAACAAGAAGAGAAGTAATTGTGTCAGAGGGTTGAGTTGAAGGTCTTTGAGGAGATTTATGTATTTCATCTGAAGGAATGATAAGAAGAGGCTGAATAGAAGTGATGGTATGGAATTTCCAGTCACACTGTCCTAATAATATTCCAGGTGGTATCTGGGAACAATGCCCAACAAGCCAATTTGTGAAGAATATTTTACCATCAGCATTCCAATTTAAAAAAATACAAAAACAAACAAACAAACAAACAAAAAAAAACAATGACCAAAAAAAACCCAAACCCCACCACCACCACAAAAAAAATTGGGGAAGGAGGGGAACATCTCCAAGAGACACAGAGGATTGGGAGCAGATCACCTCACTGAGTCCTCCTACTTCAAGGCAAAACCATCCCTATCTAATTGTCCCTGCTGATTGTAGAGGTGTTGAACTAGATCAGCTTTAAAGGTTCCTTCCAACCCGAGCTATTCCATTACTATATCATATCATTCCTGGTACACACTTTGTCTAAAACACTTTTAAAAAGGCTTCAATACTGACTTCACAACTCCCCTGAAATTATCATTTCTGGAAGAACTCTTTCCTAACATTTTAGAAAAACAATTCCTTTGCTTCATTTCAGGCCCATTACTTACTGTTTCAATCACAGTGCATATGGAGAGCCACTTACTCCCTTCCCATCTGAAAAACTTTTGTTTATCTGAAGAACATTACTCTCCCTCTCACACCCCTCTTCTCCAAACCACAATCACACACTTCCAGTTCCTCCACCCACTGACCATCCTCAAGACCTTCAGCCACCGTTGCTGCTGTGCTTAGGAGTTTCTCCAGTTAACCTACATCTTCCTTCAACGAGATGCCTCAAAAGGGACTTGATACTCTATTTGAAGCATGAAAAAAAGATTTGTTTCAAATGCTTTGTACACAACACCCTTCCTTATAAAGATCAACATAAACTTCATTGCCAACAATGTCACACTGCTACAAAATAAATGAACAAGTGGCTTGCACTTAATTTTTGAGGAACTATCAACCCTGCAGAACTGTAATCCATACAGCCATTTCTCCTGTTCCCCCTCTTAACTATAACTATTTAGTGCAAGGATTTAGGACTTGACTGAAAGAGAAGAAGAATCAGTTCAGGTAAGATGTATCTCCAATTCACTAAGAATATTCTTCATTCTAATCCTGTTTCCCAATGTACTTTCCATTCTTCTCTGCTTGAGTATTGGTAGTAAATTGAGTAACAATATATGCCATATTACATCACTCAAATCATTAATGAAAACACAAGCCAGCTACAGAATACATTTTAACAACACCCTGCTTGATATACTGCTGGGTAAGTGAACAACAGATGAAGGCTTTTGGGGTACAGTTTTCACTGAACTTCTGCATTCACTGCATGACATTTTCATCTAAATTCTATTGCTGATCCTGCTAGTGTGACACAGTGTCAAGAGCCCTATTTAAATCAACGGTGTCAAGAGCCCTATTTAAATCAAACTACAAGACAGTCATTGATCTCTCTAGTTCCAAGGCCTGTTATGCTGCCAACAAAGAAAATACAGTTGGTTAAACAGGATTCATTCTTGATAAATCTGTGTGTCCTACTATTTAACAGCACTTTTATATAGACACCAACAAATAGTTTATTTGTTCTAGAGTTCCTTTGCTTAAGGAAATCAAGTTAGCTTGAACTGTCTAAAATGGGTAGCAATAGGTTCTATTTTCAATAAAACAAGCTCTCCAGTAGATTCTGGAATCTAATCTCTCCCCCACAGAATTCACAAAGATAACCACTAAGAACAAGGAGATAACTCTGAAAAGCATCTGAGGTACATCAGGAGGAATATACATATTGTTCATATTAGTAATTATGAATTATAAATCTTTCTATACATACATACGCTATTACATATGTGCATCTATACACATATATGCTATATATATGTACACAAAGGAACATGCTCTCTTTTCCATGAAATAGGCCCATCAGCAACAGAGAACAAGAAGGAAAACAATACTTTTTAGGCTTATAATATTTGGAAAGATATTGCTCTAATGCACGGTATTTTCAAAGACGGAGAAAATACAGGCCATGTTGTCTCCCTCTATCAAGCACTATTTTGTATTAGTGAATGACACAAACTGGGTGATGAGCTGCAGTACCAGAGGTAACTTCAGTCTTTTTACAACAGTGTTCCCTTCCAGTGGAAACTTCAGGGTACTGTATGTAGCACCAATACTAGAAAAGTGCACTGAAACAGAGAAACCTGAATAGTGGAAAAGACAAGGTTTCACAATGCAAACTACATTAAGACAGGCATTTTCTTCCTTTCATTGCCTCTAATTTCTATTCTAACAGATATATCAGCTTTATCCAGGCTTTTTTCTTTTTTAAATCATGTATGATCCACATTCTTCACCCTAGAAAAGCGCTAAGTCAAATATATTTCTAGCCTCCACAAGAATTTTTCATGTCCAAGATTACTGTTACCGTTGTGCAGATGCCATTAGTTCTGGTGTACACTTCTGAAGACCAGGCTACCATCACCCACATTATACCAGCTACAAAGAGGCCTTCCAGCCACATACACTTTTTCAGACTGTATTTCACCCAGTATCATGCATTCCCTAACTAATTTCAGTTTTCTCCAGCCCAGCAACACTTCTTCACAAGCTATATTTCTTTTAATTTCCCTTAAATCTTGTACTGTGACGTTAAGCCTAAAAAACTGGCCCAGGTAAGCTTTGCTCCCGCTTCACAAAGGATTTTGCTCATTTTAACAAGGATAGAGTTAATTTTCTTCATAGCAGCTGATAGGGGCTATGTTACGGATTTGTGCTGCAAATAGTGTTGATAGCACAGAGATGTTTTCATTATTGCTAAGCACAACTTAAGACACAGTCAAGTCTTTTCCTGCCTCTCACCCCACACCAGTAAGGAAGCTGTGAGTGCACAAGGAGTTAGGAGAGGACACAGCCAGGCCAGCTGAGCCCAAATGATCCAAGGGATATTCCATCCCATACAGTGCCATGCTCAGCATATAAAGCTGGGGGAAGAAGGAGGAACAGGGGGACATTCAGAGTGATGATGTTCATGTCCCCATGTGATGGAGCCCTGCTTTCCTGCCTATCACTGAACACCTGTCCATGAGAAGTGGTGAATTAATTCCTTGTTTTGCTCTTCTTGCATGCTTGACTTTTGCTTTACCCATTAACCTGTCTTTATTATCAGCCCATGGGTTTTCTCACTTTCCCCATCCAATTCTCTCCCCCACCCCACCTCCAGTCACAGATGAGCAAGCAGGAGGCTGCATGGCCTTGGCTGTGGCTGGGGTTAAACCACAATAGGCACACAATACATAGGCAGGGTTTTCTCCATTTTAGCTAGACTTCAACAACTGACAATATTTTGTTATTTCTTTAGAGGTATTTAGCTTTAAAGTAAGGTCATAGTTCTATCTTTGCCCATCCTCTCTTAAGTTACATGGAAGGCAATGTTTTCCTGGAATAACTTCTATATTGAAGATACCTGGAACTGTATTTTAATAGACCTCTTCTCCTTCATTTTATGACTGCACAGCCTAGTCACAGACTAAGCCTGACTCTACAAAAGAGCAAAATTGTGGCTGGTGCAAGAGCCTGCCTTGAAGTATATACTCACAACATCATTTAAGCAAACAGATTAACTTGCTGGGACATAAATTATAATACAAGCATCCATAGAGATGAGGAATTTATTGTCGTTAAAAGAATATTTTTATTTATATGAATTTATATATTTATATGAATAATGATGACATCTTTTGTAAGTATCTAACCAGGAAAAGAGAGAAATCCTTTGTTGTCCAGAGCTAGCTCTGTAACTGACAGATGGAATTAGCCTGTCCACACTTAAATTGGCCTTTTGCTGCTCAACTCAGAATTTTTCCATCTTCATCTGAGAAGTTACTGGCCACTGTTAAAGACTGTAATTTCTGTATACCCACATGGAAGACAGCTCATATTTTAATTCCTGCAGAATTTCTTCTGTGAAAGGGAACTGTATATAGTGTACCATTTTCTTGTCACATTCTATTGTTTCTTATTGTTTCTTTTTCACTTTATAAAATATTTGTATTTAAATACCACCAAGAAGCATACTCAGGGCATATAATTCACAGCATGAGGCACTGTGTGACATCTGAATACTGGCACTTGTTTTATTGATGCAAACGCTGAATTGGATGGTATAATAAAAGAATTAGCACCAGAGAAGCAGCTAATAGTTTATTCTACTTTGCTAGAGAACCCAAAGTATGTTGGAAGGTAGAAGAGTTGCGGAAGTCTGGGGTTTAATTTTATATATATATATATATAATATATACACATACACACACATACAAATCACTTTTAATCTCTAAAATTACATAGGTTATCTTTTTACTGTGCCAAAGCATGAAGTTAATTTCAAAGAATGTGAAACTCCAACACAGAGGAATTTCAGATCTACTTCAGAACTCAGTCGAGCTCTTGGTCAAAATATTACTGAATACTTTCAGAGAAAACATCTTCCTAACATCACAACACTGAAGCTGGAGATCTGCAGACTACTGGCAGCTTTAAGCATCCAGAAAAAACCCACTTCTCAATAAAAGTTACTGTTATTTGTAGTTCCTCTGATTGACCCACATTTCTACCTAATTCAAATATTTTATATATTTACAATAGCCTTTCCCATCACTGCAAAATATACTTCAATACACAACTAAGTGAAAGATGTGATTGAACCAACACAGATGAGCTGCAGGAATATATGTTAAATACACACCTAAATGCACACATTTGTGTCCTCCATACACAGAGTGTAGCAGTACACGAAGAAAATTGACAGTCATGTCAAGATCTACCCAGAATACCTTACAAGCAATGGAAAGTATCTTTTACCACAGCAACTGCAAAGCATTCAAAGTAGTATCACAGTGCTGAGTTTGACAAAGCAAAAATTATTCTGCACCACATGTACAATAGAAAGGTAATAAACAGTGGAATTCTTTTTTCCTTGAACGAGAGATGAAGGGGATATTCAGGAATATCTGGCTAAAATCACAGATCAGCATTCATCTTGGACATAAACCCCAACAAAAGCAAGCCTCTGTGACACAGAGATCCCTATCCCCCGGGCTTTCATACCACTCATGTCTACCACCTGTTTATTACCATCAGATGTTGCAGTATTTCCCAAAGCTTTCATATCTTGCCACCAAACTGCCAGCACTCAGTGATGTTCCCCATGCTTCCCACACCACAGACCACAAATCACATTTCACACACAGCACTTCCACAGCCTCACCCCAAGCCATCACAGCCAGAGTGTTCTCCTGCCATACATGAGCACCACCTCTCTGCTAGAGATTTCCCATCCATCCCAAGGCTTTCCAAGTCCAGAAGCGCAGAACAGCACTTCCCCAGCCATATCCCATACCCCAGGCTTCCTGCAGACACCACCTCCCTGCTGACTCCTACAGCAGCACCCTGACCCATCTGACTCCAGCCCTCATGTATTTCCTCCCCTCAGAACAGAGCTACCCCACAACCAGCAATCACTGCCTCTCTACACGGGACAGACACCTCCAATTCCCTGCACCAGCATCTCCTCAGGGGAATAGGTGCTCCCATCCACTCAGGTGCTGGGAGGCACGGCCAGCTGGGAAGCAGGCAGAATTCAAACCAGTCAGGGTGGGCAGTAGAGGGTGATAAAGGACAGGTAGCCAAAAATGAAGGAAGGATGCAGATGGAGAAGTAAGAGAGAAGAAAGAAAGAGATACCAGGAAATAAGATGGAGAGAGAAATAACAGTAGACAAGGTATTTTACCTGGCCATAAACCATCCAGAGCTAAGGATTAAATTAAGGACCACAAGCCTCGGCTACCCCCATGGACTGTAGGATCAAATTCAAAAGGGTTGCCTAAGGGGCATCTTTAACCTTCATCTTTAACAATAATTACTCAGACTTTGCTAAGCTCCAGGAGAAAACCAAGAATTTGAAAACAAGAAACTCAAAAGACTGTGGCACTTTGACAAAAGAAAGCGCAAGCTCTTTTTTCTTAAATGGCAAAAGAAGAAAGAGAGGAAGAAGAGTAGTAAAATGTATTTTCTATCAAAGAGAAATTCTAAAAACCACACCGAACATCTCAGATTTCACCACTAAATTGTACTAATTTGTTTAATAGGATCTAGCACTCAAATTAATCCCACAACACTTGCAATCCAGGTAGTTAACAGACAGTATTATTTTATATATTCTGAAGATGTAATGGTAGAGCAAAATGGAAAGAAAAGTAAAAAGAATCAGAAAAAATACTCTACCTTACAATGACACAATTGATGCTTAAGTGCTTCAATCAAACTGATATACTAAACTTTCTGTTTGCAACACAGCATCTGCCAGTTATAAGACTAAGTCACTGTCTAATAATTTTTTGATCACACAGTATAAAAAGAGCAGCAGTGACAAATATGCAAAATAAACTTCAGGATGGTTCTGAATGTTTGATAGTTCAGCCCTCCCACAACCTATTTTTGGAAGTTGGAATTTGAATACCATTAAATCAGAGGAGAAACAGCTGGCAAGATACCATATACAACACCACCAACTGATCTCCAAGACTAATGGGATGCTCCTCACTGCATCCTGCAGCACAGTGTGGAATTTCCCAAGCTAGCTCAAGTACAGAAAACATTCTAGCAATGTCACATGAGCCTTCATGAGAACAACCTCATTATTCTTCCTAGAAGCCAACAAAATAAAGGGTAAGTTAGTCACTACTGCAGCAGAACACTTCCAGTATCTGAACCAGGTTAGATATCTGTATATCATATCACCCATGGCTTTCATAAAAGTCACAGGGCCAATATCTTTCTTACAGGACATAAACTATAATTTAAACTATGCCTTATCATAGTGCAGTGTCTCCCAAAAGCTAAATATGTATCTGCTGCCTCTGAGGGTGTTTTATAGAAACATAAACCAGTAAGAAATTGCTTCACAAAAAAATTATTGCCCAAAAGAACTCAAGTTATTATCATAGAATTTTCACATAATTAACAATCCGTATCTAGAGAAGTCATACGAAAAAATGTAAAGGACTAGTAAGTTCTGTCCATGCCATTTCTCAATTTAAATCAGGAAGCAGAAAGCAAGAACCACAGTAAAAAGTTTTGGGTGTTTCCTTAAGTCAACCACTAGTGCAAGTCACGTGAGCACAAGCTAAAAATTTATCTAAAAGTAATTAAGGACTCACCAAGTTCATTGAGACTCTGGGCAGCTTTTGTTATCTCTCTGCTTCCTCCTTGCAGTTGTCCTTGAAGTCTCTTACTGAGATACAGGATGCGTATTATCCTCCGCAGCAAGTCACAGGCAGCCTGCAGGGAAATTGTGGCATTAGGGGATATTATCAGTACATTACAATCACATAATACAAGCACTCAAATGTGGAAACATCTTAACCAAAAAAGGAAATGTGAATGTTAGAACACTGAAATCCCTTTTTTTCAAAAATTTTTAATATGATTTTATGTTATATAGGCCAAGACTTTCAAAAGCTGGTAATTACATTCATGGGGCTACTGAGATTATTCTGTCACTGCCCACGGAAAAAACAACGGAAACTCAGAATCCTGTGACAGAGGCATGTTCTATTTCCAATTAGAAGTGAGCTTTATTTTACCTTGTGCATCCCTCCTCAATACTCCTCCCCTCTCTAAGCTTTAGCAAAGTTAGGTTGGCTTTGTCAAATACTCATCCAAAATAAGCAAAATGGCAGCACTTACTTCAGAAGACAATAAAACTTAAATTGTTATTACAGGTATTGGCTTTTATGGTAGGCATATATGTAAAAACTAATTCTCAGCAAGACTTTCAGAAGGCCAGTTACCTTCATTCAGCCAACTGTTAGCTCACATTCTTTCATATGCTTATTAAAATACATGGCATTCTTGGTTAAAAATTAAGAATACAGACATTTTTAGGAACCATATTTGTGTATGTTTTTGGAACCATATTTGTGTATGTTTTTGTTAGCACCAAATTAGGATAACAGGCATTGCTGATATCTGAATCAAACATAATAATTTCATAACTTTTCACTCAACTAGTATCTTGAAATACATGCTATGGGAACAGCAATATTCTGGAGGAGGTAACAACTAAAATAGAATTCAGAAACGCAATTCAGATTTCAGTATAATCATAGGTACGGTCCAACATCTTCAAACAGATTAACAAGGACGGCAAGTGAGACATTTGGAACAAGTATTACATAGTTGTTTGGAGTTATTTTCCCTAGTACTAAAGGCAAGGTCTCCTGAAGTATTAAACTTATGAATATCAAAATTAATTAAAATTACTTGTAAAAATATTTCATATACAACAAGACTTAGAACTTCTTTTTCAGACTCAAGGTCATTTATGGGAAACTAATGTTGAAGTATACATATGAAAACATACACAAGTGAATCATTTCAACCAATATCCAAAACAGGCTGTACAACCTGGCAGTCTCTTTCCTATGACAGCACAAACTAACAAATCCACAAGCATTTATAGTTTAATTTTATTAAACATCTAGACAGAACAAAAAGGAAAAATTAGAAAAAACCCCACTGAGGCAAATCAGGAAAGCCCAATTACTCTCACTGCTTTGGGCTCTCTATCACAGTCTGAAGTGCAAGTTTTCTAAGTGCTCTGTGACAGCTTAACCACATGATTTCTATTACACTTAGTGAGAATTAAGTGGGGCTTATCCTGCTTTGAGAGATTAATGCATTAATTTTTATTAATTCATTTCTTTAATTAGAAAAATTTTGAGCCGTGTATCACTTTCCTATCTGTGAACTAAATTTTTGCAAGATTAATCAAAAATAGCTTTATATATAGGGCACTATGCTTCACTAAGTAAGAGGGCATAGTATTACTACTTTGTTTTCAAAATTAATTACTCCTGAATCCAAAGGTGTACCCCTGGCTGATGTTTTTCCCCAGGAATTCACCTTCCATTACTTTCGAACCATCTTTTACTTTATACACCAAAAGATTATTTATTTTTCGTTGAATTGTTGCTTATTATTTTCTGTCCCAAGAAACCGTATTTTAAAAGAGAGTAAGAGAGGGGAAAAGTTACAATTTGACAAAGAGGGAAAAAAAAAGTTTTAATTTCTGACCCTGGGAATTAGTAGGAGGAAAAAAATCCAAAGACACTGAAGATGCACTCTAAATTTCATAGTGATTTCTACTGCATTGCACCCTTGACAAAGATTCTATTTCACTCAAGTATTTTCATTTATGTGAGCTGTTCAACTTAATCAAATTCCCAGTCACTATAAAAAATATATAAGGACACATATAAGAAATAAAAAACTTTATCTAATGGTGGAGCTGTTCACAGATGCCAGATCCTCTAACCTGACTACCTGCATAACAGAAGTGTGAATTAATTCAGGAAACAATCTCTCCCTGAGTTGATCAAGTATGCTTTTCTAACAGAGATGCTTTCATCCAAGAAGGAACAAATTCTACTGTTCAAGCAAGAATTAATTTGGAAAAGGCCAGTGGCCCCAGTTAGCCCAGGTCATTTTAAGTAAAATAAAAAATAAACCCTGATATTTTTGAGATTACATGTTAGCTACTTCCTGAAATTTAAAACAACGTGTCAACAATAACAGAAATGATTGCTACAATTTGGGCCATCAAAAAGCCTCTTACTTTAATCTAAAATTAATTTAAAGAAATTCCTGAAAGAAGACTTGATTATAAAGAGAGAGTCACTTGAAAACATGCCGGTGTGTAGCTCATATATGCAAGGTAATTGAATGCGTACGTTTCATTGTTTATAAAGCCTGAAGAAAGAGGAGACAATCCACTATCTTCAGACTACATTTACTATTTATTTACAGGAGCATCACAAAGACATCTGCAACTGGTAAATATTTTAAAGTAAGAATAGCTTTAAAATATAGAATTATTGGGTTTTTTTAAATGTTTTGCTATTATAAAGTTTTTCATACACCAAGACACTGAAACTAAGAGATCATGTACAAACAACTTAGCTAAACAGAGCTGCACAAAAAAGAACCCTCTGAAGGACAAACTCCCTCTCTACGTATTTCAGCCGTTAACTACTCCCACTTAGCTTCTGAACGACTATGGAAAGAGTCAGAAGAGTGATTTAAAGAAGGAAGTGAGCCTTCCCAGTCTGCTGCTGCCTTGGAACGCCAGGAAGCTCTAAGAGCAGAGCAAGACAAAACATGTACAAGCACAGACCAGAGATTTAAAATTCAGGACTAGATTTGAAGTTTAAGAATAAACTTGCAATGAGAATGTTTATGAAAAAGCCAGACTATATTAAAAACAATTAAGGATGGCAAAATCTAGCTTTATGCAAGTCAAATATTCCTTCAGTTAGTGAGCATTCCCACAGCAATCAATGCAGAGGTACTAAAATAACACCATCACAAATACAAGAGGCACTGAAACATCGTGTATTCCAGAAAAACATACCTGCCAACCCTACAGATTTTGACAGAAGGCAACCTCTTTTACCAGCCATTTTTTTCTACCAACTGTAGAACAGTGGATAAAATTAGTAAGTTTGACAACGTCCCAAGCCACAAGTCTTGCATTCGGGAGCAATTTCATGTCGCAAGCCCTGCCATCACCAGGAAATTAACTGTCTGCTGTTAGAGTGCCCCAGGTAAAGGACACCCCAGCAGAGAATTTTTAGGAGGCTGGAGAGTTGAGACTTGACTCAACTCTCCGTAAGTTCAGCTTCATTTATTAGTTCATGTGTCCTGATACTTAACTCCTCCCAGCTGTGTAGTGCAACATAAAGCACTCACAAAGTACCTGCCAACAAAAGAAGGAACAGCAGCTCTAGTGCTGAGGATAGACTCTCACTTGACAGAGAATCTGACAGGCTCTCACTGACAGAGAATCTGGAACCATCATTCCTCTTTCTACACTGATACTAGAAGAGCAGCCTACCAGGCTCCCACTTACTCTGCACCTCTTTTTTCTGACTTACAGCAAAAGAAGTCAGACATTACGAATCTCCTGGCACAGCCTGAATCATGCTGACCCTGGATGGATGCTGCTTTCACACCATAGGAAAACCCATGTAACAGCCAAGAGGAAGCATCCAAGAAACATTTCCTAAGGTCAGGGATTCTCTCTTCTCAGATACCCTTCTGCAGTCTGACTTTGTGTAAAGGTAGGGTAGAAATGATCTTCGTCTTTAGCCCCACATTCCCACAACCTTTTCTACATGCACAACACACATCAGAGAACAACAAAAAAATCTGCACCCAGCCTGCCACATGGAAGTCATGGGAGTTCTGGCCAGTGGAAAAAACAGTAAAGGCTGGAGCTGAAAACAACAGGAGAAGCATCTGGCCAAATTGGCTGCACAGACTGTTAAGAGCTCCCTGCTGAACTTCACTGCTACTGAAAGTAACATAGAAAATAGAATTTCAGCCAAGAGAAAGTGCAGCTGCTCCACCAATCCCCAGACTAGAAACTGCATGAGTCTGCAGCTTCATCTACTCTACAAAAGCAGTCACTTGCAGATGTGACTCTACTTGAGTGTATATCCACAGCTCAAAATTCAGGTAAACTTGCAAAGACAAACAGTTCAAACAATAACTCAAACCCTTGTGGGGTTGGAGTTGTTTTGCATTTCAAACCATAAACTTAACAGAATGCAGATACATGACTCCTGAAGATCTATGGAAAAGTTTTCAGCTATTGTAAAATTTTAAGTGGAAGTGTTTGACACTTATCTCACCATCATTGTGATAAGCTCCCTCCCACTGCTATCCTCTAACAGACCTCTACATTCTTCTGTAGACTCCATCTATATTTAAAAGGCAGGAACAACTATGCACCTGGGCATACAAAAGTCCACAACCTCAAATGGCTCCTTAGGTTGCACCTTGACTTTTGAAGAAATTTGAAAGAATTCTGAAAGAATTAATTCCCAAACTCTTTGCTAAACTACAGCAAATCCTGCATTAACTTAGGAGTGAAAAGAGTCTTCTACACAATAGCACCATAACATTAAACAGCAAAATAACACAAACAGTTACAAGAATTTAAATTCAGATAACCATTCCCTCTTCTCTCCATCTCTACAAAAACTCTATTATCTACTGCAAAGGTCAATTTCCTACTAAGCACTTCTCAGTAGCTCTTGAAGAGACACAAATACTGATTTTCAGAAAATACTGGCAATGAACTACAGGCTACTGGAGTAGAAAAACTGTACTCATGTCCAACAATTGTGAAATAATACACATTCAAAAACAATTTTTTAAAATATGGTTTTTAATGCAACTTACTTGAAGTTTTGCTAGCTGAGCAGTGCGAGACACTATTTTGTTGTAGGGGTCAACAATTTTGACTTTAATTCTAAAAATAAGAAGAGAAAATTATTTCTCTTAATAATTTTAATGTTAATATATAGCATTATAGCATTATGTTAATAAATAGCATTATAGAACGTAAGAATTTATAATTCTAATTGCATAATGAATGTCATACCTATCAACAGTGCTTTGTAGAGCACCAATTCTAGTTTGCATCATTTGGAGGACACCTGCAAAATAAAGCAGATTTTTTGCATGAAATACTCATCAATTACAGAAAAAAAATTTCTTCAAATCATAGTAACTACTGCAGACTACTTTAGCATAAACTAAAAACAGTTTCCCCCTTTATAACAAAACATCAGAGAGACCAAAATTAATATGCATATTGGGAAGTAAACTGAGTAGGTCACTTACTGAATGTTATGGAAAATGTATTGGTAGAGAACATAAACCCACAGAATAAACATCACTCCAATATCCATCATTTGTGAAGTTTCAAATAATATTTAGAGGACGTTACTTCCTAAGAGAATGATGAGCAGGACTGCAGTTCAAATTATATAACCTGGTATAAACACCTGAACATGATATACAAAAATGGCACAACATATTTAACACTATTTATTTAACATAGTGACAAGACAATTCAAAGAAACCAAAGGTCAAAAAGACTGAGAAGATAAACAATTTTTTTTCAAGGTTTTCTTCCTGGGCATAAGCATCTTTAGCAAAAAGTAAGGTATCAATGTCATTGTAAGGTCATCTAATTTAGATTACAAACAGAGCGAACTACCCTAATCATGTTTGTTCCACATTAGTTTGGCAAAGCAGCACAAGGAAAGCCAACAAGCATGCCTGTTCTTTTCTTGGTAAATTGCAAACAAAGTAGTAGGGGACAGGAGTCATTTTTGCAATACAGAATCAGCCTGCTGAGAATTTAATTAAGTTAGACAAACCCAGGCCTATGAAATTATTTTTGTTCCAGTTATTGTTAGCATTCTAAAACATACAACGTTTTTGTAAAGCTCTGTTTACAAGCATGCCATCATTAAATTAGATAAAACTGCAGCAGTAAGATGGAAGACAAACAAAACTACTGCTAATAGTCATATTCAGGTTGTCCTGTAGTGTGACTGTATCTCACTCATTTCGTATAAATACATAAATTCTCATCTTCTCCATATTTCAGAACTACTAACTCAGTTTAGTGAGAGGCTCGTGTGTTCAGTTATTTATACATGGTATGGTATGGCATGCCACAGATTATGAGGATGAAGATATGAGATGCAGTGAAAAGCTGGCACAACAGACTGCACTGCCTGCATCGCAATAATGGGGTAGGGCCAGTGGCAAACATTGCTGCATCTATGGCTATAATATTGCTACCAAGCGCACAACAGCCCTCTCCCCGGAGGACAGAATAAACATGGGTGAAAAGGCACTCTCCCCTCTCCACCTGCTGTGGAAGATACAGGATGATACAATTTAGCCTATCTTAAAATAGCACTTAGCTTAAGATATCCACTGAACCTCCAATAGACAGAAAAGAATATGCAGACCGGAGCTGTGTACCACTAAACAAGTGCAGAGGCCTAAAACAGAGAAGACTGTACAAACTGGGTGTACCAATTTGAAATGTTCAATGAGATTCACTTTCACACATTCAAGTGACTGCATGCTGTGAATTAGCTCCATAATCTTCACTTGATAAATATACCAAGAGCTATGCATTTCTAACTTCACAACTAAAAAATCTGCTGGCATTTATCTTTCCTTTTTCTTGTGAATCTTGACTTGTTTCATTTAAGAGCATAAACCTAACTAAATGGAAAATTTCAACAAATCTGAGGTGAATTTAATTTTATTTTGACTTTGCAGTATTAGTTGCAAAACATGTATTATTTACCACACCTGCCTTATAGAAATGTTTCCTAACTGAGGAGTTGTTTTGACATATATCGTTCTTTCCTCAGAGCAGTTTTAGGAAGGAATGCCTTCAGAAACAACCATCATTTCAGAAAACAGAATTCCACTGAGTACCAGTTCCTGAAGATTGTTACTGGGAGGTATTTATCAGTCACAAGATTGACTACAGATTCCTGTCTCCTTCTTATTTTGAGAATGAACACATATTTCAGTCTTTTAGACTTGATTCTCCAACTGTATTCAGGAGCTACCATTGCTAGATTAAATAGCCGTTTCTTTAATTTTAGGGCTACATGCAATTACTGACACAAAACAGTGTATCCAAGCAGTTCCAATGACTAAGGATATAACTATCAGTAACCAGAAACTCTGGTTATGCTAAAACCTGAAAGCAGAGAAAGGAACAAAGGTAAATTACATAGCAAGTTACAAAGGGGAAAAGGGGATATGCTATAGACATTCTAGCACGTTACAGAGGTAAATATCTGTCTGCACAAAAAAATGCCACAATACCAAACCAAACCTTGTGACATTCTCAGCAAAGTGACAAAGAGCAGAATGGCAGGTTTAATGAGCTCCTGGCACAAGAACAATATACTGCAACCATTTTCTACACAGACTCAATGGCTCCTAAGTAAGGCCTTTGAAAATCAGCAGTTTATGTTATAATCCACATCTCAAAGAGTGGAATAAAACAAAGGTATGTATTTAACTTAGTAGCCCTTTACTAGAAAAAAAATCTCAACACGGTTTAGATTATGTGTTCTGGCCTCTTTACTTAAGATGTGCAAACTACGTAATACATGCATATTATGCAACACAAAATTGGTGCTTATGGCAACAGACATCTGCAAATGCAGCAAAAAAACTAGGCTTATTTAGAAAAATATATTAAAAGGTAAAAAAAGGCTTTATAGCTAAAGTTGATCAGAACATTATCAAAATACATTTTCCTATGAAGCAGCTACTCCAGAGAAGTATCAGCCAAATCTTCTCCCTGGAGCTCCATCTACTGACTAAAAAAAATGAAAAGCTACCACATGTTAGCGCTCAGAAATCAGATCTGAAGCTTTAACATTAGGGACCAAAGTTGGCAGTGAATGGTGTTCCCTGCACATATTCTAAAAGTGCTTCCTCCACTGTAAGAATAGCCAGCATAATATAACAATATTTACCTTCCAGGGATTCAATTCCAGTTGCTTGGGCCAACAGATCTTCATGTCTTGCAACAACCTCAAAAAAACAATACAGAAATTAAAAGAGAAAAATGGGGACATGAGTCTAAAAGAAGTATTAAATATATCACCATCATTCCTACATTAGGCATTTAAGTATCAGCATCCCTACATTAGCCAGATACAGGAAAAAGCAGGTACATCTTACAGGAGAAAGGGTTAACAGAACACAAGGTGTTTTAATTCACAAAAGCAGCAAGCTCAGAATGAGAAGAGAGTCAGTAACTGCCGCAGAGCTGACATCTTAATTAAAGCCAGCAGAGCAATCACATTTCAACACATCTTCCCATTTAATAATAATTGTAAATGTGAATTTACTAATCACACCATAATAACGCATATTAATTTTTTTTCTATTTATGACATTTATTAACTACTTCCCAAAGAACTTACCACCAACTGGGGCAGGGGAAGGGAGGAAGCAGGTTTTGAAACTACACACAAACCTAGCAAGTGTTCTCATTGCAATGTCTACTGTGGATTTATGGTACTGCATAGAGAAAGTCTTTCACTACCTAAACTCAAATGCCCTTCTGAAGGTGTAGAGGTGTGTTAACATAGGTTATATCTGCCTAGCTAAAGGTAAGTCTTAGGGCTTATGCTACCTTCAGCACAGGATGTAAGGGTGCAAGTTCTCCCTATCTTCTCACAATGCCATGCTGAAACACGGCCTCGGGTGTTTATGACAGCTGACACAATAACTTGGAAAAAGCCTTCTTACACGGAAGAATAGAACAGCATACAGTGATAAAACTACAGGAACTGAAACAGTCCTGGTAGGAGTACTGAGTGTGAGCTTAACTGAATTGTCAAACTCACTACTAGTTTAGCTGCAAGTTCTACCTTTAGTAACTGCTTACAGAGGACACTGAGCAATTTCACGAGTTACAAGCTCCTAAGATTACTAAATTTTTGACTAATTTACTTCAATCACCCCAGAATAACAGGTATGCTTTAAACTTACTTGTAAGTGCAGCTCTTTATCCAACTGACTAATACCTTGAGCAAGTTTAGCCAGCTGCTCAGCTATCACAGCCTGATGGATGGACTGGGAAGTGTAAGCTTTGACATCAAAGTCTTCTCTGAAGAAGTCAGCATAACATTCTGAAAAAGGATTTATATTTATGCTTCAGAATTTAGTAACATTTAAAGCCCTACAGTGTACAGTTCTCTGACCTTCAATTTCTTCAATGTAACAGTGAATGTTCTCTACATCACACAGTACAAACATCAGAAGAGATCACAACCCTGAGAAACACGTTTGGAACTGGTAACTGGGGTTCGTGTTCGTTTTGGGTTTTGGGGGTTTTTTTGCAAATGGTGATAAAGACTCGCGTTTCTCTATTCCCCACAACCCTCTCCTGAGCAGAATACACTAAAAAGTATCAACACCTTATTTTTTTCAAACTTTACAGTGAAACCAGGGAGAAGCTGTTGAGCCTGTACCCATAACCAAAGGCAACAGTCAGCTGCAGATCACCGACAAGTGGCATGAGACAAAACTTCATTAATCATACCGGATTTCGACAACGGTATGGGTTTACAGAACAATTATGAAATTACCCTGCAATGATGACTCAAGCAAGACCAGAGCTCCCAGACAGCTACTCTTAATTGAACACATTCGCCTCTCCTTCCAGTGCAGGAGCTGGACTCTTTGGGAGCAGGCGAGCCCCAGCGCACACTCCACCCCGCAGCCCCTCGGCCGGCGGTCCCTCCCCGCTCCGGGGCACTCGCTCCTCCGCCCGAACTTCCCGTGACTGACCGGCGCGGGGCTTGCCCGCCCGGCCCGACACCGCCCTCGCACGGGACCCTCCGGGCCGCCGCGGACGGGCCCCCGGCGCCGTGGTGCCGGCGGGGGCTGTGCCCGGCGCTGCCCCCCGAGCCCGCGGCCGCGCCTCACCGTCCGCCCGCAGCTCGGCGAGCGCCGGGGCGGGGGCGGCCCCCGCCTCCTCCATGCTGGCACTGCCGGACCCGCGCGTCACTCCCGGACGCGGCGCGCGCCGATGATGGCGAAAGCGCGCGACAGAGCGGGCGGCGGCGGCGGCGGCACGTGGTGAGCGGGGCGGCCGGGAGGAGCCGAGCCGGGAGCGGCCGAGCCGGGAGGGGCCGAGCCGGGAGGGGCCGAGCCGGGAGCGGCCGAGCCGGGAGCGGCCGAACCGGGAGCGGCCGAGCCGGGAGGAGCCGTGCCGGGAGGAGCCGAGCCGGGAGCGGCCGAACCGGGAGGGGCCGTGCCGGGAGCGAGAGCGGCCCTCGGGGAGCCGAGGGGGCCGTACCGGGAGGGTGGTGCCGGGCCGGGCTGGGCCGTGCCGTGTCGGGGGGAGCTGTGGCTGGAGGGGCTGTATCAGGAGCGGGCGCGGCCAGGGCAGTGCCGGGGGTCCGTCCCCGGCCCGCTGCGGGGGAGCGGCTCCTGTCCGGACGCTTCACCAGAACGCAAGTGCTGCGTAAACTCTGGTGCTCTGCAGCGTGGCCTGTGAGAAACAGCTGAATGACGAACATTTGAGACGCTGTTCGTTTTTCCAGATGCTGAAAGGACTGTTAGTTATACATGATTGGTGACGTCAGAGAAACTAAAGAATGCAAAGAAAAAGATCCCATGGATTTGTTTCATTCTGGGCAAGTTGTAAAAATATGTGCCCCTATGGTCCGCTATTCAAAGTAAGTAATTGTCATGCCAGCTGTTTTCAGTGTATTTTCTCTGTTTAGAAACTTGCTTCTCAAGTTTCTCTTGACTAAAAATGGGTGATTACCTTCTATTTTATTTAAGACAGAGGTAGATACGGGATATGTTTTATTTTACATATTCTCATCACAGATCTACATATATAATACTTAAACACGCCCATAATACTGCATGTGTAGAGCAGCATTTTAGGATAGCTAATGAGAAAAATGCCTTTGAGAAAATTTACCTCTTAATCTTCATGTGTCTGCAGGTTGGCTTTCAGAACCTTGGTTAGGAAGTACAGTTGTGATTTGTGTTACACACCAATGATAGTGGCAGCTGATTTTGTGAGATCTGCAAAAGCCAGAGACAGCGAATTCACAACAAACAAAGGTATTATTTTTAACAAACCATTGCCTCGTGAGAATGTTTTATGTGGTCATAAGCCAGATTGGCCAAGTGAATGAAGTCTGTCACACAACTTGACATCTGTTAATAATTTTGGTTGGGTCAAATGAAATGGTGGAAAGCCTTGTCTCCACTTGAAATCAAGGCCTCCAAAGTGATTTATATCTCTGGGGACTGGCCACACATAGCTGCTCATTCATTCCTCCTTCTTCACCCAACAGCACAGGGGGAGAACAGAAACAGCAAAAGCAAGAAAAAGTCGTTTATCAAAATAAAGGCAGCTTAATATGTAAAGGAAAGAAAAAGGGAAAGAAACAAACAAGTTATGCAAAGGCAATCACTTCCTACTAACAGACCAACGCCCAGCCACTCTCCAAGCAGTAGCCACTGGAAGAAAAATTCCATGTCCCAATACACTTTCTTACTTTCACTACCATTCCAGTTTCCTTGCTGAGCTTGCTGTTATACAGTATGGAATACTTCTTGTTCCTATTTAGGTCAGCTGTTATAGCTTTGTTCACTACAAACTTCTTGCCCACCCCAGTCTGTTTGTTGGGGGAAGGGGAAAGCAGAGTGAAAAAATAGGAAGTTTTGACACTGTGCATGTACTTTGAAACAACGCACAAAACAATTGTGAATTATCAACACTGGTTTTATCACAAAATCCAAAATGCAGCACCAAACAGGCTACTATAAATAAACTTCAAATAAATTTGACAAGTAACTCCATCACAGCTGGGTACAAGATGACAGTAAGATTCTTTTTCCAGCAATTGTTTCATGTGTGTTTCAGAGACAAACATTTAACTCACTGCCAGGAAAAGTTTTCTAATCTCTAGCAAAAATAAGAGTGCTACTAAAGGTGAAAAAAGTAATAGACCAGCCATTGATACAGTAGAGTCAAGGACTGATAAAGGAAGAAGGGTTTCATATTAGCCAGACTGGAAACTGGAAGGGGCTGCTTGTTGGTGGATGACTCGAGATAAGACAGCAAGAAAGCACAAGAGACCAGGAAGTTAAAGCATGGCTGAGGTTGAGGGGGAGAAGCAAGCCTTCAGGCATGGTACAGAAACATAACCAGAACACCTATAAAAAGAAGAGGTATGAGGACTTGTACAGTGTCATGGCTGTAAAGAGATCTGAGGTATGTGGGAAGAGGTGACAAGAACGATATGCTTCTGTTGGCATGAGGTGGCTGCAGCAGAACAGTGTGACAAGGAATGTACGAGCAGAGGCTGCAACTGGAGCAAGGGAAAGTGCTGCTAACGTGCAGGATGAGCGTGCAGGGTCTATGAAGTGGGATGATTTAGTCTATTCAGGCCACAGAATTTATGGTTTCATAAGTGTATATGTAATAGGGAAAGTGTATTTCACTGTTGTAGCATTTGACTATGTACTGTGGTGCATTATTCAAACAGAGCAATTACAGAGAAAATTCACATTGGAAAGCACAGGTAGACTCTTATGAGTGGAATGCAGCTTCAAAAAAACAAGAACTTGTATGTAAAAATAAATGAGTAAGAACATAACTGGCAGTATATATGGCTCAAAGCTCCACAGTTCCTAGTTTACCCCCCTTGAATTTACTTATACTTCTGCTCTACACAAAGTGTGGTCATATTGAAGTTCTACAGGTCAGATATGGAGTGTATTCTGATACAGGACAAGAAAGGAGGAGATGAAATGTTTTAGTGTTGTAAACAACATCTTTTCCCTACTCACTTCTTTTATGCTGTCCTTAATTTTATAGGCCTGTAAAACATTCTGCCTCATGCTTTGACGAGATTATAGTACTAACATTATTAGCATTTATACTTTTTTGTGTGGTTTTATGCTTAACTTGCTGGCTGTTCGGGGATTTTGTCCTCTAGTGCAGTAGTTTTGCAATTTATGTTTCACATTTTCTTCTGCATTAATGTTTTTTTGTTGTGTATTTCTCAGATAGAGGTAGGTGTTCTTTGTGGCTGCTGCTAAAAATTTTTATGTGGCTAGACTCAGTATTTTTATTACTTAATGCTCAACAAAGAGACACTAGGCATGTGGGCTTATTCTAAAATATTAGCTGTAAAAATGTAAATCTCTTCATCTAGAGCACTGTATTAAAGGGACACTTTTAAAAATATGCATACAATTATTTTTTTCGCTTGCTGGATTTTGAGGTAATTTCTAGAAATGTCTCAGCTTGATTGAGAGGGTACTGGTGGCCTTTCTTACTTAATCTCCACCATTTCAATAACTACTTGTTCTCCTCTAAAACAGAAAAATCTGCAGAAAGCACTTGTGGTCTCTTCAGTACCCAAAATGCACTTGTTTTGTACATTTGTTGGATCATCTCTTTCCATCAGTGCTCAGATATCACGCTGCTTCTTCTTAACTACAGCAATTGTTTATATGGAAAGTGAGTGCTAAGACTGCTTGAGATATTTGAGATGCCTTTAATGTAATGCAGTAGCTGTAAAAGAGGAAAGCATGTTCCAAATGACCATCTGGCTCTCTGCAGGGGCTTAGTAAATCACAAGTAGTTCAGCAGACCCAAGCTGAGGAGCACTGACACTTTGGTTTCTAACTTGAGACAAAGCTGCTAGAGCTGCTTCTGCACATGTGTGTTCATTCCAATTCTGTGTGTCACGTTGTGGATAAGAAACAGCCATGTTGGCACAGAAAAGGGAGATGATGGGCTGGGATGAGGAAGGGCAAGGCTTGTGGGTGATTTAGTTCCTTTCTGAAGGGTTGGTTCTGTAAGCAAGTTTCCCACCTGGCAAGACAGCCAGCCGTGTCAGCACAGCAAAGTGGCAGCATGCAGACAAGAAGGGGAAGGCTAGGAGGGGAAGCATGAAAGCTGCTGAAAATGAGAGAATCCCTAGTTTCATAATGGTCTTTGTGAAAGATTAGCAACTGACCAGTTTCAGTCAGAAAAAGCGTATGTTAAGCCAGCAACTGTGTTAAGACACCTATATTTTTCTGAATTCCCACCTCTGTTAATAGACATACTCACTTAGTAACCCCTGGCCAGCTGCCTTTGTTTATTTGTGGCTTGGGGTTTACAGAATCACAAAATAGATGAGCTTGGAAGGACCTCTGTAGGTCACGTTATCCAGCCACCCTGCTCACACAGGTTCACCGATACTTGGTTGCCAGGACCATAGTCAGACAGCTGTACAATATACAAAAAAAGCATTCAACATTTAGAACTTGTTCTTTTTATTTTCTGGGAATTTTTTAATCTCTGGATATCTTTTCATTGGAGCAGGTGATCACCCGTTGATTGTTCAGTTTGCTGCTAAAGAAGCACAGGTTTTGTGTGATGCTGCCCGTATCATCTGTCCTTTTGCAGATGGAATAGACCTAAACTGTGGCTGTCCTCAGAGGTAAAGTTTTGAAAAAAGCTGGGTAGATATGATGAAATAATTAAGATGCTAAAGAATGCTGGTCTGCCTTTTCATCATAATGTCTATCTTAACCTAAAAATAGATTTCAAAAGAGTAAGAACTTTTTAACGTGTCAGAAATGTCTGAGTGCTAAGGCAGTGTTCTGAGTGCTCTGAGATGCCTGTCACCATGGTGAGACTGCGAAAACTGTATGTATTTGCCAACTTGCCTTTTTTCATTTCTGAGATACTGAGTGTTGGCTCAGAAGTGTCCATCCCTTCTCAACAACTCTTAAATGTGCCCTACCAAAAAGAGCTCACTGCAAATAATTTGCAGTGTGTTTTGAATCATGATGTAGCAATTTTCAAAATAATGAGGCAAGTCCATGATGTCTCAAACTTCTGCAAGTGAAGGATAGTTAGTCTTTAAAATAAAACTATACAGATAAAGTACTGAAAATAATTTCTTCCATCTTTTACTAAATTTATAAGTACAGTGAATTAGTGATCTGCTTATCACTTAGATTTATAAAGATTTTGTCTTGACAGTGAAACAGACTAGTAAGATTCTTCTAACTGGTTCAGTTGAGAACCATCTCTTACATGTTTGTTAGGCAGTATTTTTCCAAATGAAGACCTGAAAAATATAGGAAAATAAAAGATAATATTATGGTGCAAATACTTAATTTCTCTATTCTAATTAGGTTTTCTTGACTTAAAACTATAGTATTTGAGAAAACTCTTTTCTGGAGAGATCTGAGACTTCTGCATGGAAGTATTGGGTTTTTTTTTAAGCTAACTACAGTTAAGTGTGTCAAACTGTCTGTTCCTTTTAGGCCAAAAATATGTGCTTACATTTGAATCTTTTGTTTCTTGTGCATGTTAGTTTCAAAATAACAAAAGTTGCTGTATTTTATGTGCCTTTATAAGAAAAATTATTTTTAAAACTGTTGCTGTTAAGTGGAAGCAAAGATTATTTTCGCCAGTCAAAACAGTGAGACCAGAATATCACTAAAATAGTATCCTCACTTGCACTTCAAAAACTCCTCCTTTTCAGTCCAAAGCTGTCATCTGTTTAAAAGAAATCCATGACCTAGGGGAAGGGGAAATATCAAATTACTTATTTTATGCATGCACTGTAGATTAAATTTTAATTTATCTTCCTTATGAGCCCATTTTAGTTCAATTTTATGTGGACATAAAATTGAACTAAAAAAGATTAGTAACTTGTCCAAAGTTCTAGTAGCACAATGGAGACTGAACCAGGGTCTAAGAGCTGTACTAAACTGCAAACAAACAATTGAACTACAGCCAGTACTATCTCTGTTTACTTAACCACACATTCTGAAGGTCCTAAGGAAAGAAGCTGATGTATGTGACTGATTCTGATCTGCATTTCTTCAAATATAGAATATGAACTTTCTTTTCAAGGTGGGCGATTTCAGAAGGTTATGGTGCTTGCTTAATAAATAAACCTGAGCTTGTTAAAGATATGGTGAGACATGTACGGAATCAGATCGACAACCCTAAATTTTCAGTATCTATTAAAATAAGGTAGGTCTAACTTAAGTGCTGTTTGTGGTACATGGAAGAATCTTCTTTTTTTTTTAAGAATTTAGTGTAATAGTAATAATATTTTTAATTCTATTAATGCAATACTACACATTATAGTAATTTCTTTACATGTGAGATTTTTTTACTCCAAGAGATGGGGCAAGTAATACAAAACTCAGAACGAGCACAGCCTTTGACTGCTTACCCAGATAACATACTGTAAGCTAGAGTTCTCTCACAAGGCAAACGACACGAAAGTACAAGTTAAAATGTAAGGGCTTTAGAGAAGAGAAGGCTCCAGGGAGACTTTACAGCAGCCTTCCAGTACCTAAAAGGGGTCCACAAGAAAGGTGGAGACAGACTTTGTACAAGGACATGATGTGACAGGACAAGGGGGAATGGCTTCAAACTGAAAGAGGGCAGGTTTAGATTAGATATTAGGAAAAAATTCTTTACTGTGGAGGTGATAAGCTCCTGGAACAGGTTGTTCAGAGAAGTCGTGGTTGCCCATCCCTGGAAGTTTGTATGGCCAGGTTGGATGAGCTCTGAGCAACCTGGTCTAGTGGAAGATCCACTCCCTTCCCGAAGCAGGGGAATTGGAACTGGATTGGTATTTCCACCCCAAAACATTCAATGATTCTATGACCATTCTTGATCCATTATATAACCATATATCCTATGTGGCTTTTGCTATTTGTCAGTTAAGTTTCAACTCGGTTTCCAATCCCTTTAGAAAGGGGAACTATTATATATTTGATTTTTTTTCCACAAAATACGCAAAATCATGGTGTTGATTTTAGATTTTAAAAAATCTCTATAAAATCTCAATTTCTATAAAATTTACCATGTATATTACATAGATATGATATAATTGGGAAATGCCAAATTAAGTGTGTTTCCATACACTAAATTCATATCTCTTAAAAAAAACAAAAATCAAACACTGTTTTCCAACAGTAATATTGTTTATACTGTTAGTTATAGAAATCTTACAGAGGAGTGCTTTTTATATAGGCCAGGAAACTTACTACCTACTGATTTCATTCCTTGCAATTTTAGGATCCATGAGGATTTAAAAAGAACAGTTGACCTGTGTCAAAAAGCTGAAGCAGCTGGAGTTTCATGGATTACAGTACATGGGAGAAGTACAGAAGAAAGGCATCAACCTGTACATTATGATGCAATTAAAATAATTAAACAAAGCATGTCTATACCTATTGTGGCTAATGGAGACATTAAAACCTTAAAAGATGCTGAAAATGTTCATCACTTGACAGAAGCAGATGGTAAGATTAAACATACTCTATTTTCTAAGTAAGCTTACCAGATTTCAAGGTATTTATTTCGGATGTAAGTAGGACATGATTTGAGTGCTTTCTCTCCTTGAGGAGACAAATGAAAGAGGATATTTCACATGCCTTAAAAAACTCCTAAGCAGAATCAGTGGTAATCATCAGAACACTAGAGCACTGCTATTCAAAGCCACAAATAATTATTTCCAAGGCAAATTACAAAAGCTCTGATTAATTATGCTATCTCATCTCTCAGCAGTGGAGTTCAGGGGGACCTTCAGACATTCTGTCTCTTTATGGAGCTGATCATCTTTTAAAGGACTGTAAACTTCCACTTGGAAATCTCTACTTCCTGCACATGGGAGCAGATTTCTTATAGTAAGAACACAGTGGAAAAGGGATATATTGTTAAGCCAGATGGTTAACTTCAAGGACACAGTGAGGCATTGCACTTTCAGTCATAAAATTTGGGGATTTTTTGCTGTTATTTAGTCACAATAGATTCCTGCAACTGTCTTTGGTTTCAAGACAGTTTGGAAATTTGGTATATGTTCTGAATAGGTAATCTGTATCTACAGACTTTGTGTCTTTCAGCTAGAGAAAAGCAGGAAAGAGCTTTTTGTACATGTGGCAGGTTTCTGCTGACACTGTTGCTGTTTAATAGCAACAACAGAAATTGAACCGAACTGCCATGCTGCTTACAGTGACTTTCCCCCCAAATACAGAGCAGGAAGGAAATGCACAATACAAAAAATGTTCTCATAGTCCAGCTGACCTTCTTCAGTAGTAAAAATATTAAACATTTGGTTTTTTCTGTCATGGACAATGAAAAAAGAAATTTTTCATTTTTGCTCATCCTATTTTTTAAGAAAAGACGACGTGATAGATTGTATGTTGATAGTGCAGAAAAACAGAATCCCTTAATCATAGAAGAATTACAGTAGAACTTGTATGGGTTTATCTGACAACATGGGATTAGAGTTACACGCTTGTTCAGAAAGATTTACTGCAGATCAAGAGTCCTGAAATTTACTTAATTAAGCCATTGAGCTCTTGCTGGAAGAAAGTCAGTGAATAGACTGAGTTGCACAAAAAATTATTGGTCCTCTTGTGTCTTTCCATCATAATTGTACATTATAAAGGCAATAAATGTGTGTAGCAAATAAAAACAAAATACTATTCAGTTGCAGTTTCAAAAGAAGGGAAGAAATGCTTCTGTGACCTATGTTTTGTTTTAAAAATTTCTGGAATGTGCTGAAAGGTATTGTAGATACTCTGAGGTCTGCCTTGTTCGATGGATTTCTCTGATACAGCTGTAATAACTCATCCCTATTGTTCTCCCATTACTGTATGTAAGCTTTGTGTGGTTGTCCCAAGGGGTGCTGTACAAAATCTACAGAAAGATTTAGTATAAAATTTAAACTAGAATGTAACTTATTGCTTTAATTTCCAATTTGAAGGTATAATGGTGGCTAGAGGACTCTTGGCAAATCCAGCTATGTTTGCAGGATATGAAGAGACACCTTTTCAGTGCATCCAGGACTGGGTTGACATTGCTCTTGAGCATGGAACTCCTTTTACGTGTTTTCACCACCACTTAATGTACATGATGGAGCGCATAACTTCAAAGCAAGAAAAAAAAGTTTTTAATGTTTTATCAAGCACCTCAGCAGTACTGGATTATCTGAATGACCATTATGGTGTGTGCTAAATGAAAGTATGTTAGTCCTGAGTAAACTTGTATTTTGCAATTGTCGATAAACTGTAAAAGTTTTAATTGGGTTCTTTTTAGTCACATTTATATATTGTGTAAGTATTTTCAACACAGCAAAACATTATCATTTGGATGATACTTTATATTTTTATGTCTCTGTTTTTCACTGTAGAGAATATTCAAGATCCTAGAAATGTGGAATTCTGTTTACAATGCACTACTACATAGAGGACTGATTATTGTAAGGCCCCAGTAATTAATTTTTCACCAGATATTTGCTTAGAGCAATATGATTGCAAAACTAGGGCCTTTCTTATATTAAGCCTCCTAAAATCAGGAGTACTTATAGATAATGCCAGTAATTTCAGACCAAAAGAATACAAAGGGAGCAACTATAGAAGTTTTTGTTTTAGATAACATAAACTTAAAGCACATCATACTATACTCTTTTAAGTTTGATATTGTTTGGGCTTTTGCAGCCTAAAACTTTTTAACTTACTTAAAACTTAGAAAAATTCCATACTTCTTATAGAAAAAGAAACAAAGAATAGATGAGCAATTATGGAAAGAAGAAAGAAGGAAAATGAAGAGGGAAAGAAGAAAAAAGTATAAACTTAGCAGAATCTAAAGAACAAGACTTTAAAGTTTAATCTAATTAAATTCAGTTTTGTTTATCTACTGTAGAATAATTGTTTACAAGATTAAATCCCCATTATCTACCAAACCAGAACTTTTTAGGTCAAAGAAAAGCTGACAGATTCTCCCAGTGGGGCTCTTGCGGTTCTTTCTGCCTGCTGGCATGTTGTGTATCAAAGCATGACAGCCACTTGGCTTTGAATCACTATATAGAAGTGAAAGAGTGAAATTTAGAACAAGGTAATAACATAACACACCAGCTGCATTTGTTCTGCAAGGGAAATTTCACAAAACTGTACAGTACAATTATTGGTAATCAAATTTTTTGTTTATATGTTTACACAGAAGTTCATTCCAAAAATTGCCAGGTTTCTGACTATGATTGTTCTATGAATATATATGTGAATAGTTCCAAATTTTTTAAATAAATTACTTGGTTTTGTATGCAATTGTAATTTTTTTTATTACATAGCAATCTGGAGGAGGGAAAGTTGCTTTTGATGCTACTCTCCAAATCTTCTCATAGTTCAGATATCTTAAATTATCACAATTTTTTAATGCAATAGCATAAAATACTTGGTAATTTTTCATAATGTATATGTCTGATTTAGGCATATGAACAAAAGTTTGAAAGGCATGACCCAAGTTACCAAGTCCAATTCACTATTTAAGGCAGCAGAATTACATAACTCTTCTGATATGATCACCTTCCCGATGTGCTAACAAATGGAAAACTACAGACATGCTTTGCTCTCCTATGCTAATTGAGACAACCTCTGCAACCATTTTTGGTATGTCTCCATTCCTTCACACAACTATTTTTTCACTCTTCTGGATTGTAATGTTTTCTTGACATTTGTTGGGCACAATTCTGTATAGGTCACGAGCTGGTCTTGTGGCCCTACAGATCCTGACCCTCAGTCAGTGGTCGTGTACCTCTGAGACGTGTCAAAACCAGCCAGGAAAATTAGGAAGTTGAAGCTTGCGGCGGGAGAATGAGCCAGGAATAGAATGCTGAAACTTGCATGTGTGGACAAAACTGAAAACTCATTAACCACAAAAAACCACATCACTTTGCACAGTATAAAGCTAATGGTGTAAAAATAAACTCTGACATTGCTGGCTCAATACTGTTGTTGTTGCGTCCGTCTGTCTCAACTGCGACAGCATTTTAGGTAAATTCCCAGCAGTGTCTTCTGCAGTTAATACTACTTCTAATATTTCAATTTTCCTCAACTAAATTATGAGCTCCCAGTTTTAGAGCAAAAGTTCTTACTTCCCAACGGCATGACTAGGTATTTGTATTGCCAGATTTCCAGTATCAAGTTCATCCAATTATGGTGCAAATCAGTTCTCCTCAGTTCTGAAATGCCTCTGGCCTCCTCCAAAAGTAAAACTGTACACCTGAATTGCAGAAGAAAAGGATTTGTGAACGTATTAAATAAGCCCTTTGTCGCCATTTTGTTAATAGTTTTATGATTTGGCTAGCAACTATTTTATGTAGCAAACTGTCCCATTAGCCTCAAGGAGCAGAGACGAAAAATTTATTACATATAATCAACACAAATTAAAGGCTTGCTTTATTTTCTATATAGTAATAGGAAATTTTAATTTTAGAGGACTGGAAATACCTTGACCTATTTAGGAACTGAGTACTTGATTTTGAAGACAGCAGTTGTTGTGCCTGTGTGAGACTAATGACAGAGACTTCTGCCTGAAGTACAAGACCTAGGTTGCTGTTAATACTGGTAGTAATTACAGAGTGCTTGATCTAGCCTTTTATGTATCATAAAAGTCAATGGAAGTTCATAATCTCTTTTCAAGGGTGAAATGAATTTAACACCTTCCATTCTGAATTTTGTATGCATCTGAACATACTTCACTGTGTTTCCCTATATAGAATAAACTGCAAAGCTGGAGTCTTTAAGCCATATTTCGAACACCTTACTGTTCCAATATACATAAATTGCTAAGGATGAGAGTTACTCAACTACCAGTGTTGTTTTCAGAATATGGTCATATTTCTCATTATAAGACATTTGAATATGGAAAAATTCTAATTTGCAGTTTAAAACCACTGGATGTAGTTCTCCTGTATCACTAGGTGGTCAATCTTTCTATTTTCTAGTTTTTAAATGTAACATAAGTACAAAGCAAGTAACATGAGATAAAAAACATTGTTTCCTATTTTAGGTTTCTTGCCTCCTGTAACTGATCCTTATGTTAAACCCCCTTGCACAACAATACCATATTCTCATAATACCTGTATGTTTCTGCAACTTCTATCCTGTTGCAATAACCCCAGCACCCTCACATAACCTATACAATCCCATTTTCTCTATTGCCTATTGTTAAATTTCTTAGGTCTCATGGGTTGATGGTTGGGAAAAGCAGTGTGTGATGATGAGAAGGCTGTCACAGAAGCCAAAATAGAACAGAACAAGTTTAAACTTTCCTTTTGTTTCAGAAGAGAATTAGTCTGATTTCAATCCTCTAACCAGCTATTAATATACAGGCATTTCCTGTTTCTGGTTCTGAATACTTTGTCACCTCCCTGATGGAAGAGAAAGGTATTCCTTTTAACTGTAATGTTTAAAAGTTTGTGAATTTTCCCATAAAGCAGCCAGCCATTATATATATATTGTGTGACATCATATTTATTATAAGTGAGATCAACAACTCAAATTTCTACAGTTTCAGATGGAATTCTTTCCAGGAGCAGCAGAGTGCACTCAACAGGAGAAGAGAGGTCTTACAGAAGTTTGCAGGAACCTCTCTTTTCTACAGATCTCATTTTAGGTTGGTGGGGAACATGCATCAGCTGCAGTGGAAGTGCACAGCAGTCACATTCATAGTGAATCTTTCTGAGATCTTATGAAGCCCCTGAAGTGAAAAAGCGACTCCAGGTCTCTGGCACTGGGGACAAGTGAATGCAGTACTATCAGTATAAGGCTGTGCTAGTGGGAGAGCAGCTTACAGTGCTAGAAAGAGGGGAGTAAGCAGCTCAGAAATTAAAACTGCTCTGTAAAGTATTCACATTTTAACAGCTTTAATGAAGTATAGAGGCTGTAGGCCAATAGCTAATATGTAATAACCAAAACGTTCTAAGAGGTTGTGTTTTGTCTATAGTGCTGATTAAATATGTTTATGAAAACATGTTAGAAATGCTGCTTAAAACTGGGGTTTTTCCTACTGTGTAGACTGGATTGAAATGACTCTTTATATCTCTCTCCAGTATTTGTTATGCATAAACAATTATTTGGGATGTAACCTTTCATCCAGACATTGCTTGGCAGCAACTAGGAAAATATTTATACACTGGCTTCATACCCAGGCTGCAGACCTGGGAAATTTTAAATAAACAATTTCGGATTGTGAGCAGCTGCAAACAGCTCTGCTTGAAACTGCTTATGCAAGAACTTCGCACCCCATGTCAGTTCCAGTGGATTAGAGTAACAAAGAACACAGCATTTTATCTGTCTCATGTTGATGTAACTTAATTGAGAAAGAATTCCCCAAAGCAAGTGGTTGTGTCAAAGAGTGCTGGTGATGCCCAGGTAGACAAGGTAACCTCTTCCACTGAGAACACCTCAGCATCTGTTGGGATCAAAAGGAAAAAGTGATCAGGCAATCTCTTTCTCATGCAGGAGCAAAGGAGAGTTGCATGCAAATAACATGCTTGGAGCCTTAGTATGCTGATAAGAAGCATTGTACAGGACAGTAGGATAGAAAAGGGTTTTCTGAAGGAATACTGTTTTATTCATGCGGCCCAAACAGGCCTGTTTGACAGTGTTTGAGATTGTTGTTCGGTTGTTATTTGTCCTGTCTTTATGAATACTAGACCTTTTTCTCTTGAGAAAACTATTTACTGGGTCTTAATACATTGATGTAGTGTAACACATGGAGAAGGCAATGGACGGATACACGCAGTATTTGAACTAAACTTTAGAATCTCATGATAATGCTGGAGAGCAGAGTTGACGTCCGCAATCGATTAAGCTCGAGTCCTCGAGTCATGGGGCACTGGGATGATCACAGCATGATTCCGCAGCAAAATGCTTACAAACCATTCCCTCGACAGGAAGATCATGCTCATTTGAACCTTTCTCAGCGCGCAGATCCACGCTTTTCCCAACAGAGCTGCGGCCCCTCGGTAACTCCGGGCCCGCTGTCGCTCTCGGCCCCCGCTCCGCAGGCGGCTCCGCGTGTGCCCGGGCGGCCGGGCCGGGGCGAGCGCGGCCTCTGCGGAGGGAAGGGCCGGGCTGGACTCTGCTCCCTCCCCGCCTGCACCTTTCCCCGGCCGGGCCGGCGGCAGCTCCGCGCCGCCCCTGCCGTGTCAGTCCCGGCCCACATCCCACGGGCAGGGCGGAGGCGGCACCGTGTCTGCACGGACACCCCGGTTCCCCGCCCGCCCCGCCCTGTGCTGGCGGGAGAGATCGGCCCGCGCCTCCGCAGCCCCGGCCAGTGAGGCCCCGCTCCCGCCCCTTGGCCGCCATCAGCTCCGCCGGGCGCCGGCGCTGACGAGGTTCGAAGGCCGGGCGGGCGGGAGGGACGATGGGGCGGCCCCGGGGCTCCGCGGCCGCGCAGGGGGCACCGGCAGCGCTGCGGGGCGGGAGGCGGCGGGAGGAACCCGCGGGGCCTCTGCCGGGGGCTCTCCCCGCCGGGGCCCCGCGCTGTCCCTGTCCCCACCTCCCTGTCCCAGGTGTCGTGCGGGAGGGGAAGTCAGAGCCGCCCGCCTGAGCTGCCCCTTCCTCCGCAGGCCGCCGGGACGATGACTTTCCAGTGGACGGCAGTGGCTACCTTCCTGTACGGCGAAATCGGAGTAATTCTCGTGCTCTGCCTGCCGTTTATTTCTCCGCTGAGGTAGGAGGACTTAGGTGTGCTGAGCAACACAGCTCGCTCGTCTCACCAGTTTGAGTTTATTTTACGCCTCTGTTTTCGTAAACACCGAGCTCTGCTGCATTCTAAACTAGTTGTGAACAAAGCCGAAGGAATGCTGTTCGGGACTTGAGTATCAGGAGCTGCACGAATCGCAAGCCTCTTTAGGGAGCTTTACGTTTTCTACGCAGTGCTGATTCATCCGAGAGCAGCGGTCGGGGTGTCCAGAGGGGAGCCCCCGGCTTGCCTTCAGCAGGTGGGACGGCTTCTCACAGAGCTCTGGAGTAGGCAGCGTGCATACAGGAAGGCATCTGGCAGTAACAAAGGAGAGGAGAGTGCGGATTTTCCCGCATTTGTTTGTGAGATTTGTGAGGTGCGACTTTATGTTTTGGTGTGCACTAGGCATTGTGGGTGCTGAACAGATAAGACGTCACTCAAAGCAAGCAGCAAACTGTGTGTAAGCGCTGCAAGAAATTTGTGATCACGTGTTTAATAAACGGAACCTGAGTTTGAAGCAGAAGGTTCAGCACTACTGGAGTAAAGGCCTTTGTTAAACTCTATAAAAACTCATATATGAATTAAGAAAATAGTACTACTTCTGGAACACAACACAAACATTAAGAAAATAATAAATTACTGTAAAGTAAATGCACACAGTAAGGGAAAGAAACAAGCGAATTTTTTACCCTTACAGCATGCAGAGGCCTGACTTACAGCATTATCTTGTTTCCTGTAAGTAGCCCTTCAAATTTGGTAATATTATCTCTCTACAGGAAATGAAACAAGTTTCTCTGCAGGAGGCTAGAGAAGCAGACTTACCATTTCTTTTCAGAATATCAGGAAATCTTAAAAGAAGATCAAACCCACAAAAAAACCGCAACCCCCCAAAACAAGAAGCAGGATGAAACTTTAAAGCTTTTTTTTTTAAAAACGCTGCTGTCTCAGTAGTGCTCCATGAAAACGGTTGCATGTTTGTTTCCTGCATCTTTAGATGTGTTTAGAATGATGTAGCTTTTACTGTCCTCTTAAGGAACAAGAGTTGTTGTGGAAAGTCTGGATTGAACTACTTAAACCTGTGGAGGAGTCTTTAGAATGACTGGCCCCTCCACAGCTGGTACCAATGATTAGGCATGTTTCCTCAGCTTGAGAAATTGAAACCATTCTAAAATCTAATTCAGCGTCTGGTTTTTTTACAAGTTGGCTTGCAAGGAGTTCAAAATTTCAACATAGGCTATTGAGTTGTTGTATTTCTTACTGTTTTCTAGGCAGAAGTGCAACTAAGTGAGAGGAGTATTATGGGAGTCATAATCATCAGATTATGGCTTATGTGATGAAACTAGTTGCAAGAATTTCTGCAGGCTGATGTCACAAGCAGAATACTTTGGGAGTATTGAAGTATATTTCACTTATGTTACAAACAGAGTCCAGTGTTTGTGGCTGAAAAGCAAATTTGTAATGTACAGCTTTAACAAAATTCATTCAAAGATTAAACACAGTGCTTTTAATTATATGAAAAAGATAGATTTGTGTGCTTTGTTTGGAGCACTCAGATATTCCTCTGAACAGTGGTTTCCAAATGAGTGAAATCGCTTTATCCCTTATGTGGTATATGCAGTTATCTTCTTAACAAAACTCGCAGGAGTCTTGTGGGGTTAAAAATCGGATTTAGCAGCTGTGACAGTAGCAGAGGGCAGCAGCTCTGCCTGACGCATGTCAGTGGCCTGGGAGCTGGCTCTGTCAGCAGTAAGGCATGCATGGTTACTGACAGGTGGGAAACTGCTGTACTTGGAAGTTTTGATTTACTCAGTTGTCAGTCTTCAAATGGATTCATTGTCTCTCTTGTGTGTGCTCTTTTTTTTTTTTTTTGAAATAATTTTTTTTCAAATTTGCTAACAAATTTGTAAGTTCCTGGGGAGCAAGTAAATTGACGGCATAGAAATGCAAATACACAAAGAGACAGATCTGTTCTACTAGGTGCAGTACATCTAAAATGGTGGCTAATATTATAGTCCAGAAGTTTTATATTTATGTGACCTTTGTCACCAAAAGGAAGTGGAGTTTTAGTAAATGTGAATATCAATACTTGTTGAGGAAAAATAAATGTGAACATAAAACACAGGAAGATTTTCCAGTAAAGAGACCCATATTTTTAGCCTGATTATAACTTGGCAGTGTAGTTTATCTAAGGTCATACCTCAAAGAATCACTTAAGTGGAGGTCAATATGGGGCTTGGAAAATTGTGTGTTTAAAGAATTAGTGAGTTGGCTTTGTTTGAGTTGTAGCTTGAAGTAAGCTTTTTGTTTGATATAGACTGTGGCTGTCTGCTGTAAGGAATTCAGATTATATAGAAGACTTAAATGAGGTTTTTGCATGCACAATGCTAAAACATTTTAATTCTGGTGGAGAACTGGAAAGAATAGGAGATGATGCTACAGTCTCATTTAAATTAAATTCATAATAGGTTGAAAACAGCTGTTAGAGGGCAAATTTTAACAGTCTTTGGGAAGTGTAAAAAGTCTTAACAAAAGTAGGAAATTCTAGCTCATACAATCAGATGGTGAGTGGTATGTCTGTGTTACATCCCTGTGGTATGACTAGGTATTATTTCGTTTATCCAGTAGCACTGGTTCTAACCTGCAGCAAAGGACAGTAGATGCTTTGTTATAACTTGTTTCAATTCATTGGAGCACATTAGATGTTCTTTGTGCTGCAAGTGTGACTTCTGCCACAGCCCTCCATGCAGCAATATCAAATAGACAACTAATTGTTCAGAATAAAGATAGTCTTCACCACCATTGGCCTCACCAGAAGTTACTTCTGTAGCCAGCAAATGTATGCTTGGGAAAGAGATTTTAACCCTTAACAAAATATGAATACAAGACTTGTCTTTTTTGTTGTCATTACAAGTTAGAATGTAATAACAGTCCTTGTACTGCAGAGTTACGTAAACTCATCTTTGTAGATGATAAGCCTTCTGAAGATGGATGGTAGAGAATTTCTGGAAGCTTCTAATTTTATTTGGCAAGAAGAGTTATTAGTGGATAAAAACAAAAATAATGGAATGAGTTTTACTGTCTCTACCCTATCCCTTGTTATAGTGAGGACTGAGTACAATGTAATGCTAGCCAAAGTGTAAGCTAAAATAAAACACATCTGCAGAGTACCTGCTATCATGCAAAAAATTTGCAAGCTGAACCAACTGCTTTTGCCTGTATTAACAACAAAAAAAGAGAAGTTAGATTCCTGGAAAAGTTAACATATACCTAAATTATATTGCAATTAAAGCAGCTGTTTAGAGGCCTTACTCAAGTCTCTTATCAATAACAAGGCTCTCTTCTGTGGGGTTGTAATGCTCTTCTTTTAGTGCTTAATTGTTTTTGAATAACACCATTCTATTTTACAGATGGCAGAAGATTTTTATGTTTCCTCTATGGAGCAAAATGGCAGTATTTTGGAACAAGATGTTCCTTACAATAATAGTTCTGTTGATCGTCCTGTTTCTTGGTAAGTGTTAGATAATTTCTTAACAAGTGGGTAAAAGAAACCTGGTACCTTGAGTTTATATCAGTAAAATAACAGAAAGGAGTCAAGCCTAGTGTAAGTCAGCTAATGTATTGAAAAGTTATGCAATGCAGTGAAAGAGGCGAGGGCTAATACTGCATCCACCTTGGGAATCCAAATGCAATTGTAATATACTGAGTGAATGAGAAGGAAAAATGGAGCTTAGTCTAGGTTGCTGCTTGCTTTCCCTTTCTCACACAGGTAAATGAACTTGACACCAGAATTTGGCTGAGCTGCACCTCATGCAGTAGATGGCACTCTTTCTTTTGGTTGCTGTTGAAATAGAAGACCAGAATATATCAAAGCACTGGGCTGCTTGAATACTTCTGCTCAGCACAGATACAAAACAGCTGCTGGCAGCATTTGTTATTGGTAGATCCTAGGACCTATGAAGTAAGAGTAAAGCTTTAATGGTTACCATATGCCTGACTGATTTCATTTAATGTCTGTCCTGACTGCTGTGTGGTAAGCATCTCCTGTATTTCAGTGATGAAAGCAGTTTTCCTGTGTTTCAGGGATATTGAATAGTTCTCCATGGATAAGTGTTTCCAGTGCCTTAGAATATACATGCTACTTAATTCTAGGCTACTTGAAATAGAAAGAAAAGATGCATGGTTTTATTTTCTGCTGAGGGAAGCATACAGATGCACTTACATATATAACAATGTCAGACTAGGCTACAGTACTATATTCTTAATATTTAAAGTACCAGAAATGCAAATAGACATTTTTATTATTTTTT
Source organism: Eopsaltria australis (assembly GCA_034509425.1). Taxonomy (NCBI): domain Eukaryota; kingdom Metazoa; phylum Chordata; class Aves; order Passeriformes; family Petroicidae; genus Eopsaltria; species Eopsaltria australis. The sequence continues at coordinate 194,786 of JAVTVJ010001341.1, read as the reverse complement.
AAGATTATATTTAGTAGTATTCTTAAAAGTAGGTCTTCAGTAAATGGCTTAAGATTGAGAACTAATGTATTTCATTTACTCTGTTGAACTCCTCTTGAAAACTTTGACCAAAGTTCTCTTTTGAGTTGGTGATGGTCATCGATTTTGTGGAAAGATAGAACTGGGCTAAAGGGAAGCAGTGATGAGATATCTGCCCCATAGCATGAAGTGATAGATTACTGCAGCCCTAGACTCTTCCTATAGCATGGGGACATGCATTTGTTTACTCTTAATCTTCCATGCACTGTTTGAAGCTTCACTGCAGGGTTTTTTTACTGTCTAAATAATTCAGACATATGAAAGAGGCAGTCGTAAGTGATGATATTCACACATGCTTTTCTTTGGAGTTGATTAGACATGGTTAGACAAATGCAGCAGCAATCTAATAACATCTGACCAAAATATTCTGCAAGGACATGTCATGAAAAGTGTGGATTTGTTGATGTGCAGGAGGAAATTTAAGGTGCTGTATTGGTTGTAGGAATGTCTGATGATGTAACGTTTAAAGATTGTAATATGAACTCTTAACTGGGTTAGGTTTGGGGTTTATGTGGATGTGGTTTTTTTAAGATGGGGTTATGTGGATGTAAGTCCCAATAAATTGTCTTATTCTTTGAAAGGTGTTTGCAGTGTACTGGTCCTTTTGCAGAACTGTCAGAAGTATGTGATGGATGAAAGGAAGCTGAGAGATGTATGAAAGGCAGATGAAAGAAGGATGAATTGTGGCTTTCTTCCTCCATTATTTTTATGGTCTTGTTACAGTTAGTAGTTACTACTGATGTTGCTACTGCTACTATAGTCTTCCTATTTTGATGAATTTTAAAGAAATTATCTTCTCCCTCTATGATTGAAGCATAAAGTAGACCCTTCTATCGTTACTAAAACACATGTGTACCTTAAAAAAACTCTGTGTGAATCAAATACTTGAGAAAATCCTACTGCTTTTCACTTCTCTCTCTTTTCTCCCTGTTTGTCCACTGGGGAACTTTAGCTCAGTTGTCAGCAGTGACATTTTGATACCATGGGGTCTTTGGTTACATCTGTAGAGTGAGTTGCTTCGGCCTGATCCCTGGGGGCTAAGTACAAAGTGTTTGAAATACCTGTTCAAGCATATTTTGGGCAATGGTTTGTCATATTTCTGGCAATGTGCTAGAGCACTTCATGATTTATCAAGAGCATTCTTTAAAATGTACGGATAACATAACTGATTTCACTGTTTGCCCTGTTATTGTTTGCTGAGCAGAAAGTTGAAGTACTTATTTCTAGTAAAGTCTGGTTTAGCATACATGCACAACCGCAGATGTGAATAAGAACAGACTGTTTTTGTTTGCAGATGCTGTTAGAGAAGTCAGGAAATACTCATCTGTTCAAGTGACTGAAAAGGCTGCAAATGTCAACAGCAGTGCCTTTGATCATATTCAGATGAAACTCTTTCGGTCACAAAGAAACCTGTATCTCTCAGGTTTTTCCTTATTTCTTTGGCTGTAAGTATGACATTTTTCTGATGTTTACATAGTATGTTTATTACAGAAACTATTGCACCAAGTAATTCTGAAGAAAAGATCAGAATAACAGCTTCAGGATAAGGTTAAAGAGTTAATTGTGACCAGGGTAGCTACAAGGCAAGTAAGATCAGGGAATGATCCTATGAATGTTTGAAGACTGGAAGGATATGTGAGCAACACATGGAAAGAAACATTTTGAATGCTGGAGGAAACATGTATTTTGCAGAAGTTTCTTTGGGGAATACTCCCATTTCCTTCCTTAAGCTTACACCCTTTGTTTTGCACGTGAAAAACTGGAATAAAAATCTCCTCAACAACTAAAATACTGTTAAATAATATTAATATCTGGCAAGCTGGTGTCATTGCACCTTGCTGTATTAAGAAGCAAAGCTTGAGCCTGACCTGAGCCACTTCAGCTCAAGCTTGAAGTTAAGAACTGCAGGATAATATTCCAGCTTTCAAGGAAAGTTTAAAATGTATTTCAGATCAAACACTTCGTGACAACTTGCATACTGTGCTGTTATGATCTTAAGTCTGGTATCCCCTTCAGGATGTTAAGGTCCAACTAATAAAATAGGGTAAAGGAGAGGGCAGTTCTGTACTGTCCACCTGTAGCAGCCAAGACTACCTGTGAATCAGTAGCCACAACAACCTGCGGATCTTTCCAGTTGGGCAGGGAGCACTGAAGTCACTGGACACTGATAATGTGAACAAATGGAAACAGACATGTTGGTCTGGTGATTTCCTATTTGTATGTTTTTGTGGTGACTGAACAAGGAGTGCTGGTCCTTTAGAAGCTTCTTCAGTGAACTGCTTTACATTGCCTCAATACTCAAGAAGAACACAGAACAAGAAAATCACAGACTTATGACAAACTTCTTCCCCTTAGAGTGATGTGTGGCCGTTTTAGCAGAGCATTGGGCATAAAGAAGTGTCAAGGAAAATTGAATACGAAGCTTGAACAGAAAAGCTTTGGAAAAAAGAATGTGGCTGTAGCTTTCTTCAGTAGTGATAGCAATGCATCAAGTTCTTTGTCTTCCTACAGAAAGGTTAAGTAAATATGCACAAATATGTTTTTAATCTCTGCTCCAAGAGGAATAGCTGGATTGTGTCCGACACAAGAATTGGAAGCTGGTCTCAGGATCCTAGTAACGTTCAACTTCCAAGGAAGAAAACCTGTCGAGTAGCCCCAGTAGATTTTATTTTGTATAAAAGCTCTGCTCTTGAAGAGGTTTGCTTGAGGTTTTTTTGAGCTGCTGGCGTTTCACCAAGATTTAGGAGAAATAAGCACTCCTCCAGTAGTTGCTAGATCAAAGGACTTTTCTTAGTAGAGCTGTTTTGCTTATCCATGAAGCAGACAATGTCTGTCAGAGAAAGAAGGGGAAGGTGTTCCTTGGGTTGCCTTATCCTGCACTGCTATACCATCATCCAGCCAACTTGAGACCCCAAATAGTGTGAATTGGATGCCCCTAGTTCATTCTTTGTGTCAGTTTTGGTTCATTTCAGCACATCAGCCAATAGAAGAATTCCACAAGAGTGGTAAATGGAGATTAATAAAATGGAGGAGGCTGGGAGCTTGTCACTTCTGGCCAGACAGCAGCAGTTGCGGGGTTCAGTGATTGCAGCACAATGGGTACAGGTGAGGAAAATTACCTGTCAGTGGAGGTATTGGGGCCAGCTGTGCCCCTCATCTGCTAACTGCACAGAAAAGAGGAGGGTCATAGTCTCTGGTAATTGTCCCCTGGGTAGGACAGAGACACTCATCTGCTAGTCTGACCTGGTCCTCTGTTAGCCCATGCTGAACAAGAGAGAGATAAGAAGGGCTGAAAACTAAAGAAAATCTCAAGAAAACATGATCCCAGTGATCACTGGGGCCTTCTGGGAGAGTCAGCAGGGAATGTAACGTCGCTCTCAGTAGTGGAAGATGCACCTAGGGAGAACACAGGCCAGTTGGATGTATAAAAGTCTGTGGCATCCTAGGATGGCAGAGGGAGTTGGCCAGTGTCATTGCAAGGCTTAGTTTGAAAGATCACGATTCTGGGGGGAATTCTGATGGCTGCAGAAAGGCAAACATTGCACCTGTCTTCAAGAAGGACAAAAACCAGAATGTAGGAAACCAGAGACTGGCCTCCCTATAAAGGTTAGGAAGCAAATCTTACTCAAAGGCATCTTCAAGGACATGATGACTTGGAACAGCCGTCACAGATTTACTTAGGGAAGATGGTGCCTGACCATCCCTGTTGCCTTCTGCGGTGATATGAATGGCTGTGTGGATAAAGAACAGAATATCCCTTTTGCAAGGCCTTTGACATAGTGTTTGTTAGTATCCTTGTAGCCTAACTGTGGAGGGACACAGGCTGGAGAAATGGAGAAAAAAAAGCAGGTGGGAAATTTGCTGGACCTTTGGGCTCAAAGGATAATAGTGTTGTGAATTTCAGCTGATGCTCCTCAGGGATTGGTACTGGACTCAGTATTGTTTAATGTCCTTATTTAACAGCATGGATGATAGGATTGAGTGTGCTCTCAGTAAGCTGATCACAGTACCAAAACAGTGTGGTTGACATCTTGGAGAGCAGTGCTGCTTTTCAGAGGGAGCCAGAAAGCCTGGAGACGTATGCTGACAGAAATCTCATGAAGCTCAACACAGACAAATGCAAAGTCTGACATTTTACAGGATAATCATATACAGCATCTGGGCTGGGGACTGGCTGCATGGGTGGGTAGGAAGCAGTTTGACAGAAAAAAACCTGGAGATCCTGATAGCCAATCATGTATTGAGCTGTGATAGCCAGGATGTAGTCAGCAGGTCAAGGAAAGTGGTGATTCCTCTCTGTCTGACACGTGTGGTGCTGCAGCTGCAGGACTGTGTCCAGTTTTAATTCCCCAGAATACTGGAGTACTGCGATGGCATACAGAGAAAGTTGGAGGCTGAAATATGTGACCTTTGAGATGATGAGGGAGCTTGGCTTTCAGCCGGAAAAGAAGAGACTTTGAAGAGAAAATCCTATTGCTTTCTATGTGTGTCTAGTAGTAAAAAATATGGATCCAGTTCATCTCAGTGGCTCCAAAAAGAAATGACAAGAGGTAACAGGAACCTGAGATGTTCTGTTTCGTGGCAGAAATGTGCTGCTGGTGTCAAGAGCGGTTAAACACTGGAACAAGGACCCTGAAGGATGGTGGAATCTCCCATCACTGAAGATAGTAGGAACTCAACTGGGCAAGCCTCTGAGCAATCTGCTCAACCTGTCCTACTTTTCATGGGATGGAAGCCTCTTTCAGCCTACGTGATTCTCTGGTTCTCTTTTGGTTATGATGTTTTAGTGACTCCTCCATCTGGAAGACAATTAGCAATTGTAAAACTTGATAACCTTTGGAAAAGTAGTGATCTGGAGACTTGTACTTTTTTATTAACCCCCCCGAAAAGTAAGAAAAGGAGCTTTCAATGAAAAAGCAAGGGAGTGGAGGGAGGCTTAACTTGAAAAGGTCTGCTAATACCCTTCCAATTATGAAAAAGCCAATTACTTGATTTTCAAATTTCTTTGAAGAGCAGCTGCATGGTTGCATTATAGGCATTAATTTAATTCAGTGTTGTGTTGCCTTGATTCAGCAACATTTGAAAGACTTCAAGATGAATAATGAAAAGAGTGATGCAAAGAATCAAGGGAGGTATTTGCAAAGCTTAGAATTGAGGTGCCATATGAGTGCTGACATCCATACATGTTCTGATTTAACTGTATTGACAGTAGTTCAGAGATCAATACGCTCACATTGCTAATTTTGTTCTTGCAAGGCTGTTTATGAAGTTGTTTGATTTTTTTTTTCCACTGTATTCATTACCGTAACTTCTTGTTTGGCTCTTGCATTTGGAGATCAATCCTGTTAAAAATACTGGGTCATGTAACAATATTTAAAAAGCCTTTAAGCAATCAGATCTCTGACCCCTTAATGACTGTGGGTATTTAGGAGGAGGGAGGTTCTGTATCAAGTAAAAATCAGAATGCCAATGGATGAAAATATTTTCAGTCTCTCCTGTTACTATTATTTGTCATTGATGAGCCTGGATGTTTCCCTCAAGGTGCTTAAACAGCCCTCTGCTGGTTTTATTTTTACATCTACTGCAGAGAGAGAAAAGGGCTTGTTTTGGTTTGTTGGATTTCTTGTTTGGTTTGATTTTTGTTGTTTTGGTTTTTGCTTGTGGTTTGGGCTTTTTTATTATTTGTGCTGTAAATTACAGTTCTGTTCACTGTTTTTCTTTACCAGTGTATTGAGACGTACTGTTACCCTTCTTACTCAGTTGGCAAAAGAGATGGCATCTCATGCAGCTCTGGAAACACAAGTAAATGATGCTACTGAAGCAGCCAAAAAATACATGGCCGAGAATGAAAGGCTGCAGGAGGTACCTTTGAGCTTCTTTAGTAGCTTTCTTATACAGCAAGCAGTTACTACAACGTAATCTGAGGATGGTTTGCTGCAGAATGCTTGTTCATTTTACTCCTTTTGGTTGAAAAAGGAAGAAAAACAATTTTAGAATACGTAATTCAAAATACTGAAAACAAATTATAGTACCATTTTATTAACAAAGGAAGTTGAAGTAAACCAAACAAATGAAGTTCTGTCTTTCCAGTACAAATTCCATCAAAGTAGTAATAGATTCTTAATATGTCTCTCTGAATTTAGTGATAACAAAGTAGAGGGAGACACTAATTTTATTCCTTTTATCGCAGACAATTGCCTGTTTAGATCAAGGCTGTAGCAGTCCAGGATGAAAAAGCCTACTCTACGTCTGTTTCCATGCTGATTGTTTCTTCTTAATAGGATTTTCTCCTGTCCTGAAATGTATTTTCTAACTTGTAAAATTAGTCTTTTGTATTTAATTCTATCTTTTTCTGGTAGGTCAGCCAATTTTGTAATACTTCCCTTTCTTAGTAGGACACTGTTGCAGTATTAATGGGAATGCTACCAAAAATTTCTTACTTAAAAAAAACACCAACAGACTGAAGGGATGTTATTTTTATGCAAAGCATGATTAAGCTGTGGTTCAAGAAAGGAAAGTCATCAAAGATAATTAGGATAAATGTATGAAATCTTTTCTTGTAACTAATTAGTTTGACTTCTGTTTGAAGAGACTGAACCATAAGCTAGAGTTCAGACATTCTAGACATATGAAGACTTTTAGAGTCCAGCACATTGTCAAAACAGAATTCCCAGCAGGTGTGTACAGGTTTCCTTCCAGTTTGTCTAAAGCAGTATCTATGGTTACTGGCACTGTCATTTTTTTGTAAGAAATCTTTGTACAGAGACTCTGGACAAAAAGTACTAGAATACAAAAATCCAGTTGTTTGAGAGGTGTTGTAAAGCAAGGATCACTAGTCTGTGTTGGGTGTTTCCCATGTATAAAATTACTCAAAAATGTTGGGATTTGGTATTTTTTCAAAATGATCAAAATTCCTCCCCTCAACCATGGAATTTGTCTCTTTATTGCCTACGGGTAGGTTTTTTTCTTCTCTGTCCTGTTGGGATTTTGCCAAAAGTCCTCTTTTTTGTTCTGCTTTCACATTCTCTTAGCAACGCATTCTCTTAGCTGCTTGTAAGTGATAGCCAGAAATTGGAAACTGTAGTCCTGTCTGTTTTTATTTGTGTGTTTGATCGCATGGTTTGCAAAAACACCAGTACCCACAGGTACAGGCAACATGCTGCGGCTGGATCTCCATGGTGATGGACATAGGAAGTGTTCAGGATTGGAATATTTTAATTGTATAGGCATCCTATGGCTTAGGCTTCTCTGTTGCTTGGTCCCTGCATTTGTGTTTATTTACAAGTGTGCTTCATCCCACCATCAGAAGTGAGAGCAATTGCATGTAAGGCACTGGCTGCAAGTATAAATACTGTAAGTTTACCCTGGTGTGCAAGGTCTGCACTGTCACCTGTTCAGAGGTTCCCAGGAGCACAGGACTTAAGATAAAAGTTTACAGAAATAGCTACTTGCATTTTCATAGAAAGAGGTGAGCACAAAGCAAAAAAGACAATTGGCTATGGTTTTGTTACCCGCAGTTAAATGTCATCTCAGTTCTTTGATTAAATAGCTTCTGGAATTTTTTTTCAGCTCTTTCCCTTGGATTGTTTACCAGTCTTTATAAACGGTTCTTTTTCTTCTTCCTAAAATAATCTTTCTCCTTTGCTCCTGCCTGTGCCTGGTATGCTCTGATACTGCTAGTTCACTTTGTCTCAGTTTTACTTTTCTTTTTCCCATTAAGCATTTACCCCTTTTTTTGCTATTACAGAGATGATGTGTTGTTAGGTAGTAGAAGCTTTATGAGAAAAGGGTCTTGTTATGGGATCTAATCTTACTCCTTAAGAGGGTGCGTAAGTATAGTAGTGCCAACGTTTTTGGAGTACAGGGAATATACTGCTCTTGTGTCAAGTGCTTACAGGGCTCTTCCTGGATCCTTTCCTAGTTTTTGTCTTGAATTTCACTGGAAATCAAATCTGGTTATTGGAGCTATTCTGAAGATTGAAGTAGCTGCAAACCTACAAGAAGAGAATTAGAATAAATTATTAGAACCAGTTGCACATAAACACGGCAGCGTTCTGTCACTGACAGTCCCAGTGTGTATCTTCTGAAAAGTCCATTTATAACCTAAATGAAAGTTGTGCCCTTGATGCAGGCATACAAAGTACTCTTACACAGGAGATAGCAGATAACTTGATTCTATTACAGGTGTGCCATTACGTAGAATATTGACCTTGTTTATTTCCTTTTTTTCTTAATTTGGGAGGATTTTTTTCTACAATGACTATCTGCCTGCATCAGGTTGACATTTTGATTAAACCTAATGCTTTGCAAGATCAGCGCTTACATTCCCTAGGTATTTTGCATTAATATCAGACTAATGAAAATAAAATCAATTGTAGCAACTGTGATTTTTAATAGGCCTTGAGTGGAAAAGGAGATGGTAAAAAGAAAGAATCAACAGATGCAACAGAGGAAAAGTTGAAGGAGGAAGTTGAACATTTGAAAGCAGAGCTACAGAAGACATCAAGTGGTAAGTGTTAATTAAGATTTCTTTGCAAATAAGAAGATGATTTCAACAGTGAATTCCAAAAAGATATTCTGGGTAGAGCATGAAGTAATTTTGTCTGTTTCCAGAACACTTGGCATGGGGCTTCTTTACATTTGACTGGGAGCTGACAAAACATGCCATTGCCATCCCAGTATTTCAGTAAATGTGTTAGTTTTGAAAGTAGCTAAGGTGTAATTGGACCCTCTAGTTAAGTTGTAATTATTAATTAATCGGACTGATATATTTAAGTGGTGTTGACTTGTCTTCATCAATGACATGACCAGGATATGGAATCATTTGCAGGTTGCTCATAGGCACCAGTTTGATCTTCATGTCATACATAGCAGCCACTCCCCCTGTATAAAATGGGGAAGTATTGTGGTTGAGGTTTTTTCTAACATAGGTTTTCTGTCTTTCAGCAGAAAAGTCCTTGACTAGTATTCTAAATTTATATATGTTCTGCTGCTGAGGTGTTAAGATGTTAGCTTTTTAAATTTTTTTTGTTTACAAGGAAACATACCTTGGAATTTCTAACATACTACTTTTGTTAGCAGCTTCCGTGTTTAAGGTTTAGGTTGTCAAAACTGCTTTATAGGCAGCCTAAATTGAGATAGAAGCAGATTTTACCTGTTTGGTTCTGTCTTACTGGGATCTCTCAAGGTGTGTGATATCTGTGAACACCTGCTCATCTGAAATCAGTGTTTTTGAGATAACACTGCCTGCAATCCTGTAAACATTAATCAGATGTTCAGACTGTAACAAAAATACAAATTTTCTTGGTACAAGATAGCATGTTATCATCAAAACATAGCCCCACTTTCATAGTGCCTGGCACTGCTACAACGCTGTAAGAATAAATTTTTCATAAATATTTCATTAATTCTTTTTCACTGTCCACTGGGAATTCAAATAAAAAATGTAAAACAGCTGTTTTTAACTGGGCTTGAAGCAACAAGAATCTTTAAATAGAGTGTCTCATTAGTTCACATTCTCAGGCATGTTTGATGGTGGGTTTTCCCTCTCCTGCTGTTTTCTTAAAGAAAGGGGGGGGAAGTGCCTTTGAAGTGACAGGATCAATGGAAAATTTAAATGCATATGTTTTATTTAAACTAACTGGTGGTATGTAACACTAATACAATGTAAGCTTTTCAGTCAGGAATGCTAGAGAAAGCTAAGGAATAAATAGATTTACCTCATGCTGCTTCAGCTTCATTCTCCCCGTGGGATGTTGTCCATCCAAGAGATGTATAAATTAAGGCATGCTTGAATCTTTTGTTAGGGCAAAAGTGGGAGAGAGGGTCTTTCTAAGGAGTGAATAGGAAAATATTTACAGCCCTTCTCCTGATGCCACCCCCCTCATTGCCAAAAACCCCATGGGTGGTATGGGAATTACCATGGACAGCTAGGTGGTGTTGAGGTATGTCTGTCTTACCTTTTTGTGAGTTTTCTTTTATGTTATTTTGAGCAAACTGATAGCCAGAAAGCTTAAAGTGTTTGATAAGAACAACCACATCTGTACACATAGCTTTCTATAGAGTGTTAGAGAATATGAATGAAATTTATTGCTTTCTTTTGAAATTTCTGCAGCTGGGTAGATTAATGTTGACTGTCATGATCACTAAGTGTGAGCAATGCATTACACAAAATAAAAGTTTGTTTTGCCTCTTCTAAGCAATTTGTTTCATGCTACTGAGCTCACACGACTAAAGAAACTTTTTCTTTGTGTCTGAAAAGTCCAGTCCATTAAATTGCAGAGGGAGTGTGAAGAGTGTAAAGGGTATCACCTAATAATGAAACAAGACAAAACTAGTATAAAAATGAAAGCTTCAGTGGTTTTGATTTTTGAGGTTTTCTTCTTGTTTGTTTGTTTTTCAGCTACAGTATTAGTAAGAGTCATAATTTTGGATTTTTTTCTTGGTTGTGTGGGTGCTTTTTTGCTGCTTGAAAGGAAAAACTTTGGTTTTTCATTTTCAAAAGCAATTTCAAATATCCATTGCTCTGGTCTGGTGCACTTACTAAGATGCTGGTGCGTGGTAATACATTATTTTAGAGTACACCATGAGTTGAAAGGTGGGTTAAGTCAGTATAGTGGCAGCCAGAAGTAGTCTTAAATATAAACCTGCTTCACAATTAAGAAAACAGTTTGTTATCAGGTTAGTGCTGGGACTTCAAAGGTCAAACAAATTTCCTGTAAAGTTTTAAATCAGTATTTACAACTGGCAGAGGAAATACCGTATGCCTCCTCTTTCTGAAATTCTGACTAAATTTATAGTGTGGACAGATTATTACAGACTTTAAGGAGACTCATCTCTAGTTCTTCAGCTTTCTACCTTTTACAGAAAACATAGGCTATTTTTTTTTTCCTTGCTTAACACATTTTTCCACCTCCTGTGCTTTGAACAGGTGGGGAGGAAGAATCAATACAAGACTGAGCAGTGAAATTAGTAAAATATGTGGAAAGGTTGGAAATTAATTTTAAGGTTTTTGACCAAATTTGCTTTCTTTTCAGGTTTGACTTTTCTATTACACTAATGCCTTTTTTTGTTTTTTGTTGGAAATGAAGCAAAGAAGGCCAGTTCCTCACTACTCTATTGCAGACCCACGTATTGTTGTCAGGGCTTTCTAGGCACCCAGCAGTGGGGCTAGCACTTTGAGAGCCTAAATCCATTTTTAGCATGCCTAAACATGTAATAACATGACTGTTTAGAAACCTTCTGAGATGGTATTTTATTGATGTTATGAAAATGCTTCATTGATATCTAGAAATAAATGTACATACTTGTAGCAGTACCCAGTACAGATGTAAGACTGTTTCTCCTGCTACACATTAGACATATCTCTAACAAAATATTGATTCAGATATTTAAAGGTTCTCAGTATGGCTACTGGCCTAGGACCAATAGGAATTTTCTGGGGAAAGAAGACATGCCATGATATTGTTTAATTTTGCTGGTTTGGAAAACTATTCAAAAAACCGCAACAAAACAAATTATCTGCAACTGGACATGAGGTCAGAGCTGAGAGAAGTTTCATAAAGCCTTGTGTCCTTACAGTGGTCTTTGTGTTGGGGCAGGAACAGGGCTTCATGGAATATGTACTGGCTCATCAAAGTCACTTAGGTGCTTTTGAACTTCAGTTCAACTTTTTCTGAAAATACTGTTTATATATTGTTGTCATAGGCATATATAGTGGGGCAGGAGGAAATTTTAATGGAACTTCCATGCATCCTTTAAAGAGGTTTGTTTTGTGTACAGACTCTCACTAGTGTTCTTTGTTTCATGGTTGCAGAGTGTTGCAGGAGACAGGAAGAGAGCAACAATTCATGTGGTTTTGAAATAGCTTCTGACTGTTGGCTATTCTAGAAAGTATGCATGTACAGGTGTACAGCTCTCACTTAAATGGGAAGATTACTACATGTTCGAAAGGTATTAAAAATACAGACATTGGGAATACATTTCATAGAACTGTTGCTGCAAGGGAGAGTTCAGTTTGGCCTTGGTGTTGCTGGGTGGGTTAGTGCCATGTATGAAAACTATGCTGAGCTTCACTGATGCACTCCAGTTTTTAAAAACAAACAAGTTTAAAAAATTGACCAGTCTTGTTATTTAACCCATGGCAGAGGGAAGTTGAGAAACAAAGTCTGTCTTACTTAACCTTTCGTTTTACAAAATTGTGAGATGATAACCAAGGGTGGGAAGCCATTGTTGGTGTCGCATGCAGCAAGAGCTGATACTCACATTTGTTGATTGGAAGGGATGGCTGCACGCAGCAAGCATGGGTTTATTATACACAGCTGTTTATGCCATTTAACGATGGCTATAACATCCCTTTTAGAACAAAAATTTATTTGAGGTTGCAAAAGGTACTTGAAACAAATTTGTAAATTTTTTGGCCCTGCCTTCTAATTTTAAATTCTGACCATTGTATCTTAAGAGAATTCAGAATCAGTATGGAATTACTTGACTGGAGTTGTGTTCCCAGCCTTACAGCGTATTTATTGGCAAATCTCTTGTGCCGTCAGTGCCTAAATTCTTAAATGTGAATAGCTCTTTTTTAACTTGAAAACTCTTTTAAGAGAGGGCTTTTTTTTACTCTTCAACTAGTATAAATCATTTGGGTTGTAGGCTTGTATTGTGAGCAATGCTAATGTAAGTTCCAGATCGTTTCCTTAGTAGCAAGCACTGTAAGTCAAGTGATTTAGTCAGACCAGGACTAGTAGTTGTGCAAGGAAATGCCCAGAGAATTACTGGTTGTTTTCATTGTTGTTTGGTTTTGATTTTAGTGTTAGGTTTTCCATCCTTGTTGAAATGAGAAGATCATAGAAATGCTGCAGCTACTGTGTTGTGGTTATGTAGCTCCTCAGAGCAGTTTTATTCCTCATCCTTAGAATTCAGAGCAATATGAAGTAAACGGTCTCTCCTGGAATAGGATTCAGAGAATGTGGTGAAAGAAGGACAAGTTCTCTACTTTTCCCAGACCATACGTGTTACATTACTTTATGGGCCTTCAGTCACACATGTATAAAGGGATAAAGTTTTCCACAAATGTCTTCCATTGAAACACTGCCCTAGGAATAGTTTGTTGATTTTTCTTTGAAGAGAAGAAGAAGGAATAGAAAACGATAGCCTACCTCTCACAATACCGAGGCTGGATTCTGTGTTTGGAACTTAATGATTATTCCTCTGAATGGGTGAATTAATGTAGAAGCAGCATCCTCAGCTCCTGCCTGCTCATCCATTGACTTGGTGGGAGGTGTCAGCTGTGGGGGCTTGTTTGCTGCCAGTCCAGCTGTTGTGCTCCTGGGAGGCAAAGTAACAGGCCAGATGGAAGCCAGAAATAATAACCGAGTGTATTGTGCAGACAAAGGCTCTCCTGTTTGCTGCTGGATCCGTGTTCATATGATAGGATCCATATGGCAAACTGTACCTGATGGACTCGGCTGCGCTGCAGTGCTTGTGCAGCCACAGTCGAGTTGGGCACTGCTGTGTGGACCCTCTGGTGCTTCACAAGGCATGCAGGGAGATTGGTGCACTGAGGAATTCACATTGTCAAAGACGTGATGCTCCTTTTAATTGTGTGGCCCCAACAGGAATGAGTCTGGATTTGGTGGTTTGTTGATGTTTTGGGGTTTTTGTCCATAGCCAACACAGGTGGAAAGGACAATCTGTTCTTTGCTTTTTCTTCTCCTAGGGTTAGGTGAGGTATTTCTGTCATACATCTGTTTTGATCAAAACATTGAAACAATGCAATAGCTTGTTTTCTTTCTTGACTTGTAGATACTTTTAGATATTTTGTTCATGTTTTAAAGATAAAGTAGTTTTTAGTTGCAACTAAAGTACTGTGCTGCTGCTTATAAATAACTAAATAGTATTAGATCAATAAGATTGAGTTACAACTTCTTCAGCAATGACGTATTATTAATTTTTCCTATGCTATGTACAAGAATGTTGAAGCAAAAGCAAGATTTATCTTTCTATTTAGCATATTCTTGGTGAAGTGAAATAGCATATGTATATTTTTTTTGTCTACAACTTAAAATTCAGAAGTTTATCAAATTGTCACAAGTTTATTTTATTGATTTCCAGATTTTACTATTGAGTATTTTAAACAGTACCAAGATCAGAGAGAGAATAAATGTAGTGGGGTTTGACTTGTCACATGTGTGGAAATCAAAGTTATTCCAAATACCAAAACCTTCAGAAAATTTGTATTGATGCTGTCAAGAATGACTTAAAGGATGAAGGAAAACTGGGTAAGAGTATGGAACTGAAAGAAAGGATTTATAGAGAAATTGTGAATTTTTAATAATGTTGAAATCAATAGACAGAAGTGTTATTGACTCCAGTAAATCAGAATTTTGGGGTAGGTAAAAGTCCTGTTACAGGAAAACCACTTGCAGGGTTCTGAAATGAGAAGTACTTTTCATCTATACATTCAAATTAGTTATTTAAAAATAGCAGAAATTCTGGGAGAGGAAGTTCTCGTTTTTGCATGTAGTGGTCAGATCTCATTTCCTGATGTTTCAGGAACTAGCACCCAAAGAGAAATTGGGTTCATACCAGATTGCTTGTAGCTCAGTGCTTAACAAAAACCACATCTAGCTCCTCATCTTTTCAGAACAGTTCTTGAGTGCCGTGGAGGTCTCTGGGAAAGAAGAGTCTCAGGGAGTTCACAGTCAAAGGATAGATTCACACTTTTGGAACAACGATATTTGCAAATGTTCTTTTTTTTATTGGTACCATCAGATTTGGTTGTTTGGGTTTTTTAAGTGGCCATGTGAGGCAGCCTTACTAGGTCATTAACAACATTTCTTTGTTTTCACGTGAATAAATAAAGATTTAGACTATGCCTGTGGTGCTGCATCAGAGAAATATAATGATCCCTGAGGTACCTATAGCAGAGGAATATGAAAATGTCTAAATGACCTTATGTAAGAGCTTAGGACTAATGGCTGTATGACACTTGGTGCTGTTTTACCCTACATTGTAAAATAGCCCCTGTGGTGTCCTAGGCTGTTTGGTACTGCAGCATAGATGTGCTCTCAGTTTGTGTTGAGATGGAGTAGAGTAATTATTACTTTTTTCTCATGTTAAAAAGCTGTTCAGAGTTGTTTATCTACCCACCACCATTTCTGCCTTTTCATCCGTAAACTAATGGATGCTTCTAATCAATTAACTCATGCATGGTAAAATACAGAACAGGGTGAAAAAGTGAGGTCTGTGCTCCTGTAATTAAGTATTATCTTCCTCCTTACCGTGTTTTGTAGATGGTCTCAGTTGCTGTGTGAAAATCTTGCCCAGTGTTTGAGTTCCCTCCTCTTTTTAAGAGGTCTGACAGCTTTGATTTCGGAGTTGTAGAGTTTTGTTTTTCTAGAACTGTCTCCTGCAATGTGACAGAACTGTTGTCATCACTAATTAGTCACCTCTTTCAGGAGTTTATTGGTCTCACCCCTACCTTTCTTACAGGCCCTTCCTGTTCCTCATGCTGATCTTTCTGAACATTGGCCATTCTCTTTCTGCTCCCTGTCCTCAGCTTCTCTTCCTGTGTCCATCCTGTGATGCTGTGTTTTAAATTCTAAGCTTTTTTAGAGGAAGGACTGTCTACTGCAGTGGAGCCCTAATGCACATCTAGGGCTCTGAGGAACTGCAGGAATACAAGTCATAATTGAAACACCAATTCTGATATTTTACAGCTTTCCATAAGGCAAAAACTGAAGTGGCTGCAATTAGAAAGCAGTCTGAAGGCCTTAGAAGAGAATATGATCATCTGATGAAAGAATTTGAACAGCTTCAGGTAGGTGGCTATGGGTTGCCATACAAGCATTGTGTTTTGAAAGTTTATCAGCAAAATTCTGTTTGTTGGTATTTATTGTGCAAGAGAATTTACCAAAATCTTCAGTACAGCCTAAAGTTACAATTAGCAGCATTCCTTACACTTCTTCAGAATAGTAGAATTTTGTTTTGCAAAGTTATTAGCATTTTACTTTTTGTACTTTAGTTGACAAAGCTCAGGTTATCATTAGCTTCAATTTTACTGTTACTTGAAAAATAAGATTCAGATGGTCTTGCATGTGATGATCAAACTGAAATACTGTAAGAAAATTATAGGAGGTGTGTATGTGTGGCAGGAGGAGTATGTACATAATTTCTAAAAGTAATTTTATTTTGTTTGCTCTTAAAACATGCTTTTGCAATCCTGGATTATAGATGTTGCAATACTGTTGATACACAAGGATAAAAAACTCAACGAACAGCCTAGGCTAAAAGCAGGCTACTATAAAATTCAAACTGAAGTACAAAATAATTTTTAAAAAAACAAACCATGTTAAGCA
Organism: Eopsaltria australis; assembly: GCA_034509425.1. Classification (NCBI taxonomy): domain Eukaryota; kingdom Metazoa; phylum Chordata; class Aves; order Passeriformes; family Petroicidae; genus Eopsaltria; species Eopsaltria australis. The sequence continues at coordinate 178,350 of JAVTVJ010001341.1, read as the reverse complement.
AAAGTTCAGTTAGCTGTTTGATTGAGTTTCTTATGTGCATGCCTATAATACCCATAAAATACACGGTAAGTATTTCTGGTAGAACTGGGAGTCTGTACTTTTGTCTGACAGGTGTTTATATGCTCCATACCTAACATCTGTCTCAAGCAGAATTCAGTAAAAATGAAAGTTAGCCTATTTACCAGTAGTGGTCTTGGGAGAAAATAAATGATTGTTAAAATTATGGTGACCTGCTTTTCAAGAAGAGTTGTTCAGTTCTGTATTAATTTTAAAAAGGCAGTTTTGACCTGGTTTTAATCTTCTTTTCCTGCACTGTGTGAAACCACTTACTCATTCCCAGCCTCACCCTGTACTCCTGCAGAGATTGCTCAACTGATCTGTGTTCATTTCAAGACCACCATGCATGGTCTGTCCTTGTGCTTCCCTGTGTAATGAGCCATAGTAGTCCTGCTGCATTTCTAACAGACTTGTGGTCTAAAACACACATCCTTACCATCTTCTGTTTACCTCTGAGTGGAAAGAACAGAAGGTACTGAGCACACAGTGGATGCGGCTCCCAAGGATAAATGAGTTGATAGCAGGAAATGTTTTCTGCTGAGTTTGCTGCACAGCTCAGCTGTAACACCAAAGGGAGCAGAACTGGGCTGCACAGCCTTGGCTGCTGGCAACAGAAGTTCAGGTGTTGTGTGGGGTAGTGTTGATTGGACTGCAGTTTAGAAAGGTGAATGGTGAGCAAATCAGGTGTGACTGCAGAGGGGCAAAATGCGGTGTCTGGAGTCAGTGGTTTCTGATCTTGCCAAACTTAAATTATTTTTAATCTCTTTTCAGCAAAGCTTAAATAAAGCAGAAGATAAGAAAGACCTGTAAGTGCATCTAAGATGGATTGCATCACTACAGTTGCTTGAATGAGAAAAGTCTTGTGCTGTTGCTGTTCCTGATGCATACCTGAAATGAAACTTGATTTTTCTGAAAAGCACATGCATTGCAGGTCACTGTTCAGATTCCTCAAATTTATGAGTTGCCAAAATGTTCTGTGTTGCAAATAAAATGTTAAGTGGCTTACCGGATTTACCATGGAGTTTGTCACTGCTCTTGTGAGGAGAAACTCAAAAATCTCTCACCTGGAAGAACCTGACTGTTTTCCAAGCTTCTGCCTCCCATGATGGTAACAGATCACCATTTGCTTTTGTAGCATTTGAGTGAGGTTGTGTATCACACTAGATCATAAAAACACAATTACTTAAACCTCCTTTGCAGCACCTGTTTGGAGTCTTAAATCAGTTCCCAATGGGCTGAAGAAGGCTGAAAGCTTTTTATCAGTGGAAAACTGAATGACAATCAATCTAAGGAGAATAAAGAAAGAAAAATTGCATTTCTAAATCCACCTCACTAGCATTTGACTTTCACTTTAGCCACATGGATTTGAGTGTATTTTAACAAACAATATTTTGCATGCCTCTGGTTTATTTTTCTTTAATATATGGGAATATTTCAGTCTTGGGTTGGCTGATATTAGCAGTCTTTATTTTTACACAGTTTACATTGGTTTACTCCTTATGTACCACCTAACTTCTTTTGCCTCGCTAAGTAAAAAAATCTTTTTAAATGGAGATAGTTTGGTTTGTTTTGTTTTGTTTTCATGGATACGATACCTCAAATAAATGTGCACTGCTTTGCATAAGACCTTTTTGGTATTCAGAATGTTGTTTTGAGTTTATTTGTTAGTTGGTTCCAGTTTATATTTGAAAGTTCGATATGTTTGTTATATTAAAGGGATTGTTTAAGTTCATGGTTTCTGGATTTATTTTTGTAAATCTCTCCCAATATACTGTCTCATCATAGTTAATAGTTATATGCACTAGGAACAAAATATACCTCTAACTTGGTGATATTTAACTCTTCTTGAAAATACAGGCTTCATAGTGGTAGTTTGGCTGCTCTGGAAATGGGATTTAGCTTAGAATTCAAACACGGCTTATCAAGTAGTATAAGGCATAATAACATACCATATTAAATAAGAATGCATATGTTTTTAAAAAATACTTTATCCTTGCTGAAGTAGCACAGACTGTGTTTTCAGAGATTCTGTGACATCGAGATCTGTTTTATTCATATAAAAACTTCCAGGAAATGTTACAGGTTTTTCATACCTGCATACTCACATTTTGAAGATGTAGTTGAATACATCTTTGGTTTTTTTTTCCCTGCCCTTTTCTTAACATTCCACCACAATTTTAAATGTTCATCTCAAGTCAGATCCAAAGACTGTGGTTGAAAGCATTGGAGGTATGAGAAATTCTGGTTTTAATGACAGAAAAAAAACTCACCTATGTTTCTTACTTCAAGACACTGAACAAAAGCAAATAATACTTGCTTATTACTTTCTGTTATCTACTCAGATTTCCAACATTTCTTCTGCTAGTATAAGTAGATAATTGGGTAGAAAATTAGAATCTTACAGTGAATGATACTGTGCAATGTGCTTTTCTCATCCTTAAAAAATAATCTTAAAAAATAACATGGAATAAAAAATGGATAGCTGTGAATGCAGTGATAGGAAGGAATTCTGAATGCTTTATACAGTTTTTTGCTGTATGACAGAAGAGCCTGACTGAACTGTGAAGGAGTGCAGGGTGGTATGCACTGTTCCCTTGGAGCTGAAATGAGGCTGGGTATTTTCAGTCATTCAACATGCATTCAACACATGATAAATACATGCTGTAATACCTTACACAGAAAACCTTGGTATCTGGCCACAGGGAAATGCTCCCTGCATTCCTTAAACACACAGATTTTGGATTTTGCCTCCATTCACTTCTGTTGTATCCATTGCTTCGATCCTTTGTCAGGTTTGTCTGTCATGGAGTGTGACCATCATCATTTTTGTACTTGTCTATTGTGGATGGTCTCACATGTTTGACTGAATTGTATTATCACACTTTCAGCTCTTTGGAGCCCCAGACTTCTTCACAGAAAAATAATTTTTTATTATTCAGATTAAAATTGTTTTGTGGTATCTGTTATGTAGAACTCTATTCTTGGAAAGAATAGAAGGGTTTTTTTGAAACTAAATCTAAATAGTGTATCTGTAAATTTTAGTAGATGGCAAATCCTTGTGAATGCTTTGCATTTGCTGTTTCACATTATACACTTTCAGGTTTCCACTTCTGTGGGAGTCCGGGTTGATCAACTTTAAGTACAGTTCTCTCATTGGTAATGTCTTAAGTTATGGTTGATACATAGGGAAAGAATGAATCAAAATTTCATGCTGTTATCTCCTGATCTTTCAGGCTGTTGGGTCACATTTTGGTCATATATGCATGTGTTGTGGGAAAGAGTTGGAAAAAGTTAAATCTCCACTAATACTGGTGCAATCAAAATTACTTTTGTACTCATGTTGGACAGTTAATTTATTCTGAGTGTGTCTCCAGAAGTAAGAATTCTGAGCTCTTTATACTCTAAATAATGTCAAAGTAATTGCCTGGTTTTTTTCTGAGCCTTTTTTCTCCTCTTTACAAAAGTAGAAATGTGCATTGTCTGTACTTCAGTGGGGAATTATGAGAGAGATTGTTCTAAAAATATTTGCACAGGTTTAACTGATAGTAGCTTTCAAAAAAAATATGAGGGGTGTTTCCATATTTTTTTCATAAACCCCTTTTTCTGCTGAGTCAAGAAAGCAGTGAGGTCATGGTGGGTGCATGAGAGCTGACCTGAATATTAATAGACCTGGCTGCATGCTTTGGTGTTACCTTAAATGAAAGCACCTGTAGCTAGGCAGGATGTTTTTCCCTGTTTCTATTTCTGCAACAAACATGCAACAATACTTCTTCCTTAATAACATAAATTGTACAGAGTCTTTTCTGAAAATGTACTCTTGCATTAGCACTCTGTGTTTGCTGCCACAGTAGTCCCTGGCTACGTAGCCTCATTGAAAAGACACTGTGCTTTCCTAGCTTCTTGTAAAGGGTGAAAGCTCAGCTTTTCTCTCAGGATTGAAATAACATTTGTTTTTCCAAATGTGGCGTTACTGTAAAAGTACTACATGGCTGCCTCAATTCTCAAGTGCTCCTTGAAATCCCGAATTTACTTGTTGGGAGAGAAGCTCTCATTTTGCCTTGCCTTTGGACAGTGCTTATCCCCCTGTCAGTTGTAATCAGGGTCCTGCTACAACCTAATACAAGTCATTTTACAGATAAGTTGGAAAATCAGCTCTCAGTTATGTCATTCCAGTCATTCAGTACTCCGTGCTGCCTATTGCTGTGTGCATTAATGGTGCAATGTCTGAAAACAGTTCTAGAACTGAGCATTCTCAGTTCAGCAATTATGTGGAGTATTTTATTTTCTATTATAAAATGTAATACCTATGTTTTGTTTATGTGGTAATGTACAAATAGGGACAAGCATTACAAGGTGTATTTGTGAGGAAAACGAGTCCCTCTGGTTTTGTGTCCACTCTGAAATGCAGCTGTGGTCCAAAGGAAGTTTTATGACCACCTGCAAGGGCAAGTGTCCTGAAAAGATTTTGCTGTTCCATCTCCAGCTTTGGAATGCTCAGAAGACTATACAGCCCAGGACTATACATGCTAAAGGATTCCCTGCAGAACTGTGTGAAGGTGGTCTCAGTCTGCATGAAGCACATCTGGGATGTTTGGATTCTCCAACATACTTGGGTGCAGCAGGGTTTAACGAGTGGGAACCTCCCTGCTATGTTTAATGACTAGTAGGAGTTAGGTATTAGCTCCAGTGTGTCTGTTGGGAGGAAGGAGATGCCAAAACCAGCTACCAGGGAACTGGAATATGGGAAGGATCTCTCAAACTTGTCTGGAAATTGGACACCAATTACTGCTGTCATAAAAATGTCTGCGAGACTCTCGACATAAATAGCTGTTGCTTTAACCCTTTATCCTGCTGCTTGAGGTCAGACTGTGAAGCCTGATTTGAGTTGTTCTTGTCTTTGAAAACATAGCCAGAAGAGGCAGTAGCTTTGGTGATAATTGTGTTTTGCAAGATAGTGTAATAACTTCACCCCTAAGTGGTGAGACCATATGCTACATCTTAGTAAGAGTGAGGCTTAAATTCCTGTGACTATGGAAGGAGAAGGTGCTAAACTACTCCTTTCTTGTGAGTTTAACAGAGTGTGGAATGGACAATGTGAGAGGAAGGAAGAAAGGAATTGTTATTCTTGGCCAGTAAGGACAAAATCTTGGGCTTTGATTCTTCTCCAGACATGACTTAGGCATTAGAGGTCTAAGGAAACAGAGCATACAGTGAAGTAGGGGTCTTGGAAACAGGCTGTGTATCTGTCTAGGTTGTTTGTTTCATATTAAGTACAAAGTGAACATGAACTGATTAGAAAATAATAGCAAATAATAAGGTAAATGAAATGACTCAGAAGACTGATGCAGATTTCAAGCTAAAAAAACCCTGAACACCTCTCCCCCCAAAAAACAACAAAAGACCCTCCACAAAAAAACTCCAACCAACCAAATAAAAAAGCTGAAAAATGAAAAACTAAGAGCTTGCCTTCTAACTTCAAAGGTAAGAGGAAGGGAGATGCATCCTGAGTGAGGTCAGCAACATCACAGTTCAGAAACATGTTGCATCTGATTTGACACAGATGTGTTTCTGTGTATGGGGTGCATTCTGAGCTAGGGTTTGCAGTCCTTAGCTTCTTCCTTAAATAATTGTCTTTTCAAATTCTCGTAAATGCATTGTGTCACACAGATGAAGGGGTTTTTTTCTTGAAATCTCTTGTCTTTGAACTTGCATACTTCTGCCAATATGCATGGTCCTACAGAGTTCTTATCTGTACATCACCTGCAGGTGCTCCTGCAGCATCTCTCACCTGAGGTGCTGAAGCTTGGAATACTGTTCAGGCAGATATGTGCTGCAGGAAACCAATTGCAAGGAGTGTGAGTTACAGTCAATTCAGATTCTTCTGACTGTACCCTTCCTGTGTTAATTACTTGTTCAGTACTATGTCTTTTCCACTTGATATCAAGCAGTTCTCCTCTAAAACCCTGGTTATATAATTAATAAGGTAATTGTAGTTTTGTGGGTATTCTGAGAGAAAACACTACGTAATACACAACCAGTCCTGAAAACTGAGTTTATGTGGTAAGTGTAGGGCATTTACATTGGGCTCCTGCAAATGATTTTGCTGTTGGGAGTAATTTCGTTGTCTTTGTATTAATTTTAGAACTAAGATGATGTTACCACAACAGCTTTTAAAAGTTAGTTTTCAAAACTGCTTTTCATGGTGCCCCGTTTTTATCTGGAGTGGATTCTAACCTAATACATTACTCAGTTTTGATGCCAGCTCAGTTTTCAGCATGTGCTTTAGTATATGTCTAGTATGTCTTTTCCAATATTACTTCCATTTCCCCATCGTATTAGCTGCTAATTAGAAAATCTGAAAGCTTTCCCACCCTGGATTAAGTAACATTTACATCATACCACTTTTCTTGTTCCTCTAGAACAAGGCAGCTTTTACTGACTCGAGTGCCATACAGGTTTGTACAAAACGCTGGGACTTGTTTTGGGAGGCTGGCTGCGTCACTGCTGGATACACCATTGCTCAGATCAAAACAGTTCAGCAGTCTACCCAGATTTCCTTACAGTGCAGCAGAGGGGAAGCCATTTCCAGAATTAGGAAACCTGAACTGTGTTAACCCTACAAAAAATACTTCCAGCAAGAAGCTTCTCTCCATTTTAGTAATGCTGGCTTCAACATTCCTCAAGTTAGGACTGTACTTAATTGCTTTGAAACCACCTCCATGCCTGAGTTCATTGAACCAGTATTTTGCTTGATGCCATACCCGCAGTGTGGGCCCTCAGCACCTCTTTGGTGTTGGCTGAAACACTGGCACTGATTCTTATTTCAAGAAGTGTCCTAGGTGAGGAGGACACGTGCTTCGCTTCACTCCTGCAAGATCTTTGCTAGGTTGTCTCCTGTACATAAGGCAGAAGAGCTGAAATGTAGCCAGCAGTATTCAGCATGCAGGACTGACTTTTTGAGCCCCAGTCCTGTCTGTAATCCTAAATTACAGCAGGGCTGCCAAGGAGCTCATTCCCTACGAGCCTCCTTGAGCACACCTGAAGCTGCAGCCCTGGGCCACCTTCTGTCCTTTCAGGTGTGACGCAAAGAGCCTGTGGGGCCTGAGCCACTTCTTCTCACCGAGGCTCCTGCGTGAGCTCGGGGGTGGTTCGGAGAGCAGGTGCTGCTTATTACGCATTTGTATCTATGCATGGAGACGACTCCCAAATCTTGGGTCATGGGACGCAGCAGGACTTTGGGAGCTCCAAGGAAGCTTTCCGTGCGTCCCAAGCAGTGTGCGAGAGTGGCTGGTCCTATCTCACCCCCTCAGGCTCGCCTTAACAGCGAGCACTTTGGCCGGCCGCCGGCGGGCAGGTGGCTCTTAGGGCAGCTGGTGAGGGGCAGAGGCCATCACCTGTCGGCGGGGTCCGTGTGCGTGCAGCCGGCCCCGCTCCGCACGCCCAGAGCCATTCGCCCGCCGCCTGCCCGCGGGCCGCCGCCTTTGAAGTGCAGCCCCCGCCCGAGGGTCGGGCGCTGTCGGGGCGGTCGCTGCGGGGAGCGCCGGCCCGAGCAGGGCTGACGAGGGGGCATCGGGGGGAGGGCGGACGGAGGCGTCGCCCGAGCCGGCCCGGAGCCGGGTCTCTGTTTCCCCGTAAATAAAGCGCCGGGCCGTGGGCGGCCGTATAAATGCGGCTGCGGCGGGGCCGGCTCGCCCTGCCCCAGGCCGGGGAGCGGGCGCGGGCAGAGCCGTCGGAGCCGCGGTTCAGGACGCGGACAGCGCTGCGGGGCCGGGGCCGGGGCGCGCCGGCGGGGCCGGCAGGGGGGGCCGCGCTCGCCGCCCGCCGGCTCAGGCGGGGCCATGGCCGCGGGCGGGCGGGCGGCCGAGCCGCTGGCCGAGCTCAGCCACTACGTGGTGGCGCGGCCCATCTACAGCGAGCCCGGCTTCCAGGAGGAGAACGAGCGGCGGCCGCCGCTGCCGCCCACGCTCCGCGAGCGGGCGCAGGCGGCCTGCAGGTGGGTCCGTGCGGCGGGGGGAGCCGGGGGCGCGCCGTCCCGGCGCCCACAAACTCCACCCGCCGAGGGATGGAGTGCCCCACACGCCAGACCGCGGGCAGATATCCCCGCTCCCCCGCCTGCCGCAGCTGCCCACGGGGTGCTCCTTCAGGGAGCGCGCTTTGGACACCAGTATGTGCCCCATCCCTGTCTGGAAGAGAGGACTGTGACAGTCTCTGCCCCTTAAATTTAAATGTGCATCAGCTCAGCTCTCTGTCACTTTGGGGTGCTTGGGGCGCTCCAGTTGCAGCGCCGTGGGGTGTGTTCATCACTTGTTTTCTCGCAGATGTTCGAGGAAAAGGGCCTTTCAGATTGCCAAGTCCTTTCTGCCCATCCTGGAGTGGCTGCCCAACTACCGGGTGAAAGAGTGGCTGATCAGCGACATCATCTCGGGGCTCAGCACCGGCCTCGTCGCCACCCTGCAAGGTAAAGCCGGGCACGCCGGCTCCGCTCTCCAGGACGTCCCTATAAGGGAGCCGGCTGAGCACAGGGACGTTATGCAGATGGAATTACAAATCTGAGGCTTGTTATTTAATACTAGATATTAGGTATTATTTTGCAATAAATAATTTATGGTTTTAATTTATTCCTTTTTTTCTTTCCTTGGCTAGAAGATTTAAATTTCCTGTGATGTGCTGTCAAGATGTATTTAACTTTTCTTCCAGGCGTTTTACTCAGAGTATTTCTTTTGATATTTAAAATTTTAATTACACTGTGATAAATCAGATAGGTTCTGTGGTCTTATTTCTCTTTCTTGGTTGTCTAAGCCTATAGTTCCTCTGCAACTGCCTACAAAAAAATCTAGTTATTCCCCTAAAATAATACAACCTTGATATCATCTCGTCTTTAAAATTCATCTCATGAGGTTGTTCAGGTCTCTGCAGAAGACAACCCTCAAGGAGGTTGTGATGTATTCACATGTTAAAAAAATTAAACTTGATGGATATTTAGAGTACATGGCTTGCAATATTAAGTTTTCCTTACTTCCGTATTCTATTTATTTGTGCAGCTTTTAGTAGATGAACAAATAGAAAAGTGGCAGAAATAAGCAGAAATTAGTTAAAATAACTACTTAAGAAAGACTCAGAGGGCAAAACCGTCCTGCCTGAGGCAGCATCCATCTAAGACAGGACTAACTATAACCCCAACACATCCACCACACTCATTTCTTTAATCTCAGTAGAGTTCTTACACTGTTTTCACAATTTTTTCACGACTGCAGCAGGCAGAACTAGCTGTGCCAGCCCCACACTTTCCCTCAATGGAAATTAAGTGTTTGCAGAAGAGAACAAAGATTTACATCGGGAACAAAGAAAGCAGTTAACGCATTCCCGATTAGCCACATGTATTCCCTCCAGTCTGTTCCCTTGGAGCATGCTAGGAAGGCAGAGACTGGCAGAAAAAAAGCATTACAAACTTCTGCCCCAGGCAGGGGGTGACCTGAGAAATAAAGAAAGTGATTCTTTCCCGAAGAAGAGCGTCAGAGCTGGAAGATCTTTGCTGAAGGTAGTGGCACAATTACAGGATCCCTGTGCCTTTTAAAAATTAACTGGGCTAGATGGACTTTTCATATTACTTATAACAGCTATTGTGCTCATACTATAACATTCTTGTTTATTTTTATTCAATGGCCTCATTTTCTCTTAATTACAATCCATTTGTAAAACCAGGTTTTGAAATATACTGTTAGGTCTCCCACCTACGCATTAAGAATAAGAGTTAGAAAAAAGGAAAAAAACTCAAATTAATGCAAATTTACACCTAGCTATAATTTTAAAAAATCTGAAATTTTAGAACATGCATTACAGGAAAAAAATGGCAAAAATATTTGCAAAAAAAGAGGCTTCTGGGATCTTGAGGTCCCTGATGTCCCTAATTCCCAGCAGCTATGTGTGTTGCTTGGAGTCCTCCCATCAGTCACAGTAATACAACCAAGACTTCAGTTGTTTGAACTCTGACAGGTTTTGGAGAATCTTTGAAGGAGAATACTATACTCTGGCTAACTGGGATATGATTCTGAAGGCCACTTTTTTATTGTTTGCTGGATTTGACAGCTTGCACAGGTATGCAAAGGAAGAAGAACCACAACTCCCAAATTTATGTGACTGACTAATGGTAGATCAGTTTTCAAGCTGCTGATGGGAAAAGAAGTGGCTCTACTTTCACAAGAGCTGAAGATATTGAAGCATATTTGTAGTGCAATAATTCAGTTTTGTGCTTGAAATTTCTGTCTGTAACTGGAACCTTCACACATTCCCTTTTCTTTCAAGAGGCACACATTCTTGCAACAATGTTCTCCACTTAAGTTTCCTATCTCAGCCTGTGTATTGGCTACCTGTGCAAATATAGGAACATCTTTCAGTACTTCCTCATTCAGCTCCCAGCATGGGATATACAGTCATTTACAGTCATTGATACTCACATGTGTGCCTGCAACTGACTTACAGACAAAACATATTCTAAATTGCATCTGGACAAAAGCACTAGATCTTTCTGAAAGTCTATTCTAGACAAGATAGTAGGTTACTGAGAGATTTTAAACATGATATTTTGATGATCTATCATTTCAGGTTTGGCATATGCTTTGCTGGTTGCAGTCCCTGTTGGATATGGTCTCTATTCTGCTTTTTTCCCCATCCTGACATACTTTTTCCTGGGAACATCAAGGCACATCTCAGTTGGTAACTGCATGTGTTCAAGTTACAGTGAATTCTCTGTTACAAAGTGTTAATCCTTACTGCAGACATTCATATTTCATACAATATAACTACTTTCTGAAACAAATTTGCTATGATGAATATTAATATTTGTGATCTGGGGAAATTAAGGCTTATTTCTTCTTTATACAGGCACCTGTGCATAATAGCTAAATTCAGTTATGCCCCTGCTTTTTGCTTGAATTTGTGCTGAAGTTTAAATCTTGTCTTTGGCTACACTTTATGCAAGAAATTACAAGATCAAGGCCTCATTTTGTCTATCAGCTAAAGCTCAAGATGGCTAAAACAGAGCTCTTTTAGTCTTTCCTACAAGCCTTACTTTCTGCATCCTTTTTTGATTACTGTGGACAGTGTCTTCTTCTTGCCTGTCATGGAGACCCAGAACTTGTGTATCCACTCCAGCTTCACTCTAGGTCCTCATCAAGGCTATGGGTAAACCTTGTTTATTCTTTCTGAATACTTTCTTTAGAATATGAGGTTTGTTTCCTGTCAGTTCTCACATTTAAAATTCTTGTTACAGCTTGATCACTGAAGTTCCTTTTTCTTCATTCTGACAAAATCTAGCCTTTCCTTGTTCATATCTACCAAGAATACATTGTTTTCCCCTCCCAGAGCTTTGGCATGATACTGCACTTTTTCATCAACTTTTTTCTCTGCTGCATCAAATGTCTCTGTATGTTTTCTCAACTTGGTTCGCCTCTTCCTACCCTATCAAGCAGCTCACATCTGCTATCCAGATCTGACTTGTTATGTCTACTTATAGTGGCATTCCTACTTTCTAGATTATCAAACACTCCTTTTTTTATGCTTTTCCTAATGCTCTTATTCATGAAGTGTCCTCTAATGTACCTGTAAAATTAAGTTAACCTTCTTAAAGACATTTCATGACATTTTCCTTTTCTGCATAATTTTAGTAAATAACTGCAACAAACATGATTACTTTTAGATTGTGTTTTGCTGACACTTCCTCTGTATCTTGCCCAAAGTATAGTTTCAGTCATCTTTAGCCAATGCAATAGCACAATACTGCCAAAAGATGTGGTCCTACCCATTGGATCATGTTCCTGCCAAAACCATGGTGTTGGGATCCCTGACCATGTGGCACACTGGATCAGCTGAAAACTAACCATGACAAGAAAACCAAAAAACCAACCAACCAAAAAAACCACAAGCAAACAAAGAAACCCCAAAACTTAAAGAAATAAATATCACTTTCACCTGGATTGATGATCTGTGTTGTCTGGTTTGTGATGCTAATACAAGGGAGAGGGTTGGAGCATGTAGAACATGTTGCCCCTTTCGGCCTTGGTAAAGCCCTAAATTGGCTCAAGCAAAGCATGAAACTGCACTTGTATCTGTATGTACAATTCAAGTTATTTAAAGAAGGAGCAGTATTTATAGAAGGTGCAGTATTTTTGTCTCACGTATGCAGTGCCTGTGGCTCTTGGCCCCCTAATACTACCAAGGTACCCCAAATACAATATTACATGGTTTTTCTGACCTAGAGTTTCTTGCCTAGTCTGAGAAATGCTTTTTTTTTCAATGTGTGTTAAACTTCAGTGTGTTCTGTTTGTCATTACAGGTCCATTCCCAGTAGTCAGTTTGATGGTGGGATCTGTTGTCTTGAGCATGGCCCCTGATGAGAACTTTCTCATAGAAGGCAGTAATGCTACAGGGACTAATGGCACTGGGGCACTGATAGACACTGAATCCAGAGATGCACAGAGGGTGCTGATTGCTAGTACTCTCACATTCCTGGTTGGAATTTTACAGGTAAAATAGTTGACTTGAAGACACAAGGTTGACACTGCTTTAATGTTAATGGCAGGAAAACACCTACTAGGGCAGTCAGATATTTTCCTGTAGTAAAACACAAAAATGAAGGAAAGTTATCACAAACTTTTAGAAGCTTCTTATCCTCTGCAGAGTCTCTGACAGCATGACTGGGAGCACAGAGAACAGAATAGCCCTGTGATTGCAGACCAGAAGACCTGCATGAAACGGGGTACTAATGGTGCATATCCTGGAGCTTCCTTTCACACATTTTTCAGGTCTCCTTTTTTCGCTTGGATGAACAATACTAAGCTACACTAGGCTGGGGGAAACATGATCCTAAGAGTCTGCATCAACAAAGAGAAAAAACTAAGCATAAGAAATCTCCAAATAAAAGTGTACTTTTTTGTTATTTAACAAGCTTCATTATTTTTCCAGGTTATATTTGGAGTCCTCCAAATTGGTTTCATTGTGAGGTACCTTGCAGATCCACTAGTTGGGGGATTCACAACTGCAGCTGCTTTTCAAGTGCTTGTGTCACAACTGAAAATAGTTCTGAATGTTTCAACTAAAAATTATAATGGTGTCCTTTCCATAATATATGTAAGTACGCCCTTCTAATCTGTTTTTGTTTTGTGACAGATATTTTTATGTAATTGTTTATCTTCTGCTTCACTCTCACACACAGATGGTTCATGTATATGGTGGTAAGTATAGGGCATTTAGTTCTCACTTTCATGAAGATCTGCAGCTGTTAATTTACAGCTGTGGGACTCTAAGTAACTGCTTTTGGGGTTCCCCAGACAGAAAGCCTAATTGCCATCTTGAAGTCTTTTTCAGACAGAGCGCTTTTTCACATGAAGTTTAAATGTGATTATTCAGCAAAACAGTTTTTCACTTCTGGAGACTACAGTTTGTCCCATCCCTTGCTTTTTCACTTCTTGTGAAGGACATTTAATCATTTATTAACATTGTCAGGTCATCTCCCAAAGCTGGTCAGTCCCGAGGCTCTTTACACTCAAACCAGATGGTCATTCTGGTAAAGGCCATTGTTCTCCATTTCACACTGTAGCCAGTCTGTATCCACCTGAAGGATACAGATTCCCACCCTCTGGCCAGGTACCTGTTGGTTAGCAAATGTGAGGCTGAGTGTTACTGTCACAACTCCATTTGTTGATCTTATAGAAAATGCTCAAATGGAGAAATGTTCTGGCTGCATTACAGAAATACAGAATTCCTAGAGGTCTTTTATTACAGAATAGTATCCTTTCCCAGGAGAATTATCAGAGTTGTGTCACTGACTTCAGCATGAAACTATCCAGGTTCACAGTATTTTAGATCTTCCATAGCACTTCATATTAGAATAGCAGATTTCTAAAAGAGGCTGTTCTAGGAAAAAATGTATTTGAAGATTTTACATGCCAGTTCTGGCAACCAGATTACCAAAAATACAACAGATATCTAGAGTAACAATAATGGGATGAATATAACTATAAACAGCAAGGTAAAGATTAAAAAAGACATCTAGAGGACTATTTGTGGGGGTAAAAAAGTATTATCTTATGGGCCTTTTCAGAACTAATGAAAACTCCTCCACTCAGAACAAGAAAAGTTAGATGAGACAAAGTGCTGCATAATAGACCTTACAGCAGACCTGGCAGAGTCATTGACTTGTTAATCCAGCATTTTTTTCTATCTCTTTGTTTATTGAATGGATGGTATTTAGTATAATAGACTTTTTAAAAGGGCTACATGGTTCTTCCAGCTCCAGCAAGCCTGAGGGGGATGCTGACTTTTTAGGTTAAAGGTCAAAGCTTCTGTGTTCTTACAGGTGAGCCAGGTCAATGTGTTTGCAGGTGCACGTAGAGCAAAGAAATTGTTATTTCTGGTCTGCTCAACCAGTGATTTGCTTTGTCTGCTTCAGCAAGTTTTGGACTTGCTTCAATAGTGTTGTTTAACAAACTGCAACACCAAGCATCCAACCTAGCAGAATCCACAACCAAAGTCAGGAAGTTACTGTTCCCCTGTGAAGTGAAGCAGTGCAAGAGGTGGTCAGACATTCTTATGGGATCCGTGGTTAACAGTAGAATGGGCAAGAAATGGCTTCAGTCAGCCAAGGGAGGGCGTCTGATTCAGTGTTTCAGGAAGGCTTCTTCTTTAAATTAGGAAGCACAGCCAATTAAGCACTTAGATGTTGTATTTTCAAACCTAAGTCTGTTCAGAAGCGTGGGAGTGGTGCTGCTGCTGCAAACCTCCTCTTATGTTTAAACCAAAAGCTCATTACTGGGGGAGCTAACCAGGATGCAAGAAGTCTGTTTCTAACACCTTTTCTACCAGATCGTTCTGCTACAGCTATTTCACTATGCATGGAATAATTACATTTTCTTGGAGACACGAGGCAAGTGAGAACTACCCTAATGCTTAGGAGGAGGACAGAGGAGTATTTGTGACTTTTCTGTAACCATCCCTTCATGTTTTCTCTGTACAATCACTTGTAATAAACAATAGGATCAAGCAAGGGCACAGGAAGGGTAGAGAAGGGAGCTGCCCATTGCAGCCCAGTTGTGAGTGCTCCAGTCTGGGGCTGAACTCTGCTGGGAGGGTTCATTTACTGTAAAATGAGGTTTAGTGACTGCTTTTCTGAAGTACAGGATTCTCCACAGCCTGGTAGGCCCTGTGTGTTCATACTCATTCTCTGTTTGTCAGCAGTGGAAATAGGAACCATGTAATGCACAGACTATGTGTACTGGGCATGTAGTGAACAAGAGCTTTGCCCATGGGTCTGCTAGCTCTCTTTAGAAAAATGAGAATCTCCCTTGCTATTTGTCAAAGTGAAGAAAGCTACAGACCTTCCCTTCCTTGCTCTGATACAGGTAGAGGTAAAACACAGGTAGAGAGTTAGCTCTTTTTACTTAGATTTAATTGACTAAAATTTAGGAAGCAGAAGCCCCTTACGTGGACAATTCTTGCACTTAAGCTTTTCCCACTAAATTCACTATTAAATCCATTTATTGATTCTGTGGCACCTTGACATTACATTATCCTCAGGCTTCTCCCGGCCTGAATGAAGAAGTTACTTGGTCTTCTCCAAAACCCCATGCATCTGGGTCATCTCACGGGTATTTGCACATCCTTCAAGTGGACATGGGCATGTTTTATGTTGTCATTTTTATTTTTCAGACTCTTGTTGAAACATTTGAAAGAATTGGTACAACCAACATTGCAGATCTTATTGCTGGACTCCTCACCATTTTTGTCTGCATGGTAGTTAAAGAAATAAACGATCGGTTCAAACACAAGATACCTATACCTATACCAATAGAAGTTATTGTGGTAAGCAAAAATAAAATGGATGGCTCTAGCTACAGGAAGACAGGAACTCTTCTTAAGTCTTAAAGCTGTTGTTTTATTTTATTACAGACAATAGTAGCCACTGGCATTTCATATGCTGCCGACCTGGAAAAAAAATACAATGCAGGCATTGTTAAGAGCATTCCAAGAGGGTGAGTGTCTTTGTTTTGTGGGAAAAAGGTATTATTTTAATTGGCTAAAAATGACAGTAGTAAGAGAAAGTGCATAAAAGAAACATTGAGAGCTGTAACCTGAGTTTAGAACTCAGATCTGCAGATTTTCTGAGTTTTACTTCTGGCTCTATCAATTATGCCACCTAAATATGTTGCCTAGCTTTCCTTCTTCTGTAAAATGGGCTGAGGAATGTCTATCTAATTCATGAAGTCCATCTGAAAATTAAAATTAATTGCTTCCTGCTGAAGTGACTATAGGACTATGGAAAATTATTTCAACAGAATAAGGATTTTTAATAAAGAAATTCTGCATAGATTTAATTTCTGTAATCCTGAGTTATCCCACTGTGGCTCATATTCATGCTGCTACTGTTATCCCAATCAACTTTGTCACTTCCATACTCACAGGAGCAAGGATGTTGAGGATTACACTGGTAGAGACTTCCACTTGAAAGATTCAGAGCACTTCACAGTAGTAACCTTCACATTCCATTTGGTATTCGGGGCTTAATTAATTAAAATTTGTGGAAACACAGTAGGAGATAAAATGCCTCTGAGATCTTACTGAAGAAGTATGTTAACAATAGTATGAAGTGTCATTAACATATTTATGTAATTCATCATACTATTCAATACATCCTTTATTTGATGCTTCAAAAAATGTAGTTTTTCACTTTGCTATCATAGGGCCAAATCTCAGTCATGCTGAGAACAATGGGAGCTTTGTTGCTGACTAATAGCATCAGGATTTGGGCTGGGGTGAGCTAGATAAGCGTGTTCTGTATGTCAATGGGCTGTTTCCACCTTTTTATTAACTTGAAACATTACACTTCATATTATAAGCAACCTGTATGCTTATAATCAGACTCCTTGACAATTCTGGTAAGAACAGAATTCAATCAAAGTTGGTAACACTAATATATTTTCTAAATGCTAGATTTTTGCCTCCCGCGCCTCCAAATGTCAGCCTGTTTTCCCAGATGATAGCAGCCTCCTTTTCCATTGCTATTGTTGCTTATGCTATTGCTGTGTCTGTGGGGAAGGTCTATGCAACCAAGTATGACTATGCCATTGATGGAAACCAGGTATGTATAACCAAAATACTTTATAAACATAGTGACTGCAAAGCATGCTGACTTACGTAGCCAAATGAAGGAAACACTATTCATATGCCTTTTTTAGACAAGCACTGAAGTTTGACAGGAGAAATTCTTTCAACTCTTGAAAAAAAATCAGCTGAAATGGCCACATAGAGATGAGCCAGATCCATCTTCAATAGGGGTTTTAATATTAATTAATTTCTTCTGTATGGTTTAGTGACTGTAGTAGCTCTAAAAGGACTAAGCACTGTATAGGGGAATTTTCTGGTGATGTCAAGTTGACATGGCCAGCTTTAGCAACCTACTTCCCATTTCCACTTATAAGGCATATTTTGAGGTGTGTTGCTTGGGCAGTTGAAGGCAATGTCAAGCTAAGAAGTTGCTTTGGACAGCTTTATTTAGGCTTAGTCTTCATACAGGATTTTAATCAGTTGAACTTTACACTTAATAAATTATTGTGCTTCTCAGCATGACACCAGTTACACCAATATAACTCTATTTGTAACCTAATAGATCAGTCCTGCAGCTTCACAAAAGTTAATGCCCGCCAGCATACGAACGTGCTGGAGTAGTTGTGTGCACTAAATGGCTGAACTGCTTTAAGCACTGGTTTCTAGGGACACACAGCTAGAATGTGACATGAGCTGTGCATCACAAGCTCTTACAGGATTCCTGCATTTGTTCAATGTCTTCACCGGGAGTTATGTTGCTTGCCCATGGTGTGGAATTAAAA
Organism: Eopsaltria australis; assembly: GCA_034509425.1. NCBI lineage: Eukaryota > Metazoa > Chordata > Aves > Passeriformes > Petroicidae > Eopsaltria > Eopsaltria australis. The sequence continues at coordinate 160,414 of JAVTVJ010001341.1, read as the reverse complement.
TGTCAGAAAGCTTCCTTGCCCTGCATCTGTGCTAATTTTTAGTTTTATCCTTTGAGTATATTAGAAAATGCCCTCACTACAACAAATAGGTAAGATGAGCACTTTGTTTAATGAGTCCCTTATTTTAGTACTAATGGGTTGACTGTAGAAACACTGTTTTGCAATATATATATAAAAATTATGCTCCTGTTTGTCAGTTTACAGTCCTCAAAGGTCATATCTGATACCACTTGGTCTTAAAGTTGACCAAGATGCACCAACTTTCAGTTTAATAAATCTCAAAGAATACTACATAATCCTAGAAGTGCTGTTTATGCTGTTATGTTGTTGATTATGTTGGTCTTCCAGCAGTGATGTGCTTCAAAGATACTGATTAAATACTGTAGTAGAAAATTTAGTTTATAAAAGCAAAGTGCCTTCCTTTCAGTACTGTGTTATGAATTTGACATGTAGCAAAGGTTAAATGCAGCCCAGAAGGATGGGCAAATAGTTTCCTTGATCTGGAAAAGTTAAAATAACATCATAAAAGCAGGTAGTAAAATAACTTTGAAGGATGGGTTGATACTATTATCTACCAGTGTCCATATTGTCTTCATAGATCCTAAGAACACTAGGAACTATACTTCCAATATTTTCTCACAGATCACAGCAGTTATATGGGAATAGGCATGAATCATTTAGGTTTGCTCTGTTAAAGAAAATTACTTCCTGCTCTTGTAGTTGGAGCTAAATGAAAACTTACAGGAAATCTAATTTTATAGAAAAGAAGGGAGACAGTCAAAATCAAATCTTAAATTATATTTTTAAAAGTTTGCAGTGACTGAAAAGCTCCTGTGCCTGTGTCAGCTCGGTGAAAACAATGTTTCTGTCAATTATATGGGGTTGATTGCAGACAGCTCCGAAATTTCTTTAATTCCTAGCAGAGGAATGGCCCAGATCCCAGGACATAAAGCCCCCAGGGTTCTTGTCACTTGAGCAGAACAACCAGCATCAGTAGATGCCAGTATCTGTGACCCTGGGGCAAATCTATGAGAATGCTGCCTGAGACTCAGTGTGAGTTCATTGGGATGCTTAGAGTGAAAATCTGGCTCAACAAACTAGAAGTTCTCAGTGAAACTGTAGGTTTTTTGCAAAGTTCCTTAATAGTTCTACTAATAATACAATGCTTTGCATTAGTTAAAGGCTTGTCTAAACTCAGACTGTTGTACTGATCAAAATAATTTGTTTAGCTGATGATACCTGGGAGTTAAATTTATTCTAGTACTCATTTCTTGATGCAGTTATTCCAGTATAATTCTTAGAAATGTTAAGTTTTATAACACTGATGGAAGTAAGCTTTAAAGACCTTTGTACTCAGATGAGTATGTCCATGTCAGGGGGAGTAGACCAACTTCTTTGTGTTGGTTTCCAAACAGAGGTAGCTGCACCGGCACAAGAAGCATTTCTGTAAGCATTTAACAGCTATTGCTAATTCATACTCTTCTTAATATTATTGAGCTGCCTACTTTATCAACTACTGCAGAAGCTATTGTCATTCTCCATTGTGTCTTCAGGCATCTGTATTTACAACATCATCCAATTATCTTTCAGGAATTTATTGCCTTTGGGCTCAGCAACATTTTTTCAGGTGCCTTTTCTTGTTTTGTTGCAACTACTGCTCTTTCACGGACTGCAGTCCAAGAAAGCACTGGTGGAAAGACTCAGGTAATGACCTCTTCTTACTAGTACTGTGCACAGATAAATTTAATTTTGTGTAGTGCACAGATTTCACCGTGGGATGACAACAGTCCTAAAGTGATTGTGTTCCTGGCACATGGAAAGCCACAGGTGTCTTAGCAGCTTGGCTCTAGTAGTGAATCGTTTTGTAGCTCTGCCAGAAGAGGGCAATCAAGTTTTACATAGCATGAGTTACCTTTGGGGTCAGAAATTGTTTAACTCCAGTTCTCCAGAATTTAATTTCCAATTCAAAGATGGAGTTTGTCACAGTAGGATGTGGGAAGAAATCTCTCCCAGCTGGCCATGATATCTTTAAGCTCCCATGTGCTGGTCTGAGCAGCTCTGCCACTTGCCGTTCATCATCAGCCATGGACCATCTTTGCCATGTTGAATAAACCACCTTGTTTTACCATACTACAGTTGTGCAGTTCTTAACAGTGAAAAACTACAGATTATCCGGCAGCTCCTTTTCCAGCTGACACACAGACTGCTCCATTCATCTGCCTTTGTAACATAACCCCTCCAAGAGTTACTACCTTGTGTTTGTTTAGACTTCCTGCTTAATTGAATTCCCTCCGTGCTAGCTGAAGTGCATAATGGTTGCCCACATAAGCCTAAACACAATGACACCTTGGCAGGTCTCCCTATTCCTAAAGAAATGTAATCTGCAACTGTTTGTACCTTTTTCTTTGTAATCCTAGAAACAGATGATAGAGTCGTAGTAAGTTCATATAAACACTGTTCTTTGCAGGTTGCTGGTATAATCTCAGCTGGGATCGTTTTGATTTCTATTGTTGCCCTGGGGAAATTGCTAGAGCCCTTACAAAAGGTACTGTACTCTTCCTCTGCAGCACTCCCACATCAGATCCAAATGCTGAACTATGATGGGCAAGATTAATATCCCTCTTTAAACTGTGGTGACTGATTCCAGACAGGGCTGTCGTTTATAGTGTGTCATGTTGAGCACTATCTTAATATGTATCTTTGCTTCTGAATACCACTTTTTCATTATTTTTCTTCACAGTCTGTGTTGGCAGCTGTAGTCATAGCTAACTTGAAAGGGATGTTCATGCAAGTGTTTGATGTTCCCCGTCTGTGGAGACAGAATAAAGTGGATGCTGTAAGTAACCTAAATTTTTTTTCCTCCTGATTTTTTTTTTGTTTTGTTTTGGGGTTTTTACCTTTTAATGCCATCCAAGTTTCTCTTAACTACCACATAAACAGGATTTTGAGGAGTTAACATTGGAAAACTTTTATGTGCATCCTCAAAATGCAAACGCCATGAGGTCAGTTGCAAATTCCCCATGCTTAGGTCAGTGTTCTCCTAATCTTCTTTATTCCCTAAACCCTGCAGTAAGGGTGCCAATCAGGGTATTTGTGTGCAGTGATAACTCCTTCATACCCATTTACAGCAACCTTGTGTTGATATGGCTTGAAAAGAAGAATAAAGATGGCCTGTTGCCACCTTTACCGTTATGATTTTATCTTTCACACTGTTTAAATGAGTCAGAAAAGCTGACCTTTCCTTAATTTACATGCATATATTTATGTTGTTACCACATGATCATCCCATTTGCCTGAATAATCTCAGGTAATATGTTTTCTTGTTACAGCAAGACTAATCCAAGCTAGAATATTGATTCATTTGGCATGCTAAGGGATATATAGATTTTTCTTATGAACCACTATAACCATATCTCAGGGTACTTGCTCACATCTCCCACTGTGTACTCTGTGGAACAGACCTTCGTGTGGCTCTTAGGGCAGGAAAATATTGCATGGAAGACATTTTTTCCATGCCATCCTTACTGTGCTTGGATTTTACAGTTAGTGTCATTGGGCAGTACCTGTCTTAGACAGATCTCAAATATTTCAGTCAATCATTTACTAATTTATAGACTAAAGATCCCACTGACTTCAGTGAGAAGTTCAAGCACTCAGTTTTTTAAAAAATTGAGTCTACTGCATGGGCAGTGATGTAGGAAAGAACTGAGAAGTGCACTTCAGTTGTTCTGCCTGAATATTCAGTGGAGATCTTAGAGAAGTGCCATCAACCTGTTAATATTAAATACTTCTCTTTGCAACAGTTCCTTCTGATTTAGATGTCACTGAGGAATCTCCTTCCTTCCCTATATGTCTGCATGGGGGGCATCTTATAGTATTTTACATCTTGGTAAAATAAAACTCTCTCCAAATTTTAAGAAAGATTAACAAAGATCGCCATCATCAGAAATAAGTAAATGCAACGTTTAACTGTATCTCCTTTAATTTCACCAAAGTAATCAGATCCTTAAAAAATATTGTTATGTTGAAAACCCCCTTATTTCCTAAAAAGCTAACTATGCCTAGTAAGACAATGATGGATGAAAGCATCTTGGAGGAAGAAGAAGAAGACTTTTGTATGGAAGTGAGCTAATTGCTAGTGTGCTGCAATCAGTTCCAAAGTTAAAATACACTACTCATATTACCTGGTCTAGTGTTTCTTTAGCATGGCCAGGAGTCACACGTTAAAATTAAAATACTTTACGTTTGTTATTTCTTCTCCAGATGATCTGGGTTTTTACATGTATAGCATCCATCATTCTGGGACTTGATTTGGGATTACTTGCTGGCCTTTTGTTTGGATTGCTGACAGTTGTGCTGAGAGTTCAGTTGTAAGTAATACAGTATCAGAAATAACTCTTAGTTTTATATTACGAAAAAGGAAGATAATATGCTGAAAAGCAAGATGATTTGTGCAAGAATATCTGCTTGGGTTTACAAGAATTTTGAAATGAAAAAAATCTGTTTCTTTTAGAACAAAATATTCTTTGTGTGCTATCATTTAATTACACTTATAAAAGAGAAGCTGCACTATTTAATCAGTATTACATATAATGTTGGCCACTCTGGTGGTACTTAGCCATATGTTTTCTATGCACCCACATAGCTGAGTTCTGAAAAGGGATAGGAACATTCTAGATAAAATATAAACACATGTATGGCTTCTGTAATTAATTGATCATTATAGTAACTCTCAGCAGGTTATACTACTACAGTATGTTTCACATGCCAATAACCTTTTCACTTATTGCCTATACAAGACTGATTGTTTGGCTGTACAAGAAGAGCAAGAGAAAGCATGAGGATAAGAAAAAAAATTTGTGCTTCTGGCTGATTTGTTGTTGCAAAAAGAATATATGGTAGTGGAATGGTGAGAAAAGGTGGATTTGAAGAACCTTATTTGGTCATCTTGTTATTTTTCATTGTCTTTTATCTGAAAATACAACACAACTTCTTTCCTTCAGCTTGGAGTCTAGAGAGTATGGTAACTAGCAATACCACAGCATTACAGTTGCACTGTCCGCAAATGCATAAAAATAAAGCCTTGTAAAAGTTGTTACACAATACTAGATTATAAAAAATGAAATTTGAAAAGCCTCAAAAAAAAATTCCCAAATTCAACTCGGATAATGTTACCAAAATATAAAGGGGAGATGAGGCCTTACAAACTTCAAAACAATTTCCTTCAACTCTTAAATGTATATCTGGAGACTACAAAACATTTTGGATTTGTTATTGAGTGAAAAATTTAAAAGGTTGGGCAAAGAGATTTATATAATCTGAAAATAATGTAAATTTATTTCAGTTGATTTGAAATGAAAAAGCGCCAGCTATCCTTTTCAGTGTAAAAAAATGTTTTTTTAAATTTCAAGCAAACTAATCTGCTTTTAAAATATTCTTCTGGTTTGAGAAATCAATTGAACAAGTTGTTCACTCGGCTCTGAAATCAAAATTATGCATTAAGTTGGCTGAGAACAAAGTACCTTGTTTTTATAAAGGCCCTTTCACTCCAGTGATGCAAAATAGCTTCAACACTTTTGCAAGTCTGTTAGTTTGCCATTAGAAAGGAAACTACAGGAGTCAAAGACATTTCTGTGAGTGCCCATGTATGACATTTACCTTTACTGTCTTTTTATTTCTGTTAGTCCTTCATGGGGAGGCTTTGGAAACATTCCTGGCACAGACATCTACAAGAAGGTCAAGGACTACAAAAATGTAAGTCATTGCTGAGTTGTTTTCCTTCCGTCTACAAGTCAGTGTAAGTAAAGGTTGTGCCCTGCATATTGTACACAACTTGAATTTGGAAGTGGGGTCCTCAAAGATAACAAATTTCAGCATCATATTCATCCAGATGGTTGGTCCTTCTTGCATGCTGGGACTGTAAGCTTCTAAAAACTTAATACCTTCAATCATCAACAAATCCGTGCAATTTTTTTTATTAGAGATGTAGTTGAACTGTTGAAACAGTTAAACTGCTTCTTATTAGTCAAAAAATGGCTGTTGCTGTTTAATATTATATTCTTTGGCAACAGGTTATAGAACCAGAAGGTGTGAAGATTCTCAAGTTTTCAAGTCCAATTTTTTATGCTAACATTGATGGACTGAAAAGCAGCCTCAAATCCACGGTATGTGATAAATGATGGGTTTGGAAGTTTTGTAACTATCCTTGAGACTTCCTCAGAATTATATCCAGGTTAGATTAAATAATTTTGGTCCCTTTTCTGTAGGTGGGATTTGATGCAGTCAAGGTATATAATAAGAGACTCAAAGCACTGAGGAAAATACAAAAGCTAATCAAGAAGGGAAAATTAAAAGCTACTAAGGTAGGCCTTTTAAAAATTATTTATGTCTATTTTTTTTTCAAAGGATTTTCAAAGGTTTGCTGCTGCAGCTTTTTAGTTAAGGCTTAATTATTAATTGTTCTGTACTCATCTTTAAAATAAAGATGAAAAGTGTGACTTACTACGTGGTAGTACTGGTCACAAGTGTCTGTCTTGTGAATTCCTTCAACAGAAGGTACCACAGGGTAGTATTTTCTGTATCTCCAAAACTTTCCCCATGATTCAATTCTATATTCCATTTATTATTTGCACATTAGAATGGCATCATCAGTGAGCCTGGTATTAATAATGAAGCTTTTGAGACTGACGAGGAACCTGAAGACAACCAGGATCTTCAAGTTCCCACCAAAGAAGTAGAGATCCAGGTGGACTGGAATTCAGAACTCCCAGTCAAAGTAAACATCCCCAAGGTGCCCATCCACAGTCTTATTCTTGATTTTGGAGCAGTAACCTTCTTGGATATTGTAGCTGTGAGATCAATAAAAACGGTAAGGGCATTTTTTTCTGATGTTCTATGAAAACGAAACTAGTCAGTAGTATGTAAATCAAGAGCTGTTAGCTGAAGTTTATTTCTGAGTTTTAAAAAGTATGTTGTTGAAAAATACCATCAAAATGTAAATATGAAAAATACCAGCAAAAGGTAGAATATTGGTGGTGTGTGTATTTTAAGTGGGAAAAAATGCATTAAAAGAACAATATGAAGGTTGCATAGTCGAGAACTCAAAAAAATTAACTGCAAAATGTGGTCCCCTTATGTGCATATGTTATGAAATATTTTAGTTATATATTTTCTTTCCACATGCCTCCTGCTTTAATCTGGGCACAGGATGATGCTCACTCAACACAGAGGTAGTAAAAATTTCATCTTACAATCCCTGTTCAGTCTTTAGCCACAAGATTTATTTATTCATTCCATATTATTTTAATTATGAAGGAAGAATGATTCATTTCTTTAAAGTATTTTCAGTGGCTAGTATCTAGTGCTTCATCAACATTCAATAATTAATCCTCAAACTCACAGTATGTAATAAGGAGATAATACTTCTGATTTAGAAAGAAGGAAACGAGATGTAAAGATTAAGTATTTCCATTATTTTTGATGCCCAGTTACAAGTGTGTAGGACCAGATTGTTCAGTGTTCAGTATTTTCTGATATTTTGTATATTCAGATTGATGCTTTCACTAACTTAATTTTGCAGTTGGGACTACTTAGCCTATATCTATAAAACCAGACCTTTACTGTGACTCCAGTTTATCAATTAACAGGAACAGAATTAATAATCACCTCTGAAAACACTAATCTAAGAGACTTGCCTGCCACCAGGGAGCCAAGGGTAGATTCTAGTCTGCCTTTTAACTAAGTGAAACACAGGAGCAGTGTGTGCCCTGCTTCAGCCTCCTGCCTAGTTCTGTGGGAATACAGGCTTCATTAACACGACTCTCTCCATATGTAGCTTGTTCATCCAAGAACAGATCCATCTGGTGCACTGCATGAGGGGAAAATCTGTGTAAAAAAACCTGCACGTGCCAATGGATGATTGTATCATGTCACACATACATGGGGGAAATAAAGCTCACTCAGACCCACGTGGTCTCACTTGGAGAGATGATTACTCAAATTTTGAGAACAGAACAACCTTAATTGACAGCAATGCTTGCGTGAGTAAAATGGGTAGTTCCACTTACGTAGTTGAAGGTAGCCACTTCAGTGACCAGGTACTTAACTACTGGATCTTTAAGTATAGCAAAGTATAGCAGTACCTTATTTATGATGAATAAACAAAATGTACTATGTGGAATGTAGATAATCAGAAAAAAATGGTGTGTGTCCCTATACATTACACAGAAGTAGATACATATATGTATTTTCTCCTTAGAGACTTTATTTATTGATGTTCATTTTGCAAACTTTTTTTTTTTAGATAATTAAAGAGTTTGAGAGAATTGATGTGAGAGTATACTTTGCTTCATATCAAGGTAAGTATCCAAGTATTTCTACTTTCACTCATGCAAAGAATAAAATGAAGGTGAGAAGGGATTTCTAGATGTGTCTGTGGTAGCATCTGCAGTAAGAAATATATGAACCATAAAACTGACAAACGTTGGCTCCACTGGGACACAAAGAATGGTGGGGCGTAAAGGAAATATGGAAAGTAAAAGTCAAGACTAAACTATAATTGATGGATTCATTTGGCTGTACAATTGATTTCTGAAAGTTGCAACCATGTAGTTTAACATTTATTTCTTAAATCACTTCATATTGTATAAACCTCTTATGATTTTCTTTTATTCAGACAACCTTATATCTCAGCTGGAACGGGGCGCCTTCTTTGATGACACTGTCAGAAAAGACATATTTTTCTTGACTGTCCATGATGCTGTGCTCTACATAAGGAATCAAATGACATACAGTGACAACCAGGATCCCATATTTGAGAAGGTAAGGATATCCAGCAGTACATTTGCCTTCCTTCCATCATCTAGCACTCATTCTTGAAGTTTCCACAGCACATTTGAAAACTAGACCTAGAACTGTAGTACAAAAAAAGTGGGAGTGTAGTAAATTGGGCAGCTTCTGTAGTATATGAGTGTTTTTCTAGATCAAAGGAAGGGTCTGTCTCTCCAGGAGCTTGTTGGTGAAAAGAACATGAGAAACAGCTCACATGGAAAACATGCTTATCCTAAGACATGTTTTCTAATTTCTGACTATTTGCATGTCAAGAACCTCATCAGCTGGAGGTTGCATTTGGAACATTAATTGTTACAGATGGAGTTTTCTTCAATTTGTCTGTAATATTTCTTTTGGAACCTGGCACACTATCCTGTGGAGATGAATTCTCTAATTTTAGATTATATGACAAATATTTCCTGCTTGGTTTAAGCCTGCTGGACTTCTGGATTGTTAGCTGCGATGAATAATCATTCCCTGCTCCCTTTCCCAACACTCCATAGACTTCTGATCAAAGCCATAGTCTCATTCTACTTGGCACGGATGTGTATAGAAGCTGTTCCACACTAGTGTTCATTCCTACTGCCCTTCTCTGTGCATTTCCTCATTGTATTCTGTGTTTTTTCAGATAAACAGAACACTCTGTAGCATTTAAATATTTGCTACACTCTGTGGCATTTAAAGCATTTAAAGGGCCCTCGTTAGGAAAATGATCATATAATGTCCTCCTTTCTTTACACCACAAGGCCTTTCCTAGCAATCACTATTACAGTATTATGAATAAATAGTAATTTAAATTAATATTAATGATTCATAACTAGGATAGGTCCCTTATTTTTATTACTTTTTCATATTAATGTTGTATAGTAGAGATTAACATTTTTATAATGGATACAGCAGTTTAGAGTTAGATTGGTTTTCTATTATTTTTACAAAGCCATAACTAGTTGTGTAAGCAGAGACAGGCCTAAAGGCTCGGCAATTTATAAGTTCCTCTCAGCTGAACTAAATCATCATCTTTGTCAAGGAACAGTAAAAATAGACTCTTCTAAGTTGTGGAAGTTACTTTAAGGTACTTCAGAGTAAAAACATCAATTTCAATTATATGGACAAAATGTAACTCATCATGTTTCTTAATTTCTTTCTACCAAGATTTCATTGATGCAGGAGTCTAAAGAACCCATAGAATTCACAGAAGCCAGCCAGCCTGATGATGAACTTGATGTTCAGGAAGAGGTATGCACTTTAAAACTGAATGCGTCTGTCCCTCTGCCTGTAGCCTTGAGTCATGCTGTGAGACTATGGCCCTCAACAGGTACCTTCTCCATAAATAAATACCCTCTCTGGATACTGAATGTCAATGCTAACTGGAGGAAGTCACATTTTTCTTGAGATGGTAGTAGATTATATCTGCTTAAGTATCTCATCTCTCTTGCTTTAAGACTACTTTTGCCTTACACAGGCTTCTAAATAGATCTAAACACAAGCTGGGTGCCTAAAAGAAGACTTTGTAAGACTTGAGGCACCAGAGTCCAAAATGATGATCAGCCTTCCCCTTTCATTCTTCCTTTTAACACAGGAAACACAGCTTCTTGCACAATCTGTTACTTTCTTTGTACTTTCACAGAGTTTTTAAGTTTACACAAACATGTAATTTTCCCAGATGGTGTATACTCAGAACTAACCATGGCCTGTTTCTCTCCACCTTTCAAAACTCATTTCTCTAGGCTATGCGCCGACTTGCTTCCTGAAGGACTGCTGGTACTGTCCTGCCTGTGAGCGCACAGCGATAGTCACGCACCAGCACTACCTATATCACCATTTCCTGCTATGAAACCAATCTTTGCACTTGAAGAAAACCCTGATTGTTTGTCTGAATGATACAGATCTTTATAACTCTCCAAATTTTAGCTAACATTATCCCAGAAATATTCTGGACTTTGATTCTGCAAGCACTTTCTGCTATGATATATATTAATAAATGAGAAAATCAGAAGACAATTGTGAAAGATGTACTCAGTTTTGGGACTAGTCAGGCAGAGGTTGCACTACACTTTTTTTCAGTGTGTAGAGGATGAAAAGCTGCTCTGTTGTCTGCCCAGGAGAGTGGAAGAGACCAAAATCATTGGATGGCAAGCCTTTTGTTCAATATTTGTACAAAGCCTAGTGAAAGGGCAGGAGTTCTAGCTGGCCAAGGCTTTGAATTCTAGAATATTAGTGTGAGAATATGTGCTGACAAGCCTTGAAAAATGTATAATGATCATTTTTTTCAAGCAATTCCTTAAATTGCTGCAGGTAGTTAGATCACTGAAACAGGTGACAGGTGAAACTGTCACATGAACAGGAAACAGCACTGAACTACTGTAATGCTTCAAATAGGAAAAGTTTCTAAAGACCCTTGGATATGGGTTCATTAGTTCTGTATTAATCCCATTGTAGCGAGTCTTGCACTACTATTAATGATTGTCCCTTAAATGAAGGGCAGACAGAAGACTATTTTGCCTAGGCTACATAATCTTCATCAAGAGGCAGATCATGACATAAATTAAGGAAAACCTTAGTCCCTGGGTACTTAATGGAATCTGTGAAACAGGCTGATACTGAGTGCAAGCATGAAAGTCAGAATGTGACCTAGGTAACTTTGGGGATTTTTAATGGAATATAGGTGTATTTTTTGTTTAATGAATAGTTATATTTTTATAGAGATTTTTTTTCTTTTAATATTCTACATCAAACTGCTGCTGTTCTTTTACATATGAAAGTTCATAATGCACAAGTGCAATAATTTACAAAAGATAAAGATTTGAGCAGCAAAACTTTAATCCTTAACTAATGTTCTTAATTCTCATGAAGAAGAAATGTATTTTGATGGAAAACAGACTGCTACCTTAAAATTTTTATCACTACATTATTTTTTAAATGGGAAAAACCCCTGCATTGTGAGGAAACAGAAAAAAACTGAAGTGTAAGAAATGTCGAGGTATAAAATGCCTTTAACAACGTGGACAATTAGCTTTAGTATATTTAATTCTCCTTATTTGATTACATCAGAGAAATTTTCCCACATCACACTGCACAGAGAAGATTTTTGCTGCAGGTAACACTAGTGGAAAAGCTAAGCACTAAATAAATTATCCTGTCCTCAGGATCTGAGTGAACTCTGTCAACATCAGTGAAAAAAAATCCTATGAACTTTGGCCAGTTGGACAGTATCTTACACAACAGCTCACAGCACCACACTGGCATCTCTATTCTCTGGTTAAGGCACAAACCTCAGCCTGCACAACAGTAAAGTTTCTCAGTACAGATGCTTGAACTTAGGTGACACTGGTGCTGCAGTCCAAGCCAGCAAACAGCAGGACTGTATTCACAATGGACATGGGCCACTTGTCTGTGGGAGGGACATCTCCACCAGCTGAGAATGAGGCAAGTGTTCAAGAGGCAAAGCAGACCACTCTGCACCTCTTCAGATGGAACCATTAATTTCTGCTGACACTAATGCTTCAGCCCAGGATGTGATTTGACAATTCATGCTTTTAACTCTACCTGTCCTCCTTCTGAACCCTTGCCAGCCTCTCACAGAGGGCTGGCCCTTCAACCCACCTTACTGGCCTGAAGTCCCTATCAGGCCAAGGCCCCAGCTCCTGTTAACCTGAGCACTGGAACAGCTCCCAGTGCACAAGGCCAGTGACATGGTTTTTAGAAGCCGTATTGCTTTTCTAAAACAGATGTACATTTTATGAAAAAAGTAAAATATTCTACCTGGTAAATGAGCTTTCAGCTAGTAGTTACACAGGACACATTCTATGGGAAAGATGGTAAAAAAATGGTAGCAGTGAATTTTTTTCTCAAGACAACATCTGCACAGGGAAGTTTGAGTGCAGGTTCTTACTTGACAGACATGTCATTATTTTTTGAACTTTCTCCAGTTCTTGTCTGTACAGGTATTTAAAAAACAATTAAATACTCCACAGTCTTCCAGCTCCTTTCCAAATATGACATCTGATCTGGGATTAGTGTGATAAAAATATGATAAAATGCACTTATTCTTGGCCTGTGTATTTCCTCCAGGCATGGTTGTTCTTCATTTAACAGGCACAAAATATTAAAACTTTTTCTGAAAGACAGCCTTTCTCTCAAAGCCTACAGTAGCATAGAAGAGGTAATATGCAGGATGCATTCAAATGCCTTTCCCAGTGGTTATGTGCCTAATTTTCTATGTGTCCATCAAAATTAAGGATACCAAAATAATGGATTTTGCAATTAAGCTAAAATTCTCCACGGTTTTATACTAATCCAAATATTCTCCAGTAGTGTAACTAGGTGTGCTTATCTTTTTCCGGTAGGATAAAGAAGTGGTATTTTTGTATGCATTTTGAGTATTACTGTTCTGTCTTTGCATGTCAGATAGTAAATTTGGAGATGTATTTTAAGTTTTTTTACACTTTTAAAAAACTGCATTTGAAAAGTAATTGTACCCATTAAGTAGAAAATAAAGTTGTGCATACTGAAAACATGCTCCTTGTATCTGTGTATTTCAGGGTTTCTTGTTTAGTTTTGGGTTAAGTTTCCTCTTTCTGAATTCTTATTATGGGGAGATAAGGCATATTATGAAGGGATCGGTGTCACGCTTCCCTTGGGTCTGTTTTGAGGATCAACAAAGACAAACGGGAAAACCTGTTCCCTTTGCCTTGTGCAGGTAAGAGAAGAAATGTTAGACCTTAATGGCAGCTTTTAAATGTTAACGCTATAAAGACAATGAAAGACATCGTCTGTAGGGGCACAAGATCCCAAATCAGGAGGCTTTTAGTGAGACAATCACCAATCTGAAGTGCATGGAGTAGAGTTACACTATTTTAGGGTTGTGGAAGGACTCTCGATAAGTATTTTCTACTTATAACCTACGACTTCGTTGTATTTTTATTTCTTTCCTTTCTTCAGTGCTATAGAAACACTCAGCATAGCACTGAATTACACAGGAATTACAAAATGTTAAATGTAACATTAAGTCCTCTCCTGTGCTAGTGAGCTCTACTGCTGTGCACATTCCGAGTACCCAGGAGAGTCACTGTTCCATCACCTCCACAGGGTGTCAGGAACCTGCCATTTCCACTTAAGGCTGACGCTCTGCAGCCCAGAGCGGCGTCTCATCTTTCCCGTGTGTGTTTGAAGGCTGCACCGCACACGCGGCCGGACGGCGCCTCGGCCGCTCCTAAACTGAGACCCCGCTCATGTTTTCATTCCATCCTTCCCCCTACAACCAAGCGGGGACGCCTCCCAATCGCAATCCCAACTGCTCATGGCTCTGCACCCCTGGGCCGCGGTCCCTCAGGCGCGGCGGGGCCGCCGCATTCCCGTCCCACCGCGGTGTGAGGCGGCCCCGCTTCCCCGGTTTCCCGGTTCCCGTCCCGCCGCGGTGTGAGGCGGCCCCGCTTCCCCGTTCTCCCCCGGCCCCGCTGTGACGCTGCCCCGCTCCGCCGGGCCGGGCCCGGCCGGACCAGGCCGCTCGGTTGGGGCCCAGCGAGCGCGGCTCCGCCGCTGCGCCCCGCCCGCGCCCCCGCCGCTTCCGGCCGCGCCCTTCCGCTCCCACAGCGCCGCGCGCCGCATCATGGACCACAATGGTGAGCAGGGGGAGGCCGGGGGCCTGTCCGTGCCCGGCTCGCCGGGCCCGCGCCCGCCGCCGGACGGGGAGCGGCCAAGCGGGGCCAGCGGGCGCGGGGCGGCGCAGGGGCGGCGGCGGCGGGCCCGGCCGGCCCCCGGGAGCGCCGGCGGGGCTCGGCTGCGCCGCGGGGCCTGCTCCCTGCCCGGGCAGGCGCGGCGGCCTCGGTGCCACCTTGGGCTCGGCGGCGGCCCCGGTGCCACCTTGGGCTCGGCGGCGGCCGGCGCTGCCGCCGCCCCGAGGGAGCTCGGCTGAGGGCAGGGCTGAGGGGCCGCTGCCGGCGGGACGGCCTGGCCCGGGCGGAGCAGAGCGGCGGGCGCTGACTGCGCTGGCCCGGCCGGGGTGCCCGGGCCCGGCAGCGCCGGATGCAGCCTGTGGCGTCCCGGAGGTGCGGGAGAGACGCTCGTTTGTCCTCGGCGTTTGCCGGCATCGGTGCCCATAATGTGTTTCCTGATGCTGTGGTTGTGGCCCGAGAGGAAACTTCGTCGCGTGCTTAAATTTGGTTTCGTGGTTTAAATGTTGTTCGCCGGTGAGCGCGCTGGCGTAGCTGTGATCCTTTCCTAGTTAATGCGCTGGCGTAGTGCAGTTAATAAGTGAATGGACGTGGGCTTTTTGCTAGGGTGGTCTTGGAGGTTTTTTTCCTTTCCCTTAAAAAAGATTGCGTTGTTATTCTATCTGTAAAAAGCATTTGAGCTGTATTTGTGAATATTAGTAAAGCTTGAAATGCAAAAATAAAACTTTAGTTGATGAAGGTGACATTTCAATAGGTAGCATCACCTCTAATTAGAGCTTCTTTAAGTAGTCTTAACAAGTTTGGTATGTTTGTTGTAGTTTTGCAGGACATAATCCTGCAAGTTATGCTCATTTAGATTGGAATTTATTATCCTCTGTGAAGCATGCGTGACTAATAAACTTGCTAGTTTGGGTTAGTTGAGCAGCTAACTTGTAAATATTCCTGGCTTGAAAGGGTGTCAGGAGGCAGAGTGACAGAACCTATTGGCATTTCAGTGGACTAACTAATACACAAGTTTTTGATTTTAAAATTTGTTTTAGTCCTATTTGCAGATGGACTGAGTTGCTGCAGAGACTGTTTGTGGTTTATAGTGCTGTGGTTTTGTGTGTTCTGATAGGAAACAGAATTTCCCAACACATGGAAAACAAGCAGCTATATCTCTGATGTCTTGGTCCAGCACTCCCTGGGGAAGCCTGGTGATATAGTTGAGTGTTTTCAGGTTCATATGGACAGCCAAAAGACATAACAAATGACCAGAAGTAAAAAAAGCTTTATTGCTTTTGCGTTGTTGCATATTGCCTTTTAGAGTGAAACTGTTTACAGTAGTGTTAAGAGGAGGTTGATCTATCTGAGGACATTGAGGGTTTTTGGAGGTACAGGACTGTCAGGGCACAGTCCCAGTTTGGAATTGACACATTTCCTAGCTTTGGTGGTAGGTGCTGAAAAACCGAGAGCAGTCCCATTTTTTCTTGTTTTTCCTTGTACTTGTTGCATTGTGCGTGGTGGTTATAGGCTTTGAGAGACAGCAGTTGGTGCGGCATTGTGCAGAATTACACTAAGGGGCTCTGATTTCAGTGTCCAGGTGCTCCTGCACTCAGTCCTTTGGGGCTTCAGCAGTCACTGCAGGGCCGGAGTGCCGAACCCTGTGGAACCGCAGGGCTGTAGCTGCTCGGGGCTCACCCCTTCCAGACTGAGCATGCCCTGCTTTGAAACACCTGTGGCATTTTCAGTTAAAATCCAAGTGAGCTGGGAAGATTTGTGGAGGACATTATTTCATTTTTGTATGAATGAGATGCTGTGTTGTGGTTTCAGATAAAGTCGCTGGAGGCTGAGGGCGTTATACCTCCTGAAAGGTGTTGCTTGTTGCATTACCTGGTCTATGTTATCTCTTTGAGCCTGATGCCTGTGTCAGGCTGTTTCTTGCTTTGTTCACCCTTTTACTTAGATTTATATCTGATTAAGAAGAATTTTGTATGTAGCTGGGAACAATAATTTACAGATGAAAAAGGATACACCTACATATTCCTAAGTACCAATATTTTTGTGATACTTTATTATAAACTTCTAAGTGATATGTCAAGATGTTGAGTTAATATATGAACTAGTTTCCTTCCTACTTTAATAAACAATATACATAAATCATAAAAATTATCTTTTCACATAAGAAATTTTGTTTAGTCAAGGCTATAGAAAGAATTGACTCTTCAGTGCTTTTCACACTGTGAGAAAAGCTGTAAGATTAATGCTTCTGTTGTGGAAAAATGTATGACTAGCTAGGTTATTTAAACAGCTTTATTTTTCAACTAGGTTTCCTAAAACCGTGGCTGTTCCCAATGCAGTTTTGTGACGTGACTTCTGGAATAAATTGTATGTGAGGATAACTATTTTCTAGTGATTAAATTTTGATACGTTGTACAAGTCTTAAGCAAGCTTTAAAAATTAGTTTTCTTGAAACTTTTCTGTTAATATTTAGCCTCTTTAGAGACTATTAGATAAATGAAAAATTAGATAAGTTTTTTTTTCTTTCATAGACAATGATTTGCAAGGAACAAATAGTTCAGGATCATTGGGTGGTCTTGATGTCCGCAGAAGAATCCCTATAAAGCTTATTTCAAAACAGACCAATAAAACCAAACCTGCACCTCGAACTCCAAGAAATATGAACAGGATGCCTTCGAAGACACAAGCTGGTGATGAAGGTAAATTCATGTAAATTCCCTGTAGTGGGGAAGTGTATTGTTCTACAACATTGTTCGAGACTTTATTCAGTCTTAGAGACTTAAGAGTCCAGGGTTCTATCCAAATGCAAAACAAGTTTCAAATCTCCAAGTACTGCTGCACTGTAGGGCTTCAGTAGTGCCCATTTCCAAAGTAGGCTGTCATACTATTTTGGCTCTAGCTTTTTGTAGAATGGGCTTAGTGGATTGGAAGTGCTATGGCATTGTTTGGTGATTTTGCTATAAATGACCCATGCTCTTAATAGCAGCTGGTGTCAATTACGAAAGTGTCGTGGTTGGCTCGGGTCTTTCTTCTCTTTCTTCTTTCCACAGAAGAATTCGATTATAACAAAGAGGAGCGGTACGAATGTAAAGGAGGTGAAATGTTTGGCAATCAAAGGAGATTTCCTGGACCCATCTTTTGGGATTATAAGGTAAAGTCATGAGTCTTTGCCTGTGTCTCATACTAAAGCTGTAGGTAGTCCTGGTAGATAATTTGTTAATTGTTTTTGTTAATTAAAAGTTTTTCAGTTATTTTTGTCTGACTAAAAATACCACCTCTGCTTTCTCCTGCTTGTGGTGTTCTTGCTTCATTTTCAGCTAATTCAGAAATAATGGGTATGTTGATGATAACTGAAATGAGAAGTTTTAGTGATGTTGGGGTTTGTTTTCTCACTCCCTTCTCTGTCCTACCAGATAAACTTGCTGGGGGAAAAGGATGATACACCGGTCCATTTCTGTGATAAGTGTGGATTGCCCATCAAAATGTATGGACGCATGGTGAGTGAAATTTCCAGTGGAAGATGCAGCCATGGCTTCCCTTTAGATTCAATTAGGTCTTAGTGTGTCTATATGAGGCTTCTAGAGATCATTGATTTCAACAGGCATCTTAATAAACAGAACAGTACCAGGATGGAACTGGAGGCCTTCACTGCTCAAGTGTTTTTGTTCCATCTGTCCGACTGATTTTGCTTTACCCCCTGATTCAGTAAAGTAAGCCTGAAAATGTTAAACAAAAAACAGAACACCATCACAAAGGAGAAAACCTTCCAAGTTCTGGGGTTTTGACCTTATACCACTTATGTTTGAAAATAAGCTTTTAATCTCAATTAAAGACTTGCAGTGAAGTTAGAAAACACTGTTTGCTTTTATGTACCTTTAAAAATCCCTGAGATTAATTTGGATTTTTAAGTGTGATGTAACAGGCTTCAGATGTAACATCTGACTTAATGACAGTTAATGCTTTTAAAACTTTCCTTCCTTGCCAGCAAGTCAAGTGTATTCAGATTGCATATGCAGCTTCTGTGAAAGTTCAATGGTGGTAACAGTGCAAGACTCAAACTTCCACCAGTGTTTTTTACCAACACTTAACCCCAAACAACACTACCCCAAAAAAACCCAAACTCAGCATAAACTGTTCTAGAAAGTTACTGTGCAAAGGTGCTGTAAATTGTTAACCACTGCTAAGCTTGTTCACTTCATAGGCAACTTTGTTACTTTAATTATTATAAACTCTGCACTGGAGGGAGGAACTGTATTCTGCAGAATGACATAGATATTTATACACAGTATCTTAACAGCAGTTTTTTATTTCTAGATACCTTGCAAGCATGTTTTTTGCTATGACTGTGCTATACTACATGAGAAAAAGGGAGACAAGATGTGTCCAGGGTAAGTTATTTCAAGTTTCGTTATTAGAGGAAATGTAAGAAAGTAACTTAAATATCTTATTTCAGATACTCTATTAACAACGGCTCTTATTTATGTACATTTAGCAGAGGCAGTAGAGTACTCTGAACTTTCTAATTCCTATTACATACTTTGGGATTGTAGGAGTTCAGTGTTTACTTTGTTGTTTTGGGGTAGGTAACCTGTTACTGCTCTAATTTGAAAAGGAATTAATAGCAGTTTAATTTATCTAGTGAAAATGACCCATGTTGAGTCTTCATGCACAGAAGAAATTTGTGAGATGCTACTTAAAAAATTCTACCTCATGAAATTATATTTTTTCATAGTTACATTTCAAGATTTATAAACTAGGTAAACTTCAAAATGAGTGGAAAGTTTGTTATATTGCTACAGTGGGGCAAAATTATCAGTTTTAATTTGGCTAATTATGTTAGCAAAGAAAAATGCACATTGAGCTCTCTGTGATGACAGTAAATCAATATTCTCTTTTTGTTTAGCTGTAATGATCCCGTGCAGCGAATTGAGCAGTGTGTACGAGGGTCTCTCTTCATGTGTAGCATTGTTCAAGGATGCAAGAGAACTTACCTGTCACAGAGGGACTTACAAGCTCACATCAACCACCGGCACATGAGAGCTGGGAAGCCTGTTACTCGTCCTCCCATTGAGCCCGTACATCCTCCTATTGCCCCACCGCCGGCCGAAATTCCCGAGCGTTTCATCATGCCCCCCGAGAAACATCACATGAGCCACATTCCGCCAAAGCAGCACATCATGATGCCACCGCCTCCTCTGCAGCACGTGCCCCACGAGCACTACAACCAGCCCCACGAAGACATCCGTGCTCCTCCCACTGAGATGGCCATGGCTCCACCACCCCCCCGTCCAGTCAGTCAGGACACCTTCCGCATCTCAACGAGAAAACACAGCAACTTAATAACTGTCCCCATTCAGGATGATTCCAATTCAGGTGCTCGAGAACCGCCTCCACCGGCGCCCGCGCCTGCTCACCATCATCCTGAGTACCAGGGTCAGCCGGTGGTGTCGCACCCTCATCACATCATGCCTCCCCAGCAGCACTATGCACCACCCCCGCCGCCGCCGCCGCCCATCAGCCACCCGCTGCAGCACCCGCCGCAGGCGGCAGGCACCCCCCACATAGTGTACAGCCAGGCTCCGCCGCCGCCAATGACCTCTGCACCTCCGCCCATAACCCCGCCCCCCGGACACATCATTGCGCAGATGCCGCCCTACATGAACCATCCTCCTCCAGGACCTCCCCCTCCTCAGCACGGAGGCCCACCTGTAAATGTAAATGCACCCCCTCCCCATCACTATAACCCCAGCTCTTTGCCACAGTTCAGTGAAGATCAAGGAACTCTTAGTCCCCCTTTCACGCAGCCTGGGGGAATGAGTCCAGGGATATGGCCAGCTCCAAGGGGGCCACCTCCACCTCCAAGGATGCAGGGGCCTCCTGCTCAGGCCCCCCTTCCTGGACCACATCACCCTGATCAAGCCAGATACAGACCTTATTACCAGTGATACAAGCAACTATATGAATAGAGAATGCCATGAAGAGGATAAAACTAAATACAAAAGCCTTTTAATTAATTGTTTTGGGGTTATTTTGTTGTGGTTTTTAAAAATACTGTCATTTTGACTGTAAGACATTTTGAGGTTTGACTCTTAAATGATTTTTAAGCCTTGGCTGTAGGACTATTAACTTCAAATACTCTGTAGTGCTAAAATAAGTGGCTTAGTAGACCACGGTTGCATTTTAACAGAACTTCTATTGCTAGTGTGGCTAAATTGTCCTAAGATGATCACTTGTAATAATATTTCCTGGAGAAGATGAACACGTGTTGTACCATTCTGAATATTGTTTTTGTTAAATCCAGTGTTTTTGTTAACCTGTGTACGATAATTAAATTGAAATATGGTTGTAAATGTGGTGAGTTTTTATATGAAGTTAACATACACATAGTTCTGGGACACCATTTCAACATGTAAACCTTCCAAACAGCAGTGTAGTGAAATATTAAAGGAAC
Source organism: Eopsaltria australis (assembly GCA_034509425.1). NCBI lineage: Eukaryota > Metazoa > Chordata > Aves > Passeriformes > Petroicidae > Eopsaltria > Eopsaltria australis. The sequence goes on along the minus strand of JAVTVJ010001341.1, from coordinate 139,462 downwards.
TTTAATATTTCTCCTACTGCCATTTACTCTTACTCATAAGAATTTCAGGCTGTAACGAATTCTTGGCACTAGAAATCAGACATGCAGAATTCTGCATTTACCACATTTCAGCTTTTCTGGTTTTTTCTTTAGGCATCAAGATGAATCTGTCAAAGATACCGATTTCAGCACGACATGAAGCCATGTATTATGGGTTTTTTTTGTTCAGGTTTTTGGAGTTTGTTTTAAAGCTAGTTTTGATTCAGAAGGTTCTGTATACATGTAAGCTACTCACTGGAGTTGAATTCAAACTACTGTGTTTACCTATGGCTGTGTTTGTGTGGAAGTGGCTGTGAACTGGCTTGCCGTGTCTGTGAAAAGCAGCTTCTTTTTGGTAGGGAAGTCATGTTTGCCTCTCACTTTATGTAATGTGTACAGTAGGAAAAATTCCCATTTGAGAATATGAAAGAAGTGGTCTGAAATCCCATGCGTAGTTGAAAGAAATAAAAAGGTACACATTATTTATCTGTTTTGGTTTTGTGATACAGGTTTAATTGAACAGACAGTTGTTAGGTGTTTTGCTTTTCTCAAAAACTAGCAATATAAACAGGCTTTTAGGTCTGTTTTTGTTCAAAATTTATGTTTTACAAGAATACTTGTAAAGAGAAACATAAAATTAGAAGGTTCCTTTTTAGTGCAGCTGGTAGCAGAAACAGACACTAACAAGACAGTACTGTCTGTTGGTTGGAGTGCTTATCTTTGCATTTCTGATCAGTATTTGCACTGAACCATTGTTTTTCCAAATGCCACATTTCTGGCAGTGGTGCTTTTAGATGAAGTCTTTTGGGTTTTTTCTAAGGTTTGTAGTTTCCTACTGTTCTCAAATAATCTGAGCCATCTTAAAGCTTCAGTATTACTTTTTATTTTGTAAACATTCTTTTCCAGAATCATAAGTGTTAAATTTAAGAAAGAGCTGTGGCAGTGCAACATTCCAAATTTTATATTTTGTGTCTAAGCTTCATATTTTTAATTGGTAGAGCAAGGGCTCTTTAGATTCACTCTGTTCTTGTCTGCCATTGATTTCTTTGTGACCACAGCCAAATCTTTTAGACTGCCTTTCAAGTAAATACTTCTTTAGAGGTGGGATACAAATAAGTTCTGGGGTATGCAAACGGCCAGTAGGTTTCAACTGTTTGAAAATCTGCTTAGCTGTAACATACTTCTTTCTAAGGGAGAGTTATATGGTTTGGTTGCTCTGAAAATTAAGTAATTTTAAATAAAATACAGTGGTGAAGAAAAAGAGGCTGACTGTGATAGTGTGCTATGAAATGGGTTGGTTGAAAATTTACTGTTTCTATACATGTGAAGGCAAAAATGGCTCTGCCAGCATTCTTTTCTTTCAGTAACTAACAAACACATGAGGAACTTTTGAGGACCCCTTCTGTCACAGTGAAGTTGACTGGGAGGAGGCACATTTATGTTACAGCACATGACTTCATCTGGGAGGAAGTCTGCATGTCTGATTCTTGTCCTTGGACTGTGCCAAGCCAAGCTTAGGCCCAACACAGCTGTGTTCCAGGGACTGACTCTGGGGGCTCCAGGTGCCAGGTTGCTGTGCTCCTGAGGGAGGAAGGACCATGCACCCACCTCACCAGTGCTGTGTGTTTGGGAAAATCAGACACTCTGGAATCTGTCAGTCACAGGTGATGAGGAAATGAGGCAACTCTTTTCCATCCTACTGGGTTTTTGAAGTAAGTCCTGTTGCAAACTTCTGTTACATATTCTGTCTCTTGTCCCAGATGAAGAGTCTAAAATATTTCTTTGTCCAAAGCTATTCTTGAAGTTACTGATAAAGTGCTTTCCCGAAAATGCTGAGGCAGATGAATTGATTAAGGGAAAACAGCAGTTTTTGCTCTATCAAGAAACACAAAATATGAATGTATTTCTATCATTGTCACTGTAGACAGTGTGTGAGAATTTTTTTCTCTGTATTTGAAACAAAGGTGATGCATGTCATATGGACAATGACCCAAAAAATCAGTGGGGTCCCTTGAGCTGGCTAGTGACTATGGACCAAAAGTCTGTGATAGAGAACTTAACTGAAAACTTATGCTGTGTAGGCAGGACTTGGACTTGAGTCAAATTTCTATGTTGTCTTGTAAGAAGATGACTTAAATATATTTTTTTAATTAAATCTGTATACCTATGTGACTAAGGGCACTGTTGATGTTTTCATATTTACAAAGTTTAAAAATGCTTCCTCTGGTTGAAACCCTCTGTTAACTGTCTTTAATTTATTTGTGGGTTGGGTGTATGCTTTAGGGCAGTTTTTCCTTGATTGGCTGGTTGGATTGTTTGGTTTTTTAAAATATCTGGTCATTTTACTGAGAGGTTACAAAATTCATGTGTTATATTTAATTGTGTAATTGACAGTGTTAGAAATTGTGAGAGGTACTTTTGATTTCTTTGGATTCCTTCTGAAGTCTTACTGTAAAGACAAACATTTGAATTTAATTAATTAGGTTTATTTTGAATAGATATCCTTCTCTGTGGCAGTGATCTCCTTCCCGAGGCATTGCCAAGCAGATCTCAGGTTTTAAAGAGAACTCTGGCATTTAACTTTGTCAGCCATTGCAGGTTCCTCTAACAATGTCACATAAGCAATGAGAAAGAGTTTAATGACAGTTTGTGTTCACCATGGAAAGAATGAAAGGGCACCAGCAGATGGCCTGAAAACATCTGTGCTTTAGATGCTTGTCTCCTTACACTTTATCCTTGAGTCCATCTCTAACGTTGCTTAAAGGGTTGCCTGCAGCCATGCATACTTTATAACCAGGGGACCAGTTGTGTGAACTATACTTTCTGTTTGTGGTGGGTTTTTTAAAATACTATTAACATAAATACTGGTTATCTACATGTGATAAGTGATATTTTTCATGCCTTTTAAAAAAGAAAAATTAAAACTAAATTATTTTTTTAAAATCTAATCCAAGAGAATTATAAAACCTTACTGGATGGATTTTCCACTTCTTTTCACTTCCTGCTCTCAAAGACTGTCAAAATCTCTGTTAAAAACTGAAGTGGAAGTAACTCCACTATTTCCTAACTCCACTTTCAAATTTGCACATATAGCAAGCGAGAAAAACTGTCTTCGCCTTAGTGGAAGTCAGGTGTTCTCAAAAACACATTTGTGTATATGCTTTCCCTGTGGATCAAGTCTGAACACACCTCTCTCTTCTTAAACTGTTTTCTGCTCTGTAAAACTTGTGTCTGATTTTGAGTTGTTTCTCTCTGTGTGTATTGCTGGGCTGCTGACAAAAGCAGGCTCAGGTTCACAGCAGAAGGTCCTGTCAAGCCTGGGAAACTGGAGGAGCACAGTGGATTGGGAGCTGCAATGGAATATTGAATATATGGGACATAAGTTTGAACTTTTCATATGTATGACACAGAGTCCAGTGCAGCAAAGAAGTGTGCAAAGTTTGGATTCATTTTCATCCTGATTACATTTCTAAAGTAAATATCAGTATTATACAAGTTGTATTCCCCTTTGTATTTATTTTATGGTGTTAAAAACAATTCTTAGCAATTCATAAATCATCTTGGTACAGTAATTGTGCCTTCACAATTGTGAGCTTTTGCACTGTGTTCAGGTATATTATACTCACACCAGTGATTCACACTGACCAGTTTGCAAACTGAACTGGCTGCATTTGTTTGAGCAATGTGATGTTTAAATCCCCTTTTAGTCTTGACTTAGCCATGAGACACCAGCTTTAGAAACTTTCCCTACTCTAAATGGGATCTCTTAATTCTCTTGAATATGAGGCATTAATTTGTTGGTGTTTTTTCTTCTTTTTTAAAATATATTTTCAGTGTAGACTCAGTTCAGGAGTGCAAGAAATTAAAATATTAAAAAATGCAGCATACATCCAGAAATGTGTGGGTGGAATAGCAGCAGGAAGCTGGTAAATTGGCTCAGTCATTATGAAACTTCAGTGAGTAATTTTGATAATACCATTCAAGTGATAGTCGAGTGCCAGGAGGACTCATTGTAATACACTTCTCATAATGGCAAGTGATAATGGCTGTAGGCAGGCAGAAATCTTTCCATTTTTATGTAGTAACATTTCACAAAAGAACTTCAGCATAGCTGCTTAGAAAAAAAACCCAAATGAATAACTAAATAGAAGTAAATGTGTCAATCATCAAGAGTTTCCTTCAGTTTTATTTGTGAAAACCAATGCTTGAATACACTTCCAAGATAATTTATGGCGAGTTATTTCCTTCACTAAATAAAATCACGTAAGAAAGGATGATTGTTCCTCAACTTGTTTGCTATTTCTGGGTCAGGTAAACTTTCAGGCATCTCCTTAGGAAGCAGAAGGGAGCAATGCATACAGCTTGAGAAAACAAATTCTCCACATTCAGCACAGGGATGAGGAACAGAGAACTGTGAGTAGCACTTCAGTAAAGAAGTGCTTAAAGATGTTCTTCTTTAAAAGGAACTCAGTTTGAAATGGAAAAAAATACAGGTTTGCGTGTTATAATCCTCTCTCCATTGGGCCTAAGACCTCGAATAAATACTTTTAATGTTTTGTTTCTATATTTCACACTGCACCACAAAGAGAGAGTCAGGCTTGAGAGTAGGCTTGAGCATCTCTGGCTCCGTGGCTTCTCCATTTTCCATCCTTCTTGCTGGCTGTAATATTGTTATTTAGTTACAGGGCATCTGCACTGTGCTGAAGAGAGATAGGCTCAGGATATGTGATGAGGAATTGACATGATACCTTTCAGCTCTCCAAAAAGCAGGTGTGGAATTTGCCTTTTTGTTTAATTCTTGAGTAAAATACTAAAACACAGGATATGGTAGTGCTCTAACCAAGTAGCAACAGCACCCAATGCAGGATGTTTAGAAACCTAAATAGCCAGGTTTTTGAAGGTCCCTGTCTCAAAAATAAAGCAGTAAATCTGCATCACCCCAGTATCCCACAAGACATTATAATCTGCATGAGGGTAAACTGCCCAGAAAAATGCTAGTATTGGAATAACAGAGAGCTGCAGAAATAACCAGTACCTGGAGGGAATCTCTCATAAAGCATCAGAAATACAATTGCTGCTGGTGTCAACATTGAAAAATAAGGAGTAGGGTGTTTTAAGAACATGGCAAGTAGCTGGTAGGGATGTGTGACATGAGAGTGCAAAGTTCTCTAGCCAGGCTGTCTATGTACCATGTCCACCTAAGAAATGGTGAATAGTTTTGGAAGGGGGATTTATCCGCTGTGGCACTGTGCTGTGTCAGAAGAGTCATTACTATCAAAGTGAATTGTTCTGAGATGTGCAGTTTTGAAAAGAATATTTTTTATCAACCTGAAGCCTGTCAACAAGTCCCATATGGTTTTAGAGTGCAGTATGTTGGATTCCACCACATACTGCCCTTCATATATTGCCTTTGATAGGATGTTTGCCTGGGTCTGTATAGGTGCATATGAGCACAGGAGTGAAAAGAATAGCTTTGAGTCTGACAGTTCAGATTACACTGGTATGATGTGATATAATGGTTTTCATAAACATGTTTAAGTCTCATCTTAAAAGCAGTTCAGTTTTTTCTCCTCTTGTTCTAGCTGGAAAGGATCTCACCATTGTAAAAATGAGGAATCATCTTTAATATCTTGTTCATGTTTAAGTTTGGCCAGTTCATTTTCTTCCTCCTACAGGACAATATTATTTTTTTATCTTGCATAACTTTTCCTCTCTTCTAGGTTAAATCCCTCTTTTTCTCTTGTTGACAGTCCTTAGATACAGGCCCTCCATTTTACAAAGATCCTCATAACAATTTTCTTCATTAACATTTGATTTAATCTTTCTTGAACTGGAGAGCTTAGTCCTGAAGTACAGAGTATTTAGAGTGAAATTTCCTCTGTGCATTGCAGAGTAGCATTAATATCACAGAATCACAGAATATGCTGAGTTGGAAGGGACCCACAAGGACCATCAAGTCCAACTCCTGGCCCTGCATAGCACCAACCCTAGAAAGTCACCCCATGTGCCCGAGAGCATTGTCCAAACACTCCTTGAGCTCTGTCAGGATCAAAGTCTCCTCAATTTTAATACTGACTTCCAGCTTGGTTTCATTAGCAGAGTTCACCAGATAACTCCAGATTAAAAAATATATTAAAAAAAATTTAACAGATTTTGGTTTTAACACCTGCATACTCTGAAGACAAGAACTGTAGTTCTGGTTTGCACAGAACACTCTCTCCTTCCCTTCAGCCCTTCTTCAAGTCCACATGCATAGTTCTGGTCACCCCAGCTTGACCGAAAGTCAAAACTAGGCTTTGAAAAGTAAAACCTCTTTGTGATTTCAGAGTGCTGTTTCTTTCAGACTCCAGGAATGGTTCCGTTTTACTCTAAGCTGAAGATTTTTATACCTCTAGCACTTGTTATGTGGAATTAAAAGTTCTGCCACTTTGGGCATTGAGTGAGTGTTCTCTGAAAGCTGTGATGCAGCTCATCTTCAAGCCTTAGACTTCCAGCAGGGGTTAATTGATGATAGTAGTGCAGACTGGGTCATGCTGAGTATCAGAGCAGAGTCTTTAAGCTGAAGCCCTCTGTCCATCTGTCCATGGATCCAGGCAATTCAGCCTGCCCCCCTGGCAGCTCCACACCCACAGCTCCTCCAGCCGAGTTCTGGGGCCAGCGTCTGTCCCTCACTGAGCTACCCTGGTGGTGCATGGACAGATGCAGCCATACAGAGTCACTGAAACCATGGTGGTTCACTATATACATATAGACAATGGTTCACTGTAAATGTATCCCCCCTTGTGCACTTTACACAAGCCAAATCCGATTCAATGAACCACATTCTGATTTGAAAATGCTGTGTCTTTCCTGAACAATCTCCATAATTAGATACATTAGTCACTATGTACATTGTGCTCATGCCTGTGGTGGTAAACTGAGAGCAAGTTTAACTCACTCTACTACATATCTTACAAACCATCAAGAAAACTTTATACAAGTTATATACATGCTGAAGATAGAATATCAGTCCCAACTGTTATTCTGTAGTATAGAAGATTTCAAGTAGTTATAGATTCTCAAGTAACTGTACAGGTTGTCTGCAAACTGTGGTATGAAATAAGAAAATCTGTGTGATTTTAGCCTCCATATATATACATAAATACATTTATATATACAGAGACACATAAAGACTAACAAGCCCATTCCAAAACCTGGAACATAACCATATGCAGTAAATCCTTCTTAAGGTATTTAAAAGTATCCTTCTGTCTTCATGCTCATCACAGCATCCCCATTCATCTTCTATGACATTATATTGCTGGAGAATATTAAACTTAGGAAGTTCAGTCTAAAATTTTGTTTCTGTTGGAATCTGTAGGAAATAAAAAAAAAAAAAAATCACATTTTGTAAGGAATAGCCGGGGTAGGTGTAATCTGATAAATGATGTGCAAGTATTTGATCCCCTAAAGCATTTGGGTGGGAGAGTGGGGTCTGGCATTTTGTCCTTACAGGGCTGCCCTGTGCTGGACACCGCGCTTCTCTCTGTCTGTGATGAAAGGCTGCGTGTGTTCCTTTCTTATCTCTGTCTCCAGACTCCCCTTCTGCCTGAGACATTTTGATAAACTGGACTAATGTTGACTTCTCCACCACAGGGGCATTCTAGCAGTGACTTTGTCATGGAGGAGCTGTGGTGGACAGGCAAGGAGACCAGGGGAGGCACCTGGAGGGGCAGCCTTTGCCTGCCTTCCCTCTGCTCCTCAAGGTTCATCAGCCCAGCCCCATCCCTCACTCCCGTAAGGCTTTGCCGTGAGTCAAACCCCATAAATTTCTGCCCTGGGCTGACAGAAGATCCCAGGGGTGAAGATGCTTTTGTTATCTGACCTAGCTGTCCCCATGAGCAGCTTTTTGGGCTGCATTTTCTAAGGCTGGAGGGCCATGGACAGAGCCTTACTATGCACTCCCGACTGCGCAGTCCGTTCCTGGGAATGGTGACATAGTCACTGCTTCTACCCTTCCCCTGCAACAAGCACAAGAAGTTGTGGGTTAGGAAATTGATTGCTTTTCTTTTTCTGTTTCTCCTTTTTCACATTAAATACGGTTTTTATTTTTAAATCTCTGAAACATGCCTGGGAAGTTGCATAGAAGAAAGGAAGCTGTCACTTGTCAGGTTTTTATGATCCCCACCACATCTCTGGGTCAGTGCAGAAGATCTGGACCAGTTCAGCTCAGTGGGTTTAGACTGTTTCCACATGAGCAGCATTCTGGGTCTGGTACATTTAAACACATTTATTGTATGCAGGATCCTTTCTTGCTCTTGATTTAAGAACACTTCCAGAAAGGCCATCACCAAATCTGGCAGTACTAATTTATACACACTATTTAGCACTCCTTTTGCAGGTAGACAGGGCTGGAAAGCCTGCATGTAAGCAGCACGAAGTCTGCCTTTCAAGACTGCAGGGAATGGAGCAGTCTGCCAGGTGGGTGACCACAGGGGACTGCTGGTGGATGGGCTGGGATTTCATCCACACTATGTTCTTCCCAAGGAGGTGACTTCAAGTGAAGTCCACAGCCAGGCCAGCCACCAGTGGGAATTATTCTCTCCTTTCCACACACCTGAACCAGGAGCCACTCTCGCTCTTGAATTTGATTGGAGACCAACTGAGTTTTAATGACTATCTCTTTGAAAACAGAGACAGTGTAGCACATACAGCTATAGCTGTGCAGGGCACTGCTGGGAGCCCGGCAGCACTGGAAAGGCACTAAAGAAATGAAAGATGAAGACTGTAGTGTTACCTCAGAAAGCTTTAATTTGGGGGAGCTGGCTGTGTCCTTCTTCAGCAAAATGTGTAAAACAGCATCATGAATGGTGAGGAAAAACATGGATGGCTTAATCTCTTCATCAAAAAATGCACTTCTCTCCAGTTTGTCCAGGAGGCCCTCTGTGAGGAAACAAAATCAAAGCCCAAAGTGACCTGCAGGCCTTAAAAAGGAAGAAATTGTGTATCCTGAGCATGCCCACTGAGTGAACATGGGAGTTGCTGGTATAATGCACTGATTTAGTTATTACAGCAGATGGCTTTATGGATATCAAGACGATTGAACATAAATGCTCATCAGTAGTTCCCTGCTCCATGCCAGGCAGGAGGCAATTTGAGTCCCTTTTCTTATTTAATGCCTAGCCCAGGGCACATGAGAGCGGGTCCTGCAGCCCAGAGCTGTATAGCACAACAGCGGCCACAGGGAAAAGGAGCCATCACACGTGGTCCAGCCTTTTGGGGACAGCATGGGAGGGACAACACCACCACTTAGAGGGACTTGTTTGCTATCCAAGACTGGAAGGTGAAACTGGGTGATCCTCCACAGCCATACTCAGTGGTCAGCAGGGGAAGCAGTGAGACGAGACACCTGTGGAGATGCCAGTGCAAAGGCAAGTACTCACCGTGTGCCCCAGCAATGTAAATGTCCATGTCGAGCCGGACAAATTCTTTCAAAGTCTGTTAAACCAGAAGGAGGCGCCATTTAGATACTGCTGGGTTTGCTGATTACCATTATTACAGTGATTAGCCACAGCAAATATACCAACCACTCCATGATATTTAAGATCTATGATGGTAAAGTGGCTCTAGACTCAAACTCTGTTGCACATAGAGGCAGGACAGTCTCTTCACACGGCTGCAGACAGGGATGGCCAAGCCTTTTGAAAAGAGGCAGTATTGAAAATGTTTGGCTCACAGAGAAGTAGGTGATCTTTCATAAGTTGTATGGCTTTATTGTATCTACATGATACATGATGAAACTACAAAGAGTTACTTCACAGCCTTTTGGGGAGATTTTTATAACTGGGAACTTGAGCAGAACTACAGTTCCCACTGTCACGGTGGGTCTTTATTTCCTATGGAAATAGATTTACACAACCTCTGTGTCTCTGGACAGTTAACTGTAGCTGCTACTGTTTGAAAATGTTGTGCCTTTTGCTTTGTTCAAGATCATCTGGGAAAGCAAAAGCAGGATCAGAAATGGAACTCCAATGTTCCAACTCCAGCTCTGTGTTTAAAGCCATATTTCATATCTAAGTTTCTGTAAGGCTTCCCAAAACCTTCCCAGGTGAAGAAAGGGTACCACAGTCAACACTTTAACTCCAAGAAAATTTATATTGATTTTTTAAACCATTTCCTAAATATTTTCTATAGAAAATGAACATTCAAATTCACATAAGCTCAGAGTTTGCCACTGGCCTTCCAGCTCATGTAGAGCTGCCTTGAAGAAGCAGACTAGAAACACAGAATAGAATCATGGAATGATTTGGGTTGGAAGGGACCTGAAAAATCATCTTCTTCCAAACCCCTGCCATGGACAGGGACACTTTACACTGGAGCAGATTGCTCAGAGTATCATCCAACTCACAATTGAACAGTTTCAGGCATGGAGCACCCATAGCTTCTCTGGGCAATCTGTTCCAGTATTTCATCACCCTCACAGCAAAAGATTTTTTTCTAAACTAGACATGTCCTCTTTCATTTTAAAGCCATTGTCTCTTGTCTCTTGTCCTGTCACCCCTGTAAGAAGTTCCTCTCCATGCTTTTTTAAAAGCTCCCTTTAAGTATGGGAAGGCCATATGGAGATCTCCTCATAGCCTTCTCTTCTCTAGGCTGAACAACTCCAGCTCTCTCAGCCTTTCCTCACAGGAGAGATGCTCCAGCCCTCTGATCCTTTCCATGGCTCTCATCTGGACCTGTTCTAAGATGTCCATGTCTTTCCTGTGCTGGGGGCCCCACAGGTGGACACAGTACCCCAAGTGAGGTCTCATGAGAGGGGCACTCGGCCTTGTTAAACTTCATGAGGTTCAGATGGGCCCACTCCTGTCCAGGTCCCTCTGGGTACCATCCCTTCCCTCATGTGTATCCCTCAAGTGTAACTCCATTGGTAAGTTTTACTCTCATATGATCACTGTCTTGTGAACTGTGATTACCTTTCGGAGGACTGTCATGGCAGAAAAATCGAGGAAGGACACTGATGAGAAATCCAGAATGATGCTGTGGATGTTGACCTGGGGCACAGTGATGCCAGGGGGGAGGTCAGTGCCCCAGTTGATCCGAATGGGCAAGTCTGTCATGATGGTGGGCTGGTCCAGCTCCTCTATCTGGTTGTTGTCTAATTCTTCATCTGACTCATATGTAGTGTTAGCCATGCAAATCAAGCCTTTCTGTGTTGACATAGAAAAAAGTCATAATTAGTTCTCTTCTTAGGACCCAGAGAGGGTAGTGGTACTTCTTACACAAGAGCAAGAGTAGCGGCAACACACAGCTGATCTTCCCCTGAGACAGAACAGGACCCACCTGGAAAGTTCTGTCTCTCCTTTGTCTGGATAAGTAAGGGAATTATTTAATCCTCATCACAGCCACTTAATGATGGCTTTTTATTGTTTCCTGAAGTCAGTCATCAGATACATTTTAATTCGGTAATTTTGGAACAAATCAATGAAAGGCACGCAGGATCTGAGCTGGGAGAAAACCAGCTTTATCCTACCATTAATGCAGAATGATATTCACCTCTGTGGGATTTGATCCTGGTATTTGTTGCCAAACAAAGCTCCAGTGGACATGTACAAGCTCTGCCCATGGTAAACCTGTAGGTGTCTAACTGTGAGAGCCATTAAAAATTTTGGTTTTTAAATGTGTTTATCTCATGAAGTGGTAACTTGGGGAATAGTGTATCTAATTAAGAAGGGAGGCTATGAGGCCCTTTTCTGCCATGTAAAGCCAGGGAGTTTGGTTGCTTAACTTCCCCCCATGCCCCTGGGGGGTTGTCTTACATACCGGTGTCACTTGCAGCTCTCCTTTCTTCAGCATCTTCCTAATCTTCCTCAGAGCTTTATTGCGTTTCCTCAGGACTCTCAGTGGGTTGAAGCCAACCTGCAAAAACAGCACTTTGAATAATTTAAAAAATAAATACCTCTGTGACACCAGGAGAAGGACAAAGCATCTCATGTTTTTCTTTGCAGTCCTGTGATCATAGTTTGAAATTGATGTTGTCTACCACTTTTCACAAATTCAAACAAGGCTCTTTCCAGGTGGAAGGATGTCTACAGGAATGGCTACAAATGGACCTCTGAGCTGGTTTTAACATAACTAGATGGCAGGTAAATTAGGCCAATAATAAAATTAGGCTAAAATACTAAATTTCTGCAAGTCTTCTGCCTCATCCATCTAGTGCATAAAGGAAAAAGGTGTTAGAAGTACCTGCATTTGTAGAGAAAGAGAGGTGTGAACATCTGCACTCACAGAGAAAAAACTTTAGGCTCTTCTGAGGTGAAAGCCAAGCACATGGAGAACCAAATATGTTAGATTCCCTCATTCCTCTGCCAGTTTCAGTCCCTTGTGTGCAGAATGAACTGCTCATTACCAGTGCTCAGGGGAGTCACTGCTTATCAACCCCTCACTAAGAGCAGCAGGAAGGGGAGGTTGTGGTGCAAGTTGTGTTTGGGCTGGGGATGGTGGGCATTGTTCACACAGTGAGGGCTCAGGGGTCCTGGATCTCTGTGCTGGTTATGGAAAGACTGGCTGCGTTCACCAGTTTGTTATGAAAGATGTTAAGACCTCTTTGATAGAATGAATGCATTTGACATTCTTCTGACTGCTGTGGTTACATTCTTGGGGCAAGACAAGTAAACTAGAATTTATACATGTTATATTACAGTAGTGACAACAATATCTGAATAATTAATGAAAATTCACCCTTGAACGGTGGAATGATTGCATATATAGTAATTATTGGGAAATAATTCACAATAATGTGTCATGCAATTCCTATGTTCAGAACAGCCCCAGACACTTACAGCAGTGATGAGTTTCTCTCTGAAGAATTCAATATTAGCGAAGAAGATTGGAGAGGAGCATCTGAAGATCTTCACACCCTCTGGCTCATAGATCTGTAAAATGAGGCAAAAGTGTCAGTAGCAAAGTTTGCTATAGAACCACAAGTGCAGCAGGTGATAAAAGAAAAGAGACATTTCTTACATCAGTGTAATCCTTCCTGTTTCTGTAGATGTTACTTCTCCCAACATTGGCCAAAACAGTGCAGCTTGGACTGTGAACAAACATGCACACAATTATTGGTGTCCCACATCGAAACTTGGAGCATGGAAAGGATCAAATGAAACCATCTCAGCTGGGGTGGCAGACTGAAGCAAGCCCACAGCCAAAAGTTTATGCCTGTAAATTATTTTTCCATGCACGGCTGCTGGACAGACCAAGGCAGAGACAGGGCTGTTGTCCTTCTCTGTACAGAGGGAGCTGATTTATAATAGGAGGCCCTGGGATATCATTGGATTCAACATGTACTCACATCTGGGAGCGGATCACCACTGTCAGCAGCTGGAATGCCACAGCTGTTGCTAGTCCAATGTCCAGGCCGAGAAGGACAGCAGCTAAGAAAGTCACCACCCATATCACCTGTAACGAGCCAGTGGACGGCAGCATTATAGGCGTGTCAAGAATCTGGGTCATGAGCTCAGGCTGGGAGCAGGAACAGATCTCAGATCTGGTCCAGTATGTCCATCTCCTTTTGGGGATATTTTTTTCTTGTAAAACAGGGCCAGAGTCACCAACCAGCACCAGGGAGTGTTTCTAGGGATGATAATTTCTAGATGGTAAAGGCTTGAAATGGGATTGGTGGTTCACTCAATGCTCAATGGAAATCCAGCAGAAAGGCAAGATTAGAAGTAAATCAGAATTCTGGTAAAGCTGAGAGTTGTAAACGTGCAAATATAGGTGCTGTGAGTGTATACAACTGATAAATGACTAGATAATATTGAATAACTTATAGCTACAGGGCTCAAAGCATTTTCATGGGGCTGTTTGATAGCTGTGAAAACTGAGGCTTGGTACCATTTGTGAGCCTAAATTTTCTGACTGTAGGAGGTAACCAGTCATGCCCTCTAGCCATGAGCTTTACCATTTGGAGTAAACTCTTCAAGTCCCAGTTTTCATTTGTTTTTTGCTATGTATCTTCCATATAACACATTGGGTGATTGTGAGAAAGTATCCCTGAATCCTTAGTCAATGCAGTAGATATTTGGATATTTTCTATTATTTTGGAGTTTTTTTGTAACTGCCTTCTCTATTTGACCTTATATAATGCACTATTGTAATAGATTTTGATGAAATGGGTAAAAATAAAGGTAACAGTGAGAATTGACTCAAAATAGGTGGGACAAAATGGAAAATATAAGTGAGGAGTATACCAGTAAAAAAGGCTTTCTGCTTAGTACAATTTTTTGTGAAGTAAAACAGGGATTAAAAAAAAAGAAAATTTCTGTAATAGATTACTTTTTCAGAGCACTTAACTTCTGATGCTTGTGAAACCCAACTTACACAGTCATACTTGTCCTTTCTCCATAAGATGCTCACTTCCCTGAACTGCATGAGCATTCCTTTCAAATTGCCAAGAGCCAAAGATGCAAGGACTGACTGTTAAAAAGACCAAAACACATGTTTAAGCAAGCAAAGAAAATATTAAACATTAGGAATTAAAAGATCATAGAAATAGGGCCTAAGTGCAGCTGAAAGGCCAGGGAGCAGCTCCAGTGTACCAGTGCTGCTGGAACACCCCCAGCCATGGTGCAGTGTGGGCATCTGACTTGAGGCTGTAAATCCCACTTATTTTTGGCACCTGAAATTTGGTGCTGTGGTTTTTGGTGTTTGGGAGGTACTTGTGTTCCCTTTGAGGGACCAGATGTAGTGGTCCTCTCTGGCATCATGTGGGAAGAAGAACCAAGATTTTGGCTCCCACTGAAGTCTATGAACACTCACAGTGTGCTCATAGAGCGGCCCTGTCTTTGGGAAGCAGGAGGAAGCATTGATTACCTTCTGTAATGGTGCCAGGAGAAACCCAATGGCCAAGATTACAACCAAAACAATGACAGATGAGATAATACCAGCAATCTGCATGAGAGAACAATTCCACAATGAATAAGTGCCCACAGGCATTATGGTTAATTAGGGAATAAGGGGCTGACTTTCATTGAATGTCATCATGTCTTCTATACCTGTGTTTTGCCTCCTGTGCTCTCCTGCACACCTGATCTTGACAGAGCAGTGCTGGAGGCAAATCCCTTGAAGGATCCACCAACAATATTACCCAGCCCAAAAGCAATTAGTTCCTGAAATAAAAATAAAAGAAACTGTTCTAAAGAGCTGGTTCATGACAGTTATTCACAAGGCAAAGCTTTCCTACATGTTTCCCATTGATAAATGCAGTATATTGATCTCTGTGTTGTTTGCCTACCTGGTTGCCATCTATTGGGTAGTCATGTTTGATGGAATACACTTTGGCCACAGAGAAGGCTACTGCAAACCCAACAATTGCGATGGAAATGCCATCACCAATGCAGTTCTGGAGGATGCCTACATCAGGTGCAACAGGTGCTTGAAACCTGAAAGACAAAGAACTCTGCTCAGTGAGGAGATGCCTAGGAGTCTTTTGTAGATCCTAGGGAGAATTCCTCTCTGGACTTTTTTTATCCCATCTTTTTTTTTTCAGTGAACTGAAATCTGAAGAAAGGAGACTCTTGAGTAGAAATAGCTGTTCCTCTGCAAACTTCACCTGCTAACACCCCTGGGGCTACAGGCACCATCCCAGACTCACTCTGCTGTCCTAGTGAATGTCTTCCTCCCTCTTTTTAACTTAGCATGTGCCTCCTGATTCTTTATGCCAAAATTCTGTCATAGCCAGAGGAAGTCTGTATATAGATATATATTCTATATATGGAGAAATAATCTTTAAGTGGATATAGTCCTGGAGAGGCAGATGTTGAGGCCTCTGGAGGATAATGGTGCCTAAGGAGATGCTGGTGGCTGGTCATGGGACCAGGCAAGAGAACTGTGCAGGGTCCTGGTGGCTTCCCTGGGCTGGTGGTGGCTGTTGAACTGTGCATGTACTGTGGGGGAAACGGAGGAACAGAGTACTTCAATAAAAAGGACAAACATCAACCTCCTGCTCACCAGCTGTCTCAGAAAGTGAAGGACACAATTATTCATGTCTCAGTGTATTCTTGATGAGTAGGACATGTGCTCTAGTGGGTAACTTTTGTGTACTGAAAGTGTGTCATATCATTGAGAGAAATATGCTTATTTACCAATGGAAGAAGATGTAGCAGATAATTTTAATCAGAAACATAGCTGAACTCATTTAACACCACCGAACTAGAGAGAACGTTTTGCTCCACTGGTGAGTTGTAAGTAAATCACTTACCCTTCCTCTAGTTTCCCGACAACAGCTACATTAAATTTTTCCTCAAAGTTGACAAAATGGGAAACCAGTGCTGCTAAGACTGTCTGAAAGATAATAAACCACACTTCCATTAGGCACATTCAAGCAAGAGTGTGAAGAATCTATTAAATACCATTAGCTTCCATCTCTCACATGCCCTCCAGCCTCATCACTAGTGGCAGATTATGCCCCAAGTTTCACATCCCTTTGCTGTTCAGATGTCATTTCTGAATGACCTTACAGGTATGGGTTTGTATTCATAAATCACACAGATTATAACAGAATATCTTACTAACAACAGAGATCATCCCACCCAGGAAACCAGGTATGTTCTAACAAGGTGCTGTAGTGACTCTGGGAGAAAACAGGTGCTACTTGAGTCTATAAAATATCCTCCAGGATTTTAGGGGCTTGCTGCCCTTGTGAGGCTTCCTCCACCCCTCTGTTGCTCAGAATGAGCAAAACCTTCTGCTGCTGGGGGGCAAAAGAATTTTGTGTGTGATCATGAATGTCCAGGACTTCAGTGACTGCTCGCAGGTGTGGTGCAGAGGGACCTAAGCAGTGAGAGGTGTCAGAGCCAATTTTGTCCAAGGAAGAAAATTCATAGCTTGTAACAGCACAGATATGTTGAGTTAAGAACAGCTAAATAGAGGTAGAACATCTCACAATAGCTCCTGAATGCTGTAAATTTTCCCTTATAGGTAAAATGACAACACGTCATTTAATGGATAACAGAAAAGGAAATAGTTAACACTCTGCTTCCCATGTCATAATGTGGAGCAATTGCAAAATCAGAGGAAGTGACTCACCACAAGCAGTTCGATCGGGATGGGAGTTGGTAACTTTTCTTTGAATCGATCGTTCATTTCTTTTACCACAAACACGATAAGCAAGACAACCAGGGAGGTGACAAGGTCAGCAACGTTTGTGTCTGTGATCTGGCTGAAAATGCTCTCCAGAGTCTGCAGAATCAGGAGGAAACGTGGTGCTTTAGAAACAGTCGTGCCCTGGCACAGTAGCACTATCCCTTCCAGAAGAATCTGTATCTGAATAGCTCTAAGGATTGTGCTGGTTGGGATTTACTCCCTGTGGCATGATGTGGACTGCAAGCCCCCATGAATGTATGTGCATCTGCCAAATGATGGAAGCATCTGCACAAGACCTTTTACACTAACTTGTGACCCTCTCCTCCTGATTTTCCTCTGAGGGAGGGTTGGAACAACAGGCACGTCCATGACAGGAAATGTGAGCAATGGCACTGCTGGGCAGGTGCTTCTCTCCACTTCTTCCTTCCTGTCCTTCTCACTCCTTTCTCATTCAACAACCCTCACAGAGTCATATGTACATCAAACATGTATCATATCAGTCTGGTAAAAATGAATAATTAAATCCTTAAGGCAGGGTTGAATGCTTAATTGAAATATGCCAACACAAAATAGTAAATATTATCTAATTAGCCCAGCAGGGTTTAACTTGGTGCTTGATAGTAAATTTAAAGATTGGTCAAATACTAATAACATATCTCTCTTGGTTTTCTCTCATTTTTTGTCCTGCCTAGCACGTTTTTATGCCGAGTTCTGTTATTACTGCCTTGTGTATTTCTGCAGTCAGAAATACATCACAGGTACATCAATAGCATTAGCAAACAATGAACACCTATCACTTACATAGATGATGCCAAATGGTTTATTAAATCCAGGGACAGGTAGCTGAAGCATGAATTTCAGTTGAGATACCAAAACATGGATAGCTGCAGCAGTTGTGAAACCACTGATTAATGATTGTGATAGATAAATAACGATGAATCCAAACTGGAAAATTCCCAGAAGCAACTGAAACACAAAATGAGCATAGATCAGTGGGATTCATTTTTGTTTTTAAGCAATCTTTGAAAGAAAGACAGCCATATTTAATGGAAACAAAGATTTTCACCCAATCCCATCCACCCAGAGGTTAAGGAATATACAGTCACCAGACTTGCAATAAAAGTTGAGATTTAGCAACAGAGAGCATAATACTAGTAAGAGTATTTGCTAGAGCAGTTAAAACCCATTCCTTTTATTTTATAGATAAAATATTCATCCTTATTTTCAGGGTTTTCAGTTCCTACATTTTCACATCGTAAAAGTGTTAACAAAGCAAAAATATATTAGAATGTTATGAAGGGAGGAACTGTAGGAATTCTTTATTAGGGAGTGAGGATAAATTTGATTTTAAAAAAACAAATCCAAATATTTTACTATTGCAAGGCCGAGCTTTTACTCCCCTTGGTGCATTTGCATCATTCACTTCACTTTCACAGCTACTTTTTTCCTATCCAGCTGATTGTATTTTGCTGTAGGTGTAGATTCCAGCTGTGTGTGCTGTGGGATCAGGCCTGTGCAAAACCAAGGATTTCACAGCACATGTGAGTTCCTGGTCACTGGAGGGAACAGATGTCTCCTAATCAGTGAGCCAGGGTTCATTACACGGAAAGTGGAAGAGGATTGCTTTGGTGACTACAACAGCAGAAACCAGAGGGGAAGGTTCACACAGGTGCACACACACACAGACATTTACCAACCTGAATAATCCCAGAAAGGAAGGTTACAGATGCAGCCACCATCACCCTCTCATCGTTTATTGCAGAGCTATTTGTGGAATTGCCATTTCCAGTGCTGTCATCGGGGACCAGCCTGGTGACGACTCCTCCCACCATGAGGCTCAGGACAGGGAAGGGACCTGAGCAGCACAAGGCTCAAAGATGTTAGAAGATCTGAAGGGGCAGCATGTACTTCTTCATCAGTGACAAGAGTAAGTGGTGTGCCTGAACTTACCCACTGAGATATGTCTCGATGTGCCAAAGATAAAATAGACCAGGACAGGGAAAAATGCTGAATAGAGTCCATAACTGGGGGGAACATTCACCAGCAAAGCAAAGGCCAGACCTGTAAAGACAGAGGCCCAGGAAAGCTGATGTGTGTTGCAGGCTGAAGCCAGCAGTGCCTTGGCACCTGGCTTAGCAGGCTGAGTCAGGACACACATCTCCCAAAGGTACCTTGCAGCACAGCCACGAGCCCCGTGTTGATGCCGGAGACGATGTCACTCAGGACCCACTCCCTGAAGCGGTATGCCGGCAGCCAGGAAACGACTGGAAACAAACCCAAAGCAATTTTTTTGACCCTTTGTGGGGAGTAGCTGTAAAGGCACAAGGGGACAAAATTTTGTCAGTGAACAGCTTGGCTGAATTGCAGCCTGTTTCAAAGAGGTGAGGAAGGGGGAAGGATTCAGGTTCTGGCTGTCAGAAGTCAAAATCTCACCCAGACAAAGCCCTGATCAACCTGCACAGCCATCTGTGCTTCAAGGTGTATCCAGTGGCTTTCAGAGGTTCTTTCCAACCCAAATTCTCATAGAATAATAAAATGGTGTGGATTGGAAAGGACCCTCTATGGCCATCTAATCCAAGCCCCCACCCCAGTAAGCAGGGATGCGACCCACTGGGTCAGGTTTCTCAGAGCTCTGTCCAATCTGACCCTGAACATTCCCAAGGACAGGGCATCCACCACCTCTCTGGGCAATCCGTGCCAGTGCCTCACCACCCTCATCATAAAAAATTTCTTCCTTATATCTAGTATAAATCTACCCTCTTTTAGTTTAAAACCATCATCCCTTGTCCTACTGCAATAGGCCATAGTAAAAAGCCCAAGTATGTCTTTCTAATAAGACCCCTTTAAGTACTAAAAGTGTGCAGTAAGGTCTTCCTAGAGTCTGTGCTGCCAAAGGGCCAGAAAAAGAGAAGCTATCTTAGATACAACTGTAGGAAGGCTTCTAAGGGTAACAGCAGTCAACCCATTAGAAAAATCTGACATTGAATTTAGTTAATGAATTTTCACTTGCTGTGTTGGAATGGGAGATGGACATTGTGAAGATGGAGTTCATGCTGTCCAAGAGCAGTCAGGACTGTTTCTTAGATCTATTAAAAAAAAACAAAACCAAAAAGAAACCTCCTTACCTAAAATAGAGTTTCAGGTGATCCCAAAAGGTTTTATGGTATCTGTGCAATTTCTCATGCTCTTCATTGAATGCATTCTCCGAGTACACAGGTCTGGCTATAACATAATGGTTACCCACAGGTTCAACCATTTCTCCTGAAATGTCAGGCTAGGATGGTGACTTGTGTGTGCTCCTCTCTGCCCCAGGCACTTAAAAACCTGAAATGAAGAACAGGGTTAGCTCTTTATGTACTGAGGGGCGGGTAGCCATAGCATAGCTGAGTGAGCTCCAAACTGAGCGTTACCACCTTTGAAGATCAAAAGAGGGATGGTTGAGACACCCACTTCACTTTGCCAAGGTGATCTCCTGCCCTGCTCCTCCTCCCACTGCAGAGCAGTGTTTCACTGGAGCATGAAGCATTTCTTTCTTAAGATGCAGCCAAAAAGTGGACAAGAGAGTTTTTGAGTTAATTTATCTCTGAGTCAGCCGTGTACAACCAAAAACTTCCTCCCTCAAAGGAGATTAATTTCCTAAAGAACAAACAAGCAGATCCCAAGCAGTTTCTCTTTGTGGCACTGCTGGGAGGGCTGGGAGCTCACTGTAACCCACACATGAGGGGAAAGGCAGAGCCCAGGCAGGGCTCAGCCATCCTCTCTTGGATTCAGAGACAAGGCTGAATACATTGGCTTGGATTTGTGTGACAAGGAGATCAGGCTCAGTAGTAAAAAAGCACGATATTGCTGCTTGTTATTTGTAAGATTTATTTCCACAGATTGTCTGGACTGCTTCTCCTCTGCTTCATGTTCACAAACAGTGGTTGCAATGTCTTACCTGAATACCATTTTCTGCCTTGTCCCAGCCCACATTTGCATGTTTGTGCTGAAGAGCAACTGTCCTGGGTCACTCCAGAAATGACCCCTGGAGCCCATAGTACACATGAGAATGAATCTGCTCATCATTCACTTCAGTCAATAGCAACTGGGTATTCTGCAGCAATTAATTGATGCCATCACTGTGCTGCTCACTGTGCCATTACGTTTCTCACTATGCCACACATTCTTCCCACATTAAATACACCTAAAACCTGTACTAAAAATATTTCTCTCTGTTGAAGCCACCATTAAATATTTATTATATTACTTGTCCCAGACAGAAGCTGTGGAAGTTGCTCTTTGTAGCCACAGTTGGACTAGACGATCATTGTAGGATCCTTCCAACTGGAACTAATCTGTTCTATCCTATTCGATTTTCTTTTAACTCAGAGATGAAGATGTACTGTAGGAAGCAAGCTGTCTTTTGGGACACAGATAATAGAGATGCTTAATTTATTTCCTCTCCCCTGATGAAAATGCTCCATGGTGCCTTGGTGCTGGCTGGGGGTCTCTTGACAGGTGCCTGACCCGCACCAGTTCCTTGCCCAGGTCTATCATCTGACTCTTGCTGAAATACCCTACATGCATTTCAGACCTGTGAGCACTCAACATTTGGAAATATCACAGCACAGATTTTAATGTGGCACAAAGCTATTTGCATAGTTATGAACAAATGAAAAGCTTTTAATCTATGACAATTCTGTCATTGTGAATCTTACCTTGAAATTTTGCTACAGCTCAGAGCCTATTATTGACCTACTTTAAGTGATTTCATTTTCATTTCCTTGTTGTTCATTCTGTTCATTCTGAAATTCATAGACGTGTTGAAGTCCAAACAATGTCAATGAACCTCTTAGATATTTTATTGATATACCATTCTTTCACAAAGTATTCACT
Source organism: Eopsaltria australis (assembly GCA_034509425.1). NCBI lineage: Eukaryota > Metazoa > Chordata > Aves > Passeriformes > Petroicidae > Eopsaltria > Eopsaltria australis. The sequence continues at coordinate 117,451 of JAVTVJ010001341.1, read as the reverse complement.
ATTTTGACAATGGGTTAAACATTTTTTCTCTCTGTTTTAACATAAAAAATTAGATCTGTAATATTTTCCAAAAACTGGCAGGTAATTATTCTAGCAGGCAAATGCTCAAAATCTAAGCTTATTCAAAACCCCAATCTAAAGCCAGTTAAAATCATACTCTGATCTGTAATTTTACATTACTGTCCCTCCCTCTGTTGGGATCAGAGTCCAAAACTGAGGCTGATACAATTTCAATTAAAAAATTAGTTAGTTCAGTTCATTCCCTGATAAATTTTGGTTACATAGATTTGGAAGAAGTTGTTTTATCTATTAAAGGTTTTAAAATTGCTCTGTTTCCTAGTCTGTGTGTCTGCCCTTTAGAGTTCATGTCACAAAGAGGAATATTGCGGAAAGTCCTGTGGAATAGTTTTGTTCATTACACTATAGGGCACGAGATGTACTATTTGTACCCTTTGAAAACTTCATAAGCCATAAAAATAAAAGGAGTGTATGGGTGACTCTTTAATTTCAGATTTTCCTCAGTGCTGCAGCTGCTGTAGCTTTTGAGAGTACTTCAGTTGTCCCTCCTGCCCCTTGTCCAGCCACTCTTTCTTCAGGCCAAATTTACTGCCCTAATCTCAGGGAGCACACAATCGCTTCTTTACAACTCTCTAAACACCCTTTGGTTTTTTAGTGCTGGTCTTATTGAAGGTATAAGTGTTTTGCATGTGTTTTTTTACCTCCTGATTCGACCCCCAGTTCACAGACTCCCTTGTGGGTGAGCTTTGGGTCAATGGCTGAGAGCCACAGGAGGAGACCAGGAGCCTCACCAAGCTGAAGGATGGGAGCACGAGTCTGCATTAAACACCACAGTGCTGTGCTTCAGGGAGGCTCAACCAAACCAGCCCAAGCACCTGCAGTGCAGTGGGAGGTGCCTTCAGCCTGTTCCCTGAAAGGTAAGCAGGACCACACAGAGCAGCAGGTAGACGATCGCTGCTGCTAGGCAAGATTTTCTTGTCTCATTCCCTCTGCCCAAGGCTCTGTCAGCAGCTGTCAGATACCACAACTGCAGCCAGTATTGCCTTCCTCTTGCTCACTCTCATTTTCTTCCCATATATACTTAAAAAGATAGGATGCCCTCAGTATAGGGAGGTTTTTTTTCATCAGTCAGAGACATTAATTATTTTAAATGTTTTAAAGAAAAGGAGGATATTATGAAAAGTACCAGCAGGGTGAAAGCCAATGTCCTTCACAAATTTCCTAAAAGAGAAGTCTGTACCCCATTAACCCACACTGCCTCTCTGGGGTGACTTGGGCTCCTTGGGTGACAAGACCAGTTCTTCCGATGACTTCTAAATGTGTCCACCCACACATGAGGAACAGGTACAGACCAAGCTTACACTGAGCAGCTATTGAGTGGTTACAATTTTCAGTCACTATTGACCAAGAATAGATCTGAACCGAAATCCCAGAGACAATATTTTGGTTCAGTTTTATTCCATATAGCCTCTGATCCTGTTCTCATGGCCAGCAATTCACAGCATTACCATTTCTCATATGTAAAAAACTCCAACTCCACTGCTAATCCTCAGTTCTGTGAAATTTTGGAAATGCATATTTACATGTGTGCCATTTTGTTGAGAGGATTAACAAAAGGATACTTTTTTCCCTTTACTGATTTATTCTAAATATTGACTAAAAAGTACACAAAAATATGTAATTTTAATTGAATAATTAAATATTAACATGGTCCATCCCACTTTTCAATCTGTGTATACACACTCAAAAATTGAACTTCTCTGCAATATAAACAATTGAAAAATACAAAGAAATTCCACAAAGGAAACTTACATTTTACAAAAAATAAAACACATGACTAGAAGCATTTAATTTATAAGCATTATTTCACATATCCCATACCTAAAATGACAATTTAAAATTGTACCTGGTATATCTTCCAGGAAGCTTTTCAGAAGAAACTACTCCAAGATTTTTTGGATAAAGGTATCTCTGAAATTTTCACAGGCAGTGCAGGTATCTTGTGCTCTTCTTCACTTCAGAACCTTCCTAAATACTGGCAGCACTTTAATAACTAACTTAAGTTAACTTTTACAAGAAAAGGAAGATTTCACTGTGGCCTTGACCATTGAGCCTATCCTCAGGAGGGGTGATAAGGAGTAATTTCTTAAAGTTCTCTGTGACATTGCTTAACTTTGTTTGGTGAACTGTTTCTGATTGGTCTGCAGAGCTCATATGGGAAAACAGAGATGAATAAGAAGGACTGTCTGTTGCAATCCTGTGCTGTTGCTGAGTTGAAGTGGGAAGTGATGGACAGAGCTCAGCTATGGTACCCTTCATTTCTGAAGAAGTCAAAGTCACTGATGAGGGAGATGGGCTGCTGGGCATGCCAGCTGTGAGCAAAGCATGCCTCCCCAGACCTTCCATCTTTAATAGTCCCTAAATTGTCTTTCCAGAAGCAAGTTCTGGATTCTCAGATTATTGCCAAAACCAATCTTTGCAGGGATTTCCAAAGGGCAGCTGTGCCATGGTGGAGCTGGCAGCTGTGGCATCCCATGACAGACAGTGGAGAGGCACAGACCATGCGTGTGCTGGGGCATGAGCGTGGCATGGGTGGGTTGGACTGAACTGCAGGTTCCTGCTCCACTCCACTGCCCACAGAGCAACCAGGGGAGACAATCCTCTCTGGGCCAAAGTGAACCGTTGATAAATATTTCCCTGAGATACCTAAAACCACCTAAGGAGATACATTAAATAGCATTTTAAGGCCTTGGGTTGCAACTTCAGTTCTAGGTGCCTGTGCTCATGACAGCAGTGAACCTTGAGCTGAGGTGCTGAGGACACTCTAGCATCCAAGTACCCTGATGAAAATCATCCTCACAACCCCTTGCTTGGGTCACACTGCCATGAAAACCTAGCAGTGCTTCAGCTGTTGATACCCATGCTATCAGGAAGAGCATGGTTTACCAGGCTTCTTAGGGTACTCCTCTGCTCTGGAAGTCAGAGCTTGACTTAGCCTCTGGGGGTTTGAAGTTGCGGACTCTGCCTGTGAAGAAAGTTTTTTCATCTGGTGAAAGGTCACAGCATGAGGATGGGCACTCTTCATGTTTTGCAGGGTCAGTCACACACATGGGTCTAGGAGGAGAAGAGGCAGGAGGAGGCTGGAATTCTGTCCTCAGGTGGTTTGCCCATATTTCAGACAATTATTAGACCAAGAAATGATGAAGTGAGCAGGACCCCAGTATCCAATCTCGCAAGGTGAGACCTCTATTAGACCTTTCAGCAGGATTTCTTTCCTGTGCTTTAGCCTCCTGAAGGTTTTTAGAGACCTCAGGTTCTTTTGAAACTTAGAGCTACACTTCTAACAAGACCGTAAGCTCATCTAGTCAGTAGAGATCCCAGGCCACTTCTTGAACTCTTGTATCTTCTCTGCATCAGTGAGACCCTGTTTTGGTACCTGCTGTTGGCTTAAGGGGTTAACTGCAGTTTGTGAAACTGACACAGTTTTGGTTTTTACTTACTACCATTAAAATAACAAACATTTTAAAAGCTGTAGAACCATAAACTATAAAAAAACCCATTAAAACTATAAAAAAGTTTAACAGCTTTTGGTTGTCCTGCTCACATAGTGTGATCATAGAAGTGCTTTAAAATTTTAGATTTTTTGTGTTCAGGATACATCACAAGAATCAGCTACACAAACCAGAGAACAGCTTTTTAAGGACTACGTTTAAATGCAGGAGGGACCCTTGGCTCTAAAGAAGTCAGTAGGGTCTTGTCCTTGGCTTCATCACATCCACTTGTAGTGCTTTACTCTTGGACTATTTCCACTAATTCATTGAAGCAATAAGGTGGTATGTGGAATGACAAAGGGAATAAACACTTTGGCTTTTCTGTTCACAGCAGTACTGTTAAAAACATTATTTTCCCCTGGTGGCGCAGAAGAAGTTTCATACACAGGGGTCACACAGGAGGCAGATCACCTGTGTCCCACACTGCAGAAGTTCAGCTGTGCAAACCCTTTATGTCCTTATACCAGATACCCAAAAAACAGCTAAACTAACTGGGAAAGTGTGGCCTTTTCTACCTAGGCAGAGCAGAGGAGGAGGAAATGAGAATTCCTGATTGTTCTGTCTCTCAGGCAGCCCCATAAACACAGAGAATTCAGAGATGCAAATAAGTCACAGCCTGATCCTTTGCCAAGTCTCAAGGACTCTCAGCTTCCCTTTGTTTTCATGAGAGCTGAAAACCACCCACAGTTCTTGCAAGTCCCTTGGTGAGATGAGCTCTGAAGGGCTTTACATGTGCTGCCTCCCACCCTGGATAGGATGGAGAGGGAAGAACAAGAGTCTGGAGTGAGATAAAGCAGTGACAAATTCAGTGACGTACTGCATAAAAAAGCTACTTTTCACAGAGAAAGAAAAAAACAGCTCTTCTGGAGATGCAGAATTTGTCTTGTGGAGAGCTTCACGTCTTTCTTTAGAGTAAAATAAACACCAGTATCGATACTGGGAGATTAGCTGGCTGAGAAGTGGATAACAGCATCAGCCCATACAGATTTCTAGTGTTTCCCAATGTTTTTCTCCACCATGAGCTGTATAAAGCTTCTGTTCTCCAGTTTAGCTTTCTGACAACATCCAGACTTCTGGGCTGGTTTTGCCCAAAACCTTGAAGCAAAGATTGCTTCATCTGCTGTGATGCTAGAGGTGCAAAACACCCCAAACTCAAGTTCTTCCAACTGTTTAAAAAATGATGCTCTGTTCTACTTGGGCAGCTTAGCACATAAAAGAAATATATTTTGCTCAGTGGTAAGTGCAGCAGGCAGTTTGGGCATGCAGCTCTGGTCGGTGCCAGTTCCTCTCTCCTCTTTTGGAGGAAAGACAGGGATCCAGCCACTGAATGACACCCACAGAAAGATTTGAAGCCCCCACTGGGAACATCCAGGAAAGAAATGGAAAAATGGTTGGCCCTGAGAGACCTTCATGAAAAGCAGAGGTGTCCCTTGTACCCACAGACTCAGGACATTGATGCCAGAAGGAAGCATAATGTCATTTCACTTTCCACTTCTTATAGTCTCCAGTACCTTAGGTTTTTTACAGAAAGTTTCTTCTACTGGCACGCTGAAGCCAAACTCAAATCAGTCACGTTACTGGGTCAAATTCAGTGGTCATGCCTAAAACTAGGATGAGGATGAGTAAGTTTAGGCAAGATGCAAATATCAGGCAAACAACATAAGAATGGAAAGGGCAGTGAGGTTGGGTGGGAAGAGATCAGTTCCATTAACAATGATATTTCTTGATTGCTCAGGTTTATGGAGACCTGTAGAAAAAGAGGGACTGAATTTTGCTTAGTGCCTCAGGAAGAGCTGACACCCTGCTAGGATGTGAGTCACTGGAAGTTATCACTCCTTTGTCTAGAGCACAAGGAGCACCCAGTGCCGTTATTGCAGGGTATGGTGAAGTGGAACTGGAAATTTCCAGTGAAAGACTGGTGTCATATTCACATATCTCTCACTTTTTATTCACACTTCTTTTATTACACTTCTGTAATTTTATTCTCTTTTTTATGGACTTTACAGTTATTATGCCCTGAAAGCCAGCAATCGTGGCCTCAGTACTGGATGTTTATAGCGTTCCATTACACTACAATGAAGAGCACAAACACAAAATTCTGCACATTGCTTTTCAGAACAAGGAAAGTTTTGACATCCTTCTCTGCCAACATTAAAAATAGTGCTTGATTCTTCAATACAAAAGTATCATATTTTAATCCAATGTTATTTTCCCTCTTATGAACATTCTGTATTTTGCTTAAGATGTAAGTAATTTGTTTTCCTTTAAAGCTGTTTCTTTTCATTTCATGAAGAAAATTAATTAAGCAATCTCTCACATCAGAGACAGCCAAGAGATTAGACTTGTCCATTCAGCATTTGACTCTACTTTTACATTTGCTGAATCTAGCAATACATTGAGACTTGACCAGGGTGGGAATCACAGGGATGGGAGGAAGTACAATCACAGAGCTAGTGATGGGTGAGTCAGGGAATCTGCAGTGTCACAGCCTGATACTGCTACAGATACTGGTGCAGGGACTGCTATATGAGCATGGAGTTATGTTTAACAGAGACTTTGGTGAGTGTTCAGATATCTGAAATAAAGCAGAGATGTAGATTGCCTTGTTTGTGCTGTGCTGGAATAGGAGGCTCAGCCTTGCCACTCCACCCTGATGTCCTGTCTGCTGGCTACAGGGACACCTGCCCCAGAGATGTCTGCTTGCAGGATCCCCATTTGCAAGGGGTTTTCAGCCATGTGGGAATGTAAAAACATCCTCTGTTCCACCAGGCCAAAGGAGAAGTATTGCAGGAATTCCTGTCCACCTCAGGCTTGCATACAATGTCTATGTATATTCCTCCTTTAGCATATCCCATCTCTGGAAAGCCAGGGTCAACATAATGATACTTGAAGACCACAACAGCAGTTATCTGAATTTCAATTAATCCCAAAATATTTCTGTTAAATAGGAACAAAGTCAAACTTTCATGAAAGTAAAAGCAAAACCAAACTAATTATAAATTAGTGCCTGACAGAATATGACAAGGAACTTCCATGAATGGGTGTCAGCACCGTATTTCACAGGTGAGCCCTGGCCACTGTTCCAAATTTCTTTCCTAAAGTCCAGCTGAGCACACTTTTACTTGCTATCCATTTTGAAATAACATTAAAATAAACTGCTAAAAATAACCTAAACAAATAATATATTTCTAGGTAGCTGGTAGAACATTAGAATATATTCAAACACTGTCAGAGACACCTCCTTGTAATCATTTATTTTTGTGCTCAAGGTCTCCCTGTGTGATGTACCTTTGCAGCTACCACTGCAATAAAATACTCCACTATCTCCAGATACTTTAGACTGTGCCATTCCTTAAACTGTGTGGGTTATGCCTGGAGTTTCCCTCAGGTAACAGCAACATGGAAAAATGTCTTTCCCAATATTTCACCAGGTCTCTTATCAGTTCCTGCCTTCCTATCAGCGTCAGCTTGTTTTGCAAGAATGTGCAAAATAAAATGATGTGGGGGTTTGCTCATGCAGCAACATTGCTGTGTTCAGCTTGCAGAGGGATTCACCAGCCTGCAAGCTCCAAGGCTCCACAGGTCTGGGGTCTAAAACTCCCTATTTCATCATCAAGTGTTGGTTACAGAGCTATCCAGGTGTGCATAGCCCCTTTGAAACCACATGTGGATTTGGGAATTTTTAGCTGAACTCACTTTTATTAACAGCTTGGAATTAACAGCCTCTTCCCCTGAAATTGTACAAAACAAGTTGTCATAGGATATGGAGTATTTTGTCTTTTGAGCTTACATCAGGACAGTTTCAGATTATTTAAGAAGCCTCAATCTCCTGACCATTTTGGTAATTGTAAGAGAGGGAGTCCCAGTTCTTACACTGCAGTGATTTGCCACTGACATTCTTTGAAATTCTTGTTATTTTTCAATTTACTGTTAACATACTTAACTCCTTCCATTTGTGGGCTCATAAACATTGCCATACAGATCTTCCAAGCATACATTGAAGTCTATCATAGAGGTCTATTTTTCTTCCTTATGTCACAAAGATCCTTAGAAGTAAAACACTAGGTTCAAAGACCACATACTGTATATCAGTAGTTTAGATTAATTTTCTGATTAGTGCTAGCAAACTTTCACTTCTTTAAAGGTTGCTTCTCTATGTCATACAAATACCACATTCTTTAAAACCTTATTAAAGTACATTAAGCAGTAAATAAAATCTTAAATATATATTTTAAATACTACCGTAATAAATACAAGTACAGCAAATTAAGGGTAAAATTCAAGAGATGAGTTCAGTTGTAAGAAGTTAAACATACTTCTGTTTGTCCCTCTTATTCTCAGTCTACAAATGAGATCTCTCTCATGCTGCTGAAAAGCCCCACAGTACCCTCTGTTGCGTTCACACCCCTGAATATTCTTCCTATCTGCTTGTTTGCAGATTGACACAGGATGATGATGAAATCTTTATGCAGATCAGCAGGTGGCCTGACCTTGCATGCTGTCTGCTCAGGAGAAGGCAGAAGCAGGAAAGTGGTTATATACAATATAATCCCAGCTGTAGCACTCCTTATTAACAGTGCTAATTTGAGGTGGTTTCCAAGGATGACAATTGACAGATGCAGGGGAAAAAACCAAGACAACAAAACAAACAACCACAAATGTAGCATTTGAATGAATTTTCATTTATCTCTTGTTGAAGCAATGTCTGTATTTCTGTGCTCACAATCTGAAACCCACCAGCTCTGGGGCTTCTGGGCTCATCCACAACATCCCTCATTCAGCCCAGCCCTGACCCCCAGCTTGTTTCTTGCCCCACACAATCCATGTAGCTCATTCTTTGGCCTCTGCTCATATGAGGGGAAGCCTCAGTGCTCATGGGGCTTAGCTGTGGCTTGCATACAGTCTATGGTTTCAGCCCATTTATTAATTTTTTAGCTTTTTTTTTTAGTAAATAAAGAGGCTTATTTGCTCACCACTCAGTCTGAAGGAAATCTGGCCACATAGAACTATGAACAGGCCCACAGTTGTCTCTGGACCCCAGAGGGACCACTACTGTAGTTTCTACCTGCAACATTATTAATAATAAGAGCTGCACTTCCTCCAGCAGGGATAAAAATACACGAAGCCACAAATCCCACAGCCAGGTGTGCAAAGTCATTTTGCAAACAGTGGGCAGTGACAGCAATGGGAAACCCTTCAGTGCTTGGGTGGTGGCACCTTCTTTTGCAGCAGCCTCTGGGGAACAGATCCTGGCCACAGCACCTGCTGCCAGGGCTGATGCTCCCCTTGGCTCCTCAACAGGCTGCTTCAGGCTGTAATCATGCCAAATCAAACAAGCTAAAAATACTGGGACTAATCAGTTTAGGATAAAGGCCGTCTCGGAAAAGATAGCTGCTCCAGGAAATGAGCTTCTTTCTCAATAGCTGGCATCATTCCCAATGAACCACCAACAGGGCTCTGAGCGCTGGGCTACAGAAGTGGAAAAAAAAGTTCTTTAGGTGAAAATAAAGAGGGAATCTCACCCATACTGAGCTTCATACAAAAACCCTTAAAAATAAGGCAATAAGAAACTGGTTAGTCTGAAGGGCAGCACTAGGATTGGGGAAAGCAACCATAATTCAGGACACAAGTCCCTTGAAAACAAGCATTTCGGGGATTGGAGGAAGGGAAAGGGGAGCCGCCCATTCTTACCCGCCAATTATCAAAGTCTATGAAGAAGATAATTTAGAGCAAATAAAAGAAGGATAAAATAAGAGCAGGAGTTCCAGCAGGGCTCTTCCTTGAAGGTTGAGGAAACAAAAGCTCCTTGAGATGGGAACCAGCAGCACCTGAGAGTCTCCACAAGCACAACCATGTGGGTACCCTAGCTAGGGCAAACAGAGTCTGCTGGGTGGAAACCTATAGCTGGAGCTCTGGGGGGTGATCTTGCAAAGAACAGACCAGTAAGCAGTCCTTATCAAACTCTTCTTCACATCTTGAAAATGTCTTGCCTGTCTCATTTCTCAAGATGTTTGTATGAAAAAAAAATCATGCAGTCCATGTGTTTGGAGTGAGTGTATTTGGATGGTCCAGTCTAGTTGTCAATGTAAATTTAATACTTGCTTATCATAATGCCATAAACTTCTGTGTTTCTGGGGCTTAGAGCTCAGTCCTGAAACAACATTACAAAGTACCATGCAGTCTGAGGAAATTCCTGTCATATCCCTTACAAAGGCATTGTAAGTTTACAATAATAATTACAACTAACTTTTAAAGCTTTATCGTTATAAATACTGTAGTATGCTTTCATGTCATAGTGGCCTTCATGAGAAATGCTTTCAAAAGTTAGTATTCTTTTTATTATCTGCCTTTATGTTCAAAAGTTAATTATCTCTTACCTATTGTCTGCAGTTGCATTATGTAATATTTTCCAAGGTCTTCTGGAAAGGCTTTTTAATTTATAACTTGGGAGGGGCCTAAAATAAAGACCATGTATCTAAGTACATCCAATAAAGATGAGTTGGTTGCAGTCTTAGTCATAATCAGGACAAATCCAATTAAATATACTCCATCCCAGAAAAACAACTGTGTGTATTCCTTCATTTTGTTGAAACATTCTGTTTCCCTTTATTTACTTAACTGCGTTCTGAGAGCCTGATTTAAATAGCACTGAGGAGTCAGATTACAGCTTGTTTAGGATCCTTGGCAGGATTCACCGTCAGGACAAGGTGGGCAGGGACTGTTGCCTGAGTTATGGATGCAAGGTATGGTGCAGCACTGCTGCTCCCGGTGGTACCAGCTTCTAATTAACACGCTCAATAAATAAATGATACACACAAAAGTTTGCAGACACTGATCCTCTAAAAGGCTGCATTTAGGGTTGGAAAGGCTGCACCACCCAGACCACCCTGGGCCCTGATGGGCTCTGAGCAGCCCGCGGTGGGAAGAGACCTCCTGCTGTTAGTGCTGGCAAGCCTGAAAAGCATCCTGTCTCATCTCCCGGATGTGAAGTGAGGCTCTGCCAAAAGGATTCCCACCACGAGAACCACTCTGCCTTCCTCATGTACTTCAAGACATTCCTTCAGTTTCTAGAACAATTTTCTTCCATCTAAAGGGAAGTATTAGTTAATTCTGAGCAACTGGGTTTTGTTCCAATGACTAAACTCCAACTCTCTATAGTGAGACATACCAGCAATTGATGGAAATTATCAAGGCAAAGCAAAGGAGACAGGGCACATTTAGGTGAGATGACTGAAGTAACCAGGAGAGCCGGTGCTGGGGAGACTGATAGGATGCAAGAAAATATTAATTAACTTGTGGAGTTCTGTACCTGGAGCCAGGCACATGTGTGGCAGGCAAGTACAGAGCCCCAACCTGGCATCAGCCCCTGCAGGGTCTTGCAATACCTTCATGTGCAAGAATGGCGTGGGGGCCAGGGAGGATGGCCTGACTGCTTTCCTTGCACCCCCAGCTGAGTGCACAGAGGGCTGCCTGTGTGCCCTCATGGAAGTGTGACCCTTCTGCAAGCCTCCTTTGGATGGCTCAGCAATCAGCCTCATTGAGGAAGAGGAGGAGGGAGATGTCTCCACCACCCTGCTCCCAGCCTTTCCACTCCTCCTATCAACCCACAGGTGAGCAGAAACAGCTGAGCACTAGTAATGGGCTGGAAAGAAATTATTCTGGGCTTCATTTAGCTGTGTGAGTTTAAAATAATCTTCTTTAGGCCAGCAGATATGTCTTCTCTTGCTAACTGCTTGCACACTGGAAACTGAAACTTTGTTGTGTATACACGAGGCCATTAAAAGGCAAGGTTTTTCCAAACTGGTGTCACCCAATTGCGGAGCACTGTGCTCAGCCTTGACTGCCTTGTGCACCACAGAGCATTTTGTTAATATTTAAATTTGGTCTTTTGTGCCTTATCCCAGAAGCTGTGGTAAGAGTTTGGGATTTGGGCAGGTTGTGTAAGCAAGACCCTGGTGCGTCAGAGCTGCTGAACGGCAGCACTCACACGCTCTCCTGCCTGCCAGGAGCTGGGAAGGCCCATGGGGTGAAGTCACAGCAGGTGAAGGGGGCCTGTCCCAGGGAGCTGCAGTCAGCACAGCAGTCTGGTGGAGCTGTCACATGAGAAATGACCTCCCCAGCCTCCCCAGGAGAGTGAGGCGAGCCTTGCCAGGAAGAAGCACTGGGGTGCAAACAGGAGCCCAGCACATGCTGTACCATGGCTGCAATCTTGTTGTCTTTGTCCCCACAATCAGGGAGCAGTGGGAGTAGCACAGGGGCCAGAGACTCTGCTGGTTGCAGAGGAGAGCAACTTCAATGGAGTGCTAAGATTACATGTGGTTGTGGAAGACCATGTGTGACATCCTATGCTGTCATGTACCTTGTACTCAAAAAAACCCCAAACAACTTGTATAGTTTTAATTTTCTGAAGTCAGGTTGGAGAGGACGAGAACATGATGTAGCAGAGGAATGAGGTGCCAGCAAAACATGTAGAAAGCATAAATGGCATGTGCAGAGTAGGGGCTGTCTTCTCAAGGGCACCAACAAATTCATGACGAAATTTTCAGCAGGAGAGATTGAGGATGACTAGCCCAGGCATCCTACCCTGATTGATGCAGCTACAAAACCCTGTTTCTCTTAAGAACACATGAAGCTCTCCCCTCAGTTCCTGGGCACATATGTACCTGTGTCTGCCTATGCCAGAGTATTTATGTATATCATAATGCAAATGAATACCAAAAATAATTCCAATTCAACCATTAAATAAACAAAATTAACAACAATGGAAAAACAATTATTAGAATAGCCTGGTCATACAGGAAAATTAGTTGGAGTTTTTGTGACCACTATAAACCATTCTTTTTATATAAGTTGACATTTTATGGTATTATATATATATATAGTATTTTTCTCTGACAGTCTAAGAATACAACGCATGAAATGCCATTAAACTCCTTAATTCCTGGTCAGCATTTGAAAGCTGATCTAAAATACAATTTTTACTCAAGCATTATTTACTAATGTATATCTATGCTGATAACCTTTACACTCTGTCTGAAGAGAGTGTTTGTAAATATGCCCCTTATTTAATCGCTCCAATTTTTGAAGATAGTACTTCAATTAGAGGAATAGCACCTTGATTAGAAGAATAATTAATGCTTGCTTAAGTGCCATTTTTATTACTACTGCCTCATTCTACAGTTAAACATTACCTGAGGTATCTCAGTATTAACGTATTAATGATAGAACACTTGTCACTTTTTAGGACCTTCCACTCAGGATTCTTGAATTGCTTTATGACTGTTAGTATGACCTTATAAGAACTTTCCTTATTAGACAAACATCTGATATTTGCTTTAATTAAAATAAACTGACACATGAAAAATTTACTCAGTGACATATCAATGGATGTTGTATTGATAGAAACTTCTTTGCAAGGATATCTTGTCCTTTGGCACCCAATGCAGCTCTTGTTAGATGCAGATACCTGCTCATGGCCATTGACATTCTTCATTGTTCTGGAACTAAAACGATCTTGACTGGGAGAAGCCTTCTGAAAGCCCAACCAAACTTCCAATTATTTCAGGGTGAAAAATAATGTCCTTATTTTCTCTCTTACTTCTGCTTTGAGTCTGTGGCAGATCCATGAGACTATTCTAGGTCTTAAAATCTGTAGATTGGAAAGCCTTGCCCTAGAAATCTGCTTCCTTGCCTTCAGGCAAGGAAGAAGAATGGGAGTGTTTCTGGCTTTTGCTGGCCTAAGAGTTATTGCTCTAGTGTCACAGTCATAGTGGAGCTGGATTACTGAGATGATTTTCCATCTTCCTCACTACCAACCAGCTCAAAATCACCACTGTGTCCCTCAGGAGTCTGCACTTATTTGCTCTGTGCCTGATTAGCTGGCACAGGGCAGGCAGCCGTGTCCCTGTGTGGGTTGTGCCTCACCTGGGTGACCTGGGTGCTCAGCTCTGATTGTTTGTGTGCTGGCACTCACAAGGATGTCTTGTCACATGTCTTCCTTAATTGTTTCCCAACAATGTCTCTTTAATCCATTTTAGTTATTGACTAGGCCACCAGCAAGGATACCAGAAGTGCAAGAACTGTGGTTGACATTGTTTGGCAGGCCTGTGAGGGGCATTTCGGGTATTGGTTGTTAGACATTAATATGACTGTGCTCCACAAATATGTTAAGAATGCAGCCAAACAAAAGGCTCACAGATCTCTGTGCAAAAGACACTCTGAGGAGCAGTTCCTGGTCTCCCAAGGTCTCAACAGTAGAAACCAAAAAACGTAAATTAAACTACTAGAGAGAACAAAGTTCAAAACCAAAAAGGGAATCCTTTTTCTCTGGGTCCCCAAGTCAAGGTGGTGTTCCTTCCCTGCAATGTCATTGAGGCCAGTAGTCCAACAGGAATTTAGCAAGCAAGTATTGACTGACCCACTTCACAGATGCAGGTGTTGCCTTGACAGATATTCAGAGTCCAGTGATTTGACTCCTATCCTTGGTGTATAATGATAGGTGTCACCATAGGGAAGTTTGAAAAATTTAAAGGGCTTCAGGACCAGAAGAAGAATTTCCAACATGTGTCTACTTTGGGTTGTGACATTCTGACACAGTTTTTGTTGAGCTGAAAGTGCGCTCCTAGATCAGCTCAGGGAAGCTGGGGTGGTGTAAGGGGCTGTGGGTGCCCACAGGGAGGTCCTGCTCCCCCCTCCAGCACCCTGACATCTCTCCTGTGCATTGCATGTCTATTCTGTGACTTGCAGCAGAGGTGCCATTGTGTAGCTTGACTGAGGAACAGCTGGATAAGGAACAGTAAGAGGAGGGGAAATAGCGGAATTGGCAATTGCCAGTGAAGACAGACACCGAGTCTGCTCTGTAATTTTCCAAGTCTCCCCTTAGTGTAGTCAGATCACAGTTTTACAGCATAAATCAGGTTGGAGGAGCAATAGCAAAGCAAAAGTTAGAAACTGATCTCTGCTGCAAGGCTTCCCCCAAAAGCACTGTGCATGGGGTTTGTGGTGGCAACACAGTGCACAGCCCATAACCCCAAACTCTCCCCTGCCCTGGTGCCTTTCTGGGTTTTCAAGCTCCCTCAGCTACCACTGGAGGGAGAGAAGTAATTTTAAAGTGAAGCAGAGTAACTATGTTTTAACCATGGGCATGAGCAATCTGGTACTGAGCCACTGCATAATTATTCGAAATATAATTCTAAATGCAAAAAGAGGCAAGGCACCTTAGAGGCTGCTGCAGCAAGAGAAATGGTTGTAACAATACCTCCAGTAAGCCATGAAAACATCCCTCTGGAACAAATGGGTAGAGAATGTAGATTGATTTTAACCCATGTTTTAACCCATGCTGAATTAATGTCTGAACATTTCCATGTTTATAAGAGCATTAGAGGGAGAAAAATATCTAGGAAATAAGATTCCTTAAGCCTGAAGAAGCAGCAGATCTCGACCTCTTCTTTCTCTATCCTATATATCCTTACAAAAATATTTATATAAAGTTTCTGCTTATAAACTGCAGATAAAGGCTCCTAGGTTGGCAGGACTGGACTCAGAGAAGCAATCTCTGACTCTTTTCAGAGACGTCGACTCAGTCGTGCTAAGTGTGAAAGGATTTACTTTATTTTTAACTGAAAGAGAACCAAGGGATTACAAGACAAATTTAACACTTATGTATATTTTACCACCTTTAAGACAATAAAGAGATAAGCAAGGTTGAACAGACATTTTATTAGAACAAATTGTACCCAACTGATAAAATGTTCTCTTTGACAGAGTAACCAGGCCAGGATAGATCTAAAGTAGATGTGAAATTTTCTGATGATGATGATACTAGAGTGGAGGAATAGCAAAATTTTAGCACCTTAAAACAATAAAGGGATAAGCAAGGTTGAACAGACATTTTATAGGAACAAATTGTACCCAACTGATAAATGTTCTCTTTGACAGAGTAACTAGGCCAGGGGAGAAACAAAGTAGATGTGAAATTTTCTAATGGTGATGATACTAGAGTGGAGGAATAGGTAGCATTCTAAAATCTCCTCGGGACTCCTAAAGAGCAGGTTATATAGTCTTGTGGATGGCTGGACAGGTGCCCAGAAAAAGGACACAGTATCTGTGCTCCAACTTGTGCCTGTTCCCTTTATCCCTGTATTTTTTTGCTTTGGGGAGCCAATATTGGATGCAGGCCTTTGGATGCAGACCTACAAGCACTGAACAGAGGGAAGGCATCCCCTCTTGTCTTTCTGGCTCCTGCAGCTGTTGGCCTTCATTGCTGCCAAGGCAGACTGCTGGCTCATGGTTAGCTTGATGTCCCCCAGCCCAATTTCTCCAGAGCAAGATCACTTTCTCACCAGCTGGAAGTCAGCCCACATTGTGGCATGGGGCGGATGCCTCCCAGGAGCACAGCTTTGTTCTAATGTCCTATATTAACAGATTAGCACACAGTATCACAAGCAAACAGTTTAGTTAACATAACTAATCGTTATCAATTACAGTCCTTGAAGGGCAAACTGCAGATTAGCATGGGGCGTGCACTTTGATTTTCATGGTGTCAGTTGATTTGCTGTGCTAGATCAGGACATTCTCCCACCCAGGTGCTATACAGTGCCTACAGCCTCAACACTGCAGTGAACTAGGATGCAGGAATTACACTGTGTTTATCACCCTGTTATCACTGAGAAACTTCCAAGCTGCACAATATCAATATGCTTCAGGGAGAACTTTGACTTTCATAAAGCAAGATGACCTAACAATGATAATTTATTACTTCAAAGATTTTTTATAGGAGCCAAGAAAATATCAGTGGTTTCTGGTGCCAAATTTCCTGTTAGCCACACTTCCCCGTGCTTTTTCAGGGGGTCTAAAGGTCAGGTCCTGAATTAGGAGAGCAGAGCACGAGAAAACCTATCCCCAGAGGAGAAGAGTACCATTTCTTTTATGTAATACATATCTCTTGGGGGAGTGTCTGTGAGTGAACTGTGGGTCTGACAGAGCTTTTGGAATTGAAGAAAATTAAATACTGCACAGTTGCTGCATTTTTAATGGCCTTTTTGAGGAAAAGTTGAGAGTTTAGTAAACATGAAAACTTGTGTGGAAACTTTTCACCTCATTTTACATTTACATGTTTCCCAACAATAGAACAAATTGATTTTACAGGTGTCTAAGAAATAGAAAATATTTGTAGTTTTTGGGTTGATTTTTATTACAAAGCTGAAAATGTTACTGGGAACTTAAAACAAATGAAAGTGGGTTTTTATTGCCTTACATGTGAAAATTAACTGGCACTTTATTATCAGTTCCGGTATGAATGCTTATAAAGAACTTTAAATTGGTATGATATATTGAGCACAGATAAAGAGAAACAACACTCATGTATCGTTCTAATTCTCATTGCAAAGACCTTGAATTATAGGCACTGGGCAATTTTATCCTGCAGTGAATAATTTTTTGCATAACCTAATAGAAAGAACACTGACTTTTTCCCAGGAACAAACCAGGCGTTCATATACCTCATTGGCCTCATCCATAATCTCCTTTCTAATTAAGTAACAGGTTTTCACAAGTGTAATGTGCAAGGAACAGAATTTTACAAGGTACAACAACTCACTGATATGCAAAGCCACTCACTGCTATTGCAAAATAATTGCTACCCAGAAGAAAGTCAGATGGAAGGAAACTGGAAGGAAGGATATCAGACAAAGACCTCCCACTGTCTTTCTGCAGCACAAACTTGATATATCGAGTTAAGCAAACTAATGACTAAAGGGAGGTACATCTCTGCCTCCTTTGAAGGGCAGCAGCACCATTGTATCCCAGGGATGCCAAGGGCAGGACCCAATCAAACAGCTTGAGATGCCCAAGTTCTCCAGGCCGCTGGAGGCCCTCCTTCATTAACAGGGTGAGTTTTTTCTAATCAGCTTTGACTGTATCAAAATGAGATGTTTACTGTAGGTCACCTGTGTCCCCTCTCTGCTCAGCATATGGCAGCGCTACAATTGGCGACTGGATACTTGACACCCACCTTGGGACAGGATGAATGAACCTCTCATTTTGCCAATCTTTCTGCATGTCCCATAGGAGCCCAGAAGACAAGTTTTCTACCATACCTGCTAAACCAGATGTCCAACCCTGACAGCTGTAGTAAGACCCGCAATGATTACTCTCTTTCTCTGTGTAGTAAAGCAGAGGCAGGAATCCTTGAAGGCCCCAAGGAAGATTGCCTTGGCCTTAATGCATGCATGTAAGACAGGCAGATAGAATCTCCTGGGTGCTTATTTTCAAAGACACCTGCTGACCACACAGGGAATTTGGATACTTGCTTTAGAAGGATGGCTTCTCTAGGTGCCTAACGTTTAAATGCAAAGAAGTATCACTCCCTCAGGTGAGGCACCTGGATTCCACCTCACACACAAGCCACTGCCAGGAGCAGGGTGCTGGGTGTTTAACCATGGTATGAGGCAAGGTCTTCAGTATATAATGGTTCAGCTTGGACCAGGGCCCTTTTCTAGGCTCGCCAGGTGGTGCGAGAGAACCTAAATGTGTCCTGTCACTAGCACCAGCTGTGGTGCCCTTTTTAGGGTCTGTGACTCTGATCTTCTCTTTGCTTCAAGCTCCCCAACCCCTTCTTGCCTACGTGTGCTCCTTTAGAGCTCCAAGTGGCAGAATGTCCTGACCACTTAACTCTCCTGCTAGCATCTGGGAGCCACAGAACTTTGTGGAATACCTGCACAACAGAGCAGATACCAGGTCTCCTGATACACTTTGTCCTGCCTTTTTGATGAATCTAAGGTATACTGCTATTTTGCATCTGGCCCAGTTTCACTCACCTTCTTTCCTATTTATCCCACATATTTATGCAGAACTTCAAGCAGAGATCATTGACTTGCTGTAGCTTTCTCTGCACTTACCATCTTGCTTTACTGCTTGAGTGATAGAAAGCTTTTCTATGCAGAGAAGTAAGCTGAGCAGCCTGGAAAGCAGTACAGTGCTCTGCTTTGAACAAGAATGTAAAACAAAATGTGACTCCTGACTCTTCCTAGATTTACTTTGCTCTGCCTCTCACAAAGAGAGGCATTTGCCAAAAGGATTTGCCAAAGGTGGGAGGAATAATCTGAAAATGTGTTTTCTTAATTACAGCTTTGCAAGATACAAGACACTGATGGCCACCATCCAATCCTTGAATGGAACATGGTAGATATTTTAGTTCTGCTTTCTCAAGTCAGATCCAGTGTAATAATCTGTCTAGATTGAGAATCTTGATGAGTACAAATAAACATGTGTGCCATAGGTATGTATGTAAAATTTCAATGTTTAATGCAAGAAAATACTCAGTATTTCAAAGAAATAGAATGCTCTACTTCTCTCTAACACATCCTTGCAGCTGTTAGTCTATGCAGCCATATTGCCCTCTGCTGGCTTCAACCTCTAGCTTTCCTCTGGCTCAAAGTCAGAGCTGACTCTTATTCTGAGAGCAGATAACCATGATGCAGTTTTTTTCCTGACACAGAATTGCAGAATGGTTGAGGTTGGAAGGGACCTCTGGAGGTATCTGATTCAACCCTCTTCTCAAGCAGGGCTGCCTAGAGCTGGTGTCCCAGCACCACATCTGGATGACTTTTGAGACTCTCCAGGGCGAGAGACTCCACAACCTCTCCAGATAGCCTGTACCAGTGCTCAGTCACCCTCACAGTAAAATAAGTGTGTGGAAGGAACATCCTGTGTTTCACTTTGTGCTCACTATCTCTGGTTCTGTCACTGGGCACTGCTGGGAAGAGCCGAGCTCCATCCTCTGTGCACCCTCCGTTCAGGTATCTGTATGCCCTGATGAGATCCCCCTGAGCCTTCTGTTCTTCAGGCTGAACAGTCCCAGCTCGCTCAGCCTTTCCTTACAGGAGAGGTGCTCCAGCCCGTCATCATCTCCATGGCTCTTAACTAGACTATCTCCAGTATGTCTGTGTCTCCCCTGTAATGGAGTGCCCAGAGCTGGACACAGAACCCCAGCTATGTTTCCCCAGTGCTGAGCAGAAGGGAAGGATCACCTCCCTTCTCTTGCTGCCAAGATTCCTCCTCATGCAGCTGGAATCCTGGGAGCCTGCTTTGCTGTGAGGGGACATTCCATGAGTACTCATGGATGCAATAAAAAGTGGGAGTGTAAACAGGTACCGTAACCTCAGTGTTCATGAGAGAAGTGCCACAACCAAAGTAAGGTGAGGTAGACTCACGCCAGGAGCAAGGGAACAAAAAGTACTCACGTGTCCATGGTTTACAAGTACCACAGTTCTACAGGCAATACACCTGTCTTTATGGTCTTTATTACTCAGAGATGTAAAACCTCAAAAAAGAATTTTAACAACCTCTAGACTTCAGCAGAGTTCCCAGAAATGTTCAGAACAGCCACCTCCAAGGAACATGCAGTTAATGGGCAAGGCTGCTCAGAGGTGACTAGCAGGGCTGAGATGAATGGGATGGAGGGGTCTAATCCTGCTTTCCCTGTGTG
Organism: Eopsaltria australis; assembly: GCA_034509425.1. Classification (NCBI taxonomy): domain Eukaryota; kingdom Metazoa; phylum Chordata; class Aves; order Passeriformes; family Petroicidae; genus Eopsaltria; species Eopsaltria australis. The sequence continues at coordinate 97,396 of JAVTVJ010001341.1, read as the reverse complement.
TCCCTTTGCTTTCCCACTATCCTCATACACTAATATACACTTTGATGTTTCCTGCATTCCCCCAGGCCCCCTGCACCCTCTTGCCTGGGTGCTGAAGCAATAACCACAGAAGCTGCCTTCCTTTCGGTGGTCACAGTAACCATCTGTACTGACCACAGTAACTGGAGGCAACATTCAGAGCCTCCAGTCATTTCTTGTTGCAGGAGATGGTCTTGCTCATTGCTTGCAGTAACAACATTCTCATTGCATTCAGATTTGTGTCTGAAAAAACCTGTAATTCCCCTAGAAATACTCATGTACTGCCTGTGCAGAAGGGAGAGCTCCAGTACCCCAACGTGCACCAAGGCTGGGAGGCCATGGAGAATTAAAACATGTTGGCTGGGTACTTTCAGTTAGCTACAGCTGGAGCAGTTTTGGGTTTTATGCTCTTTGGCTGGCTCATTAGTGAGGGTGGGAGGAAATGATGGGGACATGATACTATCCCTGCAACCATCAGGGACTCTGGGATTCTTTCTCATTAGAGTCACAGAATATTCTAAGTTGAAAGGGACCCACAAGGATCATCAAGTCCACCTCAAGTGGATGGCCCACTCAGGGATCAAACCCACAACCTCGGCATTATTAGTACCATGCTCTAACCAACAGGGGTTTAAATACAAAAATATTGGGTACATGCAGCCTCCAGTATTGCTGAAGGGCCTATCAGAGAAATCCTCACGGAGAACGACAGAAGAGGAATTCTGCCTGCTGAATAGGGCCTTTCCTTTTTTCCTGGCCGCGTGGGAAATGGCAGAACGCTGCCCCCTGATGGAAATACTGACGTATGCAAGAAATTAACGCCTCTAGAAAACTTGTCAACTCTTTTTCACAGAAAATATTTTCAATTTTAGGCAAGGTGGGAAATCAATAGTATCACTTACCTAAAGCCACATTTAGGTGATTTTAGCATAAATTGAACAGAATATTATGTATGTCCTAAATTAGGTAGAATTCACTATAGAAGGAAAATTGTCTTGGGCCATTGCTGTTCTCCCACAGACAATGAAGGATTTAAGTTTTAAAATACTGATGTGCTGAAGTGGAAATAACAGAGGAATGCAGGGTGTGCAACCTATTATTCTAGAAGAAAATACAGTCTATTTTCCAGAAGAAAATATAAGTTCTGGAAAAATATACAGAGCATTGAATTAAACCATGCTAAATATAAAAATGCATCAATATTCTAGTTTCATTCTTTTCTTGATTAAATAAATTGGGAACAATCACTCCAAGTCACTTGAAAGTCTTTCCAAAATTATCTTCGATTTTACGTTTTTTAATATTTTAAAAATGTATGTGCAGTTCACTGTCAATTAGATGGAAGAGGTTTCCATCTGAAACATGTAATTTCCCTTTCTCTGCTTGTGCCCAGGTGTTGTTCTGATGCAGTCAATCTGGGTCTGGGGGCTGCTTTGTTGACCCCAGGGTTCACTTTGGTCCAGGTGGGCCCATGAGCTCCCAAGTACCAGCACAGATTGGGGTCTGACCTACCTGAGAGCAGCTCTGCTGAGAAGGACCTGCGAGTTTTGGTGAGTGACAAGTTGATTCTGACCTGGCAGTGTGCCCTTATGGCCAGGATGACTGACCGATGGTATCCTGGGGTGCATCTCGAACAGTGTGACCAGCAGGTCCAGGGAAGTGTTCCTTCTCCTCTATTGGGCCCTAGTGAGGCCATATCCGGAGTGCTGTGTCGAGTTCTGGGCTCCTCAGTACAAGAGAAACAAGGAGCTGCTGGAGAGGGTCCAGGGGAGGCCACAGAGAAGATTATGGGACTGCAACATCTGAGGGAGCTGGGCCTGCTTAGTCAAGAGAAGACTGAGAAGGGATCTCATCAATACATACAAACAGGAAACTGAATATGAATCAGCAGAGCCCTGGCAGCCAGGAGGGTCAACCATGTCCTCAAGGGCATGGCCAGCTGGGCAAGGATGGGATTGTCCCACCCTGCTCTGCACTGGACTGGCCTCACTTCAAATCCTGAGAGTTTTGGGCATCACAGTATAGAATAGACATTAGGTTATTAGAGAGCATCCAAAGGAGGCCATGAGGATGGTGAGGGGTCTGAAGGAGAAGACTTATGAGGAGATTTATGAGGCGTTATGATGTTGCTTGGTCTGTTCAGCCTGGGGGAGACTGAGGGGAGACATTATTGCGGTCTTGAACATCCTCACGAGGGGAAGTAGACAGGCAGATGCCAATCTCTTCATTCTCTTGACCAGTGACAGGACTCAAGGAAACATCACGAAGCTGAGTCAGGGGAGGTTTAGGTTGGATATTAGAAAAAGTTTCTTCACCCAGATGGTGGTTGGGCACTGGAACAGGCTTCCCAGGGAAGCAGCGGTCACAGCACGAGCCTGACAGAGTTCCAGAAGCATTTGGACAATGCTCTCAGGCACAGGGTGAGACTCTCGGGGTGTCCTGTGCACATCAGGAGCTGGATCCTGGTGGGCCCCTTCCAACTCAGCATATTCTGTGATTCTCCAATTCTATAAATATCTCAAAGACTGGTGCCAAGAGGATGTGTCAGACTCTTTTCAGTGGTGCTAGCGACAGGATGCGTACCAATGACCATAAACTCAAACACATGAAGTTCCATCTCAACATGAGGAAGAACTTCTTTACGTGGCAGAGCACTTGAACAGCTGCCCAGGGCGGCCGCGCGGTGTCCCTCTCTGGAGACATTCCAGACCCGCCTGGATGTGCTCCCGTGTCACCTGCTCCAGGTGTCCCAGGGCGGGCAGGGTCGGCCGGGGCCGTCCCCGGAGCTCCGTCCCGGCCCTGAGGCGCCCGTGCCCGCCCCGCCCCTGCCGCCAACCCCGCCCCCGCCCCGCCCGCCACTGCGCCTGCGCCTGCGCGCGTCCGCGGAGTCCTTGAGCGGCCGGGGCGCGGCGGCACCGCGAACATGCAGCGCTGGGGCCGCGTCTCCTGCGCGCTCGCTCGGGTACGGCACCGCCGGGACGATGGCAAGGGAGGGGGCTGGGGACGGAAGCCGCGCCGGACAGCTCGGGCCTGGGCTTTCTTCAGACCCCTCACCCCGCCGGGGGCGTGCGTAAGGGCGGGCGGGGCCGGAGCGGCGCCTTGAGGCGGGCACGGGCCTTGGCTGCGCTTCTTTCCCTGCTCCGCTGTCCCCTTCCCTCGCTGCCTGACCGGGCGGAGGGGGCGCGGCGGCTGCGGAGGCCCTCAGGTCCGTGAGCGCCAGGGAGCAGCCTCCGTGCTGCCGTGTGCGGTGTCCGTGCGGGCCCCCCGTGTCCCGGCCCGCGGGAGGCCTCGGCCGTGGCGGCCGCAAAAAGCGCCGCCGTCAGCCGGCCCCGGCTTTTGGGCTGCGGTGCCGGGGACTTCGGGAATGCTTCTAGGGACATCTGTACTCCAGTTACAGGGTGATCGGCCCTCGATATTTCATAGCAGCTGTTCTGTGCTGTCCCATTACTTTTTCGTAAAGGTTAAACAAACTTAGCCTCCCGAACCTCTTACGCGATACAGCTGCCTTTTCATAGGAAGTGGCTGAAGGGGTTGGTTACAGAAGAAGACTCTTCAAAAACTCTTGGGGATGTCTAAGTTATGTCATTATGTGGTTTGAGAGCGCCATATAAAGAGTTGAAAGTTTCGTAGTTAGAGCCAGCCTGAGGTGAGACTGACCTGAGAACAGGTGTGATGACAGACTGAGGTGACAGAGCAGGTAAGTGGCAGAGCAACTTCTGCCTCTTATTCCAGTCAGTGACCCCTGTGCTTCAGTCGTGCTGTTCTGTTTTGGTTAACTGGTGACAGTAGCTGTTAGTCTGTGTATGACTGAATGCTTATTTTCCCTCAAGGATAGACATAAACTTGTAAAACTAAGGGGTTCCTTTAATTTTTTTTTTCCTTTCTAGAGAAGCCATTTTGATCGTATTCATCATGGTCTTCAGGGAGTTTGTGCAGTGCCACAAAGGTCCTATGCTGATCAAGGTAATTACTTGTGAGAAACTTCTTTGGACAAAAAAACCCCACCAACCCAAACCCCCACAAAAAACAAAGCAATACTTCAAACTCAGAAACCAGTCTTCAGATGAAATCCATGCCAGGGTGGAGATTTAGGTGAAAATCATGGTTTATTTGCGTCATTTGATTTCAAGCTAAAGCTGTAAATAAAAGTTGACTTTTAGCATCACTGTTCTTATGTTAATTAATATTCTAAAGGAGACTGTAGTTACAAGATACAAACTAGGTACAAAGTTCTCAGCTTCCACTGCTTATAATCAATAGAGGTTGCATAGATACCTATTGCAGCCACGTTTTCCCCTTTATAAATTTGTGGCATTCAGTAAGCATTTATGTTTTGTGCTGAACATCAGTAGAAGTTACGTTGGAAGAAACGTTAAAATAAACTATTGAGACATCTTGGGTTACGTTCTTAAAGGCTTTGGAGAAAGAGGGATGGGGAATTCAGTTTCTTCATGTCATTTTACATTATTTTCCTTGTGGAACGAATACTTTTACACAGCCTTTCCCTGTGCCCAGAAAGTTGCTTTCAGATATGAGGTGTAACTTCCTTATCTGATCATGTTTCATTAACTTGCATAATTCTTAATATGCAGTTATTTTGCTGAAAAAACAGTAACTCAGATGTTCTCTGTTTTAGTTGATGCTGATGTCACGGTCATTGGCTCTGGGCCTGGAGGATATGTTGCTGCTATCAAAGCAGCCCAGCTTGGATTTAAGGTGAGACCTCACTCAGATAGCAGAATACTCATCCAGGTGAACTTAGAACGTGTCTGTATGATACTGTAATTCTTCTGTCACATCTTGGGCCCACCAGATGCTGTAGCCATCTTCTGTTAATCTTTTGTTACCTTCCTTACCCAGATTGTGCGGAATTTGAAATGGAGATGTGACTGTATTACTCTTTATAGCCCTGATACTGTCAGAGCTGCTCAGGACAGCTTACTTCTTGTTGAAACTGGTTATTGAGGTGGGCTTATACTCTTGTAAAAGAGAAGGTAGGGAAACAGTGCCAAGAAGGAATTTTTCTCTCAATAAAGGGGAAAATAAAGAGATAATGCCTGACAAAAAGACCACTGGAAAACTATTCTGAAGAACAGACTGAGGGAACTCAGAAGGAGAAAAAGCCATATTCAATTGATACACTTTTTGAATGTGGGTAGAGGAATTCCATTGCCATGTGAGAATTTTAGAGGCAGAATACGTGTGTAGAAATACTGTAGTACCTTAGTTACATGTATTTATGTTCGTTTCTGTCATTCTGCCTGTTGTCTTTGAATGCCTTTTGGAAAAGGCAGTTTGTGTCTGATGTGTACTAGTGGTGTGTCATTTAATTAAGTATTGTGAGAGTTGTATGTGTGTAATTGAGATGTTTTTAAACTTACAAAAATACAGAATGTGACTTCAGGATATTTTTTTGCCTTCACTCCTCACACAATATGAGACCAACTGACTCTCTTGGCACTGCATTATTGTTCTCATCATTATCTGGTACTCTGAGAATGTAGTGCTAGCAGTCTTGAGCATGCTTCTGCTGTTTGATATGTCACAATGTTTCTGAATTAGGAAAAATAAACTTCATGACCAAAATGAGCTGTTTTGACTATCTGGTAGGGACAGCAACTCCTGGTGATGAGTTTCAATGAAGCACTGGAATAGGGGTCCATGCAGTGTGTTGTCTTCATCTTTCAGTATTTTCAGAACTTGGCTGTACAAGGCCCTGAGCCACGTGGTACATCATAGAATCACAGAATGGTTTGGGTTGGAAGGGATGTTAAAGATTGTGTTGTTCCAACCCCCTGCTATGGACATGGACACCTTTCACTAGACCACATTACTCAGAGACCCATCCAGCCTGTCCTTGAGCACTTCAGGGGTGGAGCATCCACAGCTTCTCTGGGCATCCTGTTCCTGTGCCTCACCACCCTTGCAGTCAAGAATTCCTTTCTCAGAGCTGATCTAAATCTACCCTCCTTCAGCTTAAGGCTGTTTCTGTCACTAAATGTCCTCGTGGAATGTCCCTCTCCAGCCTCCTTGCAAGCCGCCTTTAGGGTACTGGAAGGCGGCTGTAAGGTCTCCCGAGAGCCTTCTCTGCCTGTGTTCATTGGAGAGCTGCTCCAGCCCTGTCATCAGTTTGGTGGCCTCCTCTGGACTCACTCCAGCAGGTCCACTTCTGTCTTGTGCTGGGGGCCCCAGAGCTGAACACAGAGCAGAGTAGAGGGGGAGAATCTCCTCCCTCAATGTCCTTGATGTTGACTGTGTTTGGAGAAGGAGGTTTGACTACATGGCCTCCAGAGGTGGTCTCTTCAAACTGAGTTTGTGTGTAATTCTGAGTCCTGTCACTGATCGGTCAGTACTCCTACAACTGGGTGTCAGTGACAGCTTTTTGGGTATCTTTCAGCCTTCTAAAATGTAACTGTGCCCAAATATAAATGTTTGAGATTCTGCTAAGTTATACATCTGCCTGTGACCTAGTGCAAATAATTGAATTGTCTTTACACATCTTTGTGAGTTGTTATTTTGTCATAATAAATACTCTTGCTTCTGGATGTATGTGGTTACTGAGCTAGTAACCTGAGAAAAAAGGTACTCAGTACTGCAGGTTTTAATTAAGATTGTGGGTTTCTGCCATGTGACTTTCTGTTTGATTATTCTAAAGCTATTTTTGTGGCTGGCTATAAAGCAGCTTTTCTTGGAACAATCCTGTCCTTGAGTCCTTCATATCTGTGATTAACAATAGGATGCCATATACAAGGGGGTTAAAAAGTGCCGCCCTGGATTCTGTTTTTCATCATAGCAAAAAATAATTCTGTTACACTGTTTCACAGCTAGTTAGGGGAAAATGCTTGGGCATACTTGTGTATGTCATCATTAGCGTTGAATAAACATGTAGAATGTTTTTGGTGTCCTGAGGAATGTAAGAAGATGTTTTTAGCAGACTGGAAAAAAGATTGTATAGTTACACCGTCCATGGAGGAACCTGATTCTGCTCTGCTGATTTACTTTGAATTTTAGTGCTATTTCTGCTAGCACAAGCATTGGGTCCTTGTATCACCACCACGCATCCCATGTTATTGCCAGTAGTGTTCTCTGGGTATTGCCTTTCCAAAAGCTTTGCTTGGCCTTGTCAGTGAAGTTTATCCAAAATGGATGAGGCAGAACATTCTTATTGGGTAAAACTAGGAATAGTCTGATGCTGTTTGATCCATGCTGCAGCTTTTAAAGCCCTTTTGTTGTGTTTCATGTATTCATGTTCTTAAGACAAGAGGAAGGGGAGGTAGGGGATTGGCATGTCTCAAAATGTTCCTGTGATTTGGTGAATTCTGCTGTTCATGTTACCATCATCCCTACCTTAGCACAAAAGCAGTAACTTAAAGAAATTGTGAAAGGCTTTCACCTAGGTAGTTGCTTCTCAGTGGACTGGAACTCTCAAGAGTGTAGACCAAGGAATAATTATTTTGAATATGTGTGTGCCTTCCAAAGAAGGAGACACCAATTTGTTTGCTTCTACAAAAATGGTTTATGATACTCTCTCCCCAACCTTCTCTCCAAGTGATCTGTTTTTATATGAACTTTTGGCAGTTGTTTTTGTCCTTCGCACACTTTGATGTTGTCAGTTTAATGAGAAGGAGATGAAATATTTTCCATCCCTGTTGGTATTAACCTTGCTTTTGTTAGGTTTTGCTTTACTTGATTTTTGTTTTTCCTTTCTTCATAGGTGTTGGTACAACTTTAAAGCAGTGGGAGGAAGTGTTGTTTGTGGCCTGCGGGTTTTGTTCTATTTTGTTTTCTTTAAAGAAAAGATTGCTGCATGGGATTTTTATCTATGCCAGTTCACTTACCAGTTGCTTTCTTGTTTTTATGAATCTTCACATGATTTACATGTTTTACTTTTTGCAGTTTTTTTTCTGTAACTGTTAGGGGAACATCTTTCACTGGACTGAGTGTCGTATTTATTATTTACTTGGTAAATATTTGTAGTAGGACAGCACTTGTATGAATGGTGCAGTGGTTGTTGTTTGGTAGAGAATTCAGTTGCAAAGAGCTGTTTTCTGGGTTTTAAGTTAACAAAAAAATGAGGGAAGGGAAATATGAGCCGCAAAATAAATCTAGGAATGAAATTAATGAGACACTTGTAGAGGTAGAATTACTAGACAAGTAGACAAATGTCTTTGTCATCAATTCTAAATTGTGAGATAGCCTATAAGGAAATGATGCTATAGTATTGCTAAAAAATTCTTTTTTTTTCCTCTGTTCTTTTTACTCAGACTGTCTGTGTAGAAAAAAATGCAACGTTAGGGGGAACCTGTTTAAATGTTGGATGTATTCCATCCAAGGTAAGTGTACCTAGTTTGTCATAGCTTTATTAAAAGCAGCTGACATGATGTGCTTCACATGGAAGGAGATTAGGAAGGAGTTTCTCAAGATGAATGTACATGTATAGAATGTGCTGGAGGGTGAGGCTGGTGCTGCTTGTGTGGAGTAGTGCAGGTGTGGAAAGAGCTGAGTCCAACATATGCACTCAAACAAAGGAGAAGCAAGAAGAAATTAATAAGAACTTCATATTTGGCATTGTCAATCTAGTTTGAAATAATTTCAGACCTCTGCCTTTGGAAGAATAGTGTTGTTTCTGGGGACTCTGCCTCAGTAGCACCTAGCAGGTGAAGGAAGACACTGCTAATGCCAGGTTTGTAATCACTGTGGTAACAGACATAGTATTCTTGACAAGATCCCTCCTAACTGTGATGCTGTTTCTAATCCTTTTGCTCAAGAGATTTCATTAGCATGGGAAGGGAAAATACAGTATAAGTACTAAGTTTTGTTTAAATTTTATATTATTTTTTCTAAACATTTTAATAATAATTTTATTGAAATTCAGAATATCTTAATATATGTTATAATAAATGTTAATCCACACAGTATTACCTTGGAAATTTGAAACTCTGCTAGAATCTATTTAACTAACTTCTCAAGTCCCTTTTTATTTTTTATTCTTTAGAGTTCTTATTAAAATACTGCTGAACCCATAGTTAAACTTGAATGCTATCTAGAAGTCATTTGAATGGCAGTAAACTTAAGAAGTTGATATGTAGGCTCTGTACACCAAGGCAATAACAAATGATTCAAATATTCCTTTCCAGAAAACCACCCAAAATAATATATTGGGCATGGATATTTTTTCCTGTTCTAGTAGCTGAAGTCTTAAGCAGTGGTTGCCTCTTCTAAGTAATATGGATGTTACAGATTCAGGGCTGTGAGAGTTACATGGAGAAATAAATTTTAAAGACAGTTGATAAAAATTATAAAAATGGAATTATCTTATTTTGATAGTTTTACTCAAGCATATGTAGATAAAGCAAGTATTTCAAAATGTCCTTTGAATCTTTTACTGTGCCTGCTTTAGATTTAAGTCTGTGCAAACTTGCACTGTCGTCCTTGCAAAGATACGGATAATTTCATATTTGGGGTAGCTATAACAAAAGAATCAATTTTCTTAGTAAGATCGTACCTTAACTATATTGTTATTCCTAATCAAAATACAATTATCGTGGTTCTGAATCTGAAGCTACTCATTTATAGCCATCTGTATAAAAAGTATTCAGGTTTTAGCTATGAATTTGGAAGATCCATGTACCTGAGTTAGCTCCAAGCTGTCCAGCTTCAGCTCAGCTGGCTATGCAGTTGTAGTAACTTCGGCACAAAACCTCAAAATTTAACTCATCTGTGTCTACACAGGCTAAAATCTTAACAGGCATTTCAGTGTAGATTTTCCTCATCCAGTTTTTCTGTATCTTCTCTTTGGCCATCAGTCAGAATCATCTTTCTTTTCCTCTACTTAGTCTGTTCTTTTTTTTTTTTTTTTTTAAATCTCTCTGGAGTAATTGTCAATTTCTATGGTGAAATGAGCAAAAAAAGATAGGTGTGGATTTAACTGTTTTCTATTTCTATGTAAAGTATGTAACTTTATTGAATGTTTCAGTAGGAACTACTGTGTACAATTTCTGTGATTGAAATATACCTTTTCAAGTACATATATGTCAAGCTTAACACTGAGAACACTTTGCAAATAGTATAATTCTTTTTCCTTACAATAAACAACTCATTCTTGTGAATATATGTCCAAATTCATATTTTTGTGTGTCTATTTTAGGCCTTGCTGAACAACTCACATCTGTATCACTTGGCTCATGGAAAAGATTTTGCTAATAGAGGAATTGAAAGTGAGTGAAGAACTGTCAGTGCCTGTTAACATAAGTGGTTTCCACTAAGAATTAAATTTAATCTTTCAAATCTGACTAGTATGTTTTTCTAATCAGAAAATTTTTAGAGTTATATATAATATCTTTTATTTGTCACTAGGTGGCTTAGGGATGTGTCTGCTCTTTGGACTCTGAATAATGGATAGATAAGTTATAATTGAAAAGTGCAATACTGATTTTCAACACAGCATTTGTTGAATGTAATCTTTAGCATTTAGTAGGGCCATTCAATACATCTTCCTGTGTCAGAGCTGTTAACTGTGTTGAGGTTAGCTCCTTTAACATTAACACACTGCAATGCTTGATGTAAGTTGTTTTGTTTTAACCACAGTTTCAGGAATCCGTTTGAATCTAGAGAAGATGATGGAACAGAAGAGTAGTGCAGTGAAGGCCCTAACAGGTGGAATTGCTCATTTATTTAAACAAAACAAGGTTAGTTTGTATTATATACTGAGGTACATCAGTTTTTCTGATCTGAATGTCTTACTTTTTACATTTTCATATTGCCAGATAAATTAGAGTGACTGATTTGACAAGGGCAGATTTGGAATGCTTCTCTTCTAGAAAACTTTTAAATGTCCAGTGCCTTCATTCTTAATCTGCTTAAAAGAATAGTATCCAGTTACTTTGTAATTTGTAGTGATGCAGAGATGTTTTAGCAACATCTCTAAACATTAGTGAGATTCAGGTGAAATGTAGCCTAACTAACATATTTGAATCTGACTTCACTGTGTTCTGATTACTAAAGGTTGTACATGTATCTGGGTTTGGAAAAATTACTGGCAAAAACCAAGTCACTGCAACTAAAGAAGATGGCAGCACACAAGTTATCAATACAAAGAACATACTCATAGCCACAGGCTCAGAAGTTGCTCCCTTCCCTGGAATTACTGTAAGTATTTGAACTTAATTGTACTTCCTTTTCAGGGTCTCGTAGCCACACAATTTAATGTGTAGTAATGGTTTGCACCTGATTGCACTTCACCTTCTGTGTGTTTTGTATGTAGTTTGTAAAAGAGATTGTAAACCTCCCTTTGTGCATTTCTTTGTCATTAGATTGATGAAGATACCATTGTGTCATCCACTGGTGCGCTATCACTGAAAAAAGTTCCTGAGAAGTTGGTTGTCATTGGTGCAGGAGTCATTGGTGTGGAACTGGTGAGAGGATTTTCAAACCACTTGGCCTTTTATTTGTAAAGGAAAAAGGTGTTATTTTTTGTTGTATTTGATGGTGTTGCTGTGATTTGACAGTCCAGTGAGTTGTAATGAATCTGTTCTGACTTCAAGCCTGCTAGCTCCATTTTTTACCAGAGAAGCTGGGGTAAGTGTTTTTTGGGTCAGTACTTCTGCAGCTGGTTGGATAAGCAGAGAAATGAGAGAGGAACATACAGGGCCTTGCATATTTTTTTTTCTCTTTTGGAGGAGCAGGGATGTGGGGGGATGCCAGGACAGTCAGGAAAAATTCTTGTGTTTAGTAGTTAAAAGAGATGTTTAATGTGACCTGATAGTACATATTCTATCAACCAAAGTGGTGGAGACTTTGTAGTTCATCTTGGTCTGAGTCCTTTTTTGCTTCACACCTACGTGTTGCAAAAAGAGTTTGTATTTGCTGGTCTTGAAACTGCTTGAAGCTGTGCCCATCTGCCAAGTGGTTGCTTAGCCTGCTGACTGTTAAGATGGGAAAGAGTAAGCAAGGTGAAGTTCTGTACTGGGTGAATAACTGCAGGTAAATAGGGTGTACATGGGTTTGTTGGTGAGGCTGATGATTGTGGTCAAGGCTATAAATAAAGACAGGATCAGCAGTGGTTTCATTTTGTTGTGTAAAATTTCCTTAATGTGGTATTGTTTTGATTAATTAGTAGTGGTATTAGAACACCACAAGCAATCCCCTTTGGGTTTTCCTTTCAGGTTCTCTGATTTTGAATGTCTTCTATATCTGTAATATAAAACATACTTGTGTTATTTTTAGTTACTTTGTTAGCTATTTCTTTAAAAGCCTAATTCCTTGAATTTGGTCACAGAAGTTCTGAGTCTGCAAATAAGCAATTACAGTCTTTTTGTGGAAAGGCTGGGGAGAGCTGAACTTAGTTTATGTTACCATGTTCGTAGAAGCTGATCAGTTTGCTGATCAGTTCGCAGTATCCTGCTTTGGAAGAGTTTACAGTCTGTTGTAAATATTAGAGTAAAAGTATCTGAAATTTGCTTTTCAAAAACTCCTTTTACCTTTACTGTTGTGACTGCAGGGTTCAGTTTGGCAACGCCTCGGTGCAGATGTGACAGCTGTTGAGTTCATGGGCCATGTTGGTGGAATGGGAATTGACATGGAGATCTCGAAAAACTTCCAGCGTATTCTTCAGAAGCAGGGATTCAAGTTTAAACTGAACACCAAAGTTACTGGTGCTACCAAGAGACCAGATGGAAAAATAGATGTAGCGTAAGTGCTTAACATAAAACTAAAGGAATGACAAATATATTCTTCCTCCCAATCCTCCAAACCTATTTAAAAATACAGTCTGATAGTGTTTTTTAAACAGGAATGAAGATTAATTAATTCTTCAGTGTAATTAAATGTTTATCCTCCTTTGTAACTTACAGATGTCATAATTTTGGGTTTATTCAGTCCTAGGCTGCTTATACAGGAGAGGTTCCATTGACTTCAGTTGAGGGCTTGCTGGCATAAAACCACTGTTATAATGAGATCAGTAATAAAAACAGAACTCTAAATCTTTTTTTTCATGGAAAAGATTTGCTTCTGGTATAATTAGCATAAATACCATGATTGCTCATACAGTCATTTTCAAGCCATTAATTCTTGGCTACTTACTGGAAGATTGTCTTGTCTTGGAGTAAGCATGGCAGAGAGATTATTGTTCTTGAACGGAAGTAAATGAAACTACCCAAAGCATCTATTTTAATGGTCAGACTCAAGACCTTTGAAGTTTTACAAATGAACAGTTAATACAGAAACACATAAAGCAAATTTGCTTTGTAAGAGTCCATAAGTATGCACTACTTCTGTTTGTGTTAATGGATTCTCTGTGCAGAAACTGTAGTTTAAAAAAATGCTTGATGTTACTTTACAAAAATAAGCTTAAAAGTTTTTTCACTGAAGTCTTAGTATGGTGACTTTTACTTGCTTGTATCACTGTAGCTTGGGATAGTCTGTCCTCCGTCACGGTAAAGCTCCAGGATTTGGGCTTCTTTACATGCCATGCTGAGGCTGGTTGGATCTCTCATGTAGTCTCTATCTGCTTTCGGAGTATTGTTTTGGTTCAGAGTATGCTTTTGAAACACACTTCCAGTTATCCTCACTTCCCATGCTTTGGTTCTTGTGCTCTCAGAGTACCTGAACTGAACCTGTTCTGGGTGCAATTACACACAAAGATGCACTTGAGGGATGCATGGGATGCTGGGCAGCTGCCCACAGATGCTTGGTTCCTGGCCAGAAGAAAGCTTGCTCAGAATACATGGCCCTACCCCAGCCCAAAGTGTATATACTTTGGGTAGCAAACACTCAGCAGCAATTACTTTGATCCTATCAGGTAATGCTATTTGCTATTGAAAATATACCCTGAATTTCTCTCTAACAGTTAAGAAATGTAGTAAGAGGTGTTGTCCCTTCCTCCCTCTTCCACTGCTGAACTCTTGCAAGGAGGAAACTTAGGGCAGGCTGAATGAAGTGCTCTGGGTGCCAGACCCAGCCAGGAGGTCGCCATCTGGGTCATGCTAGTTATTAGCCAGAGAGAGATAAGGCTGCAAGTTTACAGCTTAGCATTTTTGCTTCTTATTTTGCTGTAGTGTTGAAGCTGCTGCTGGTGGCAAGGCAGAAGTAATAACTTGTGATGTGCTCCTAGTTTGCATTGGTAGACGTCCTTTCACAAAAAATCTAGGTCTTGAGGAACTTGGAATTGAACTTGATAAGAGGGGGAGAATTCCAGTCAACAACAGATTCCAAACCAAGATTCCAAAGTAAGTAAAACTAATTTTTTTACTTTTCTGTGCAGAACACTTACTTTTGAAGCTTAACCTACTAAAACACTTTGGTTTTTAATAACAGAACATATATCCTTTTCTGAAAAGAAAACTCAAGGTATCTGGGTTATTTCAGGAGCTACAAATTTTTATTCGGCCTTTGAAGTTTTGTAATTTAAAAGTCTATTATTTCATGTCACTAAGTACCTCTTGAAGTGTGGTCATTCTGTGGAAACTGCTAAAATGTAGTATTTTAATATGTTTCGATTAGAGTTTTCAGTAACATGTTTCAAACAGACTGTTATGTAAGGTAACCCAGGTGTGCTAGGATGTTTTTAAACAGTGTCTTGTTCTGTTTCATTGGTCTGATAGCATCTATGCTATTGGTGATGTAGTTGCTGGACCTATGCTGGCCCACAAAGCTGAGGATGAAGGCATTATTTGTGTAGAAGGCATGGCTGGGGGAGCAGTTCACATTGACTACAACTGTGTTCCCTCTGTGATCTACACTCACCCTGAAGTGGCCTGGGTTGGCAAGTCAGAAGAACAGCTGAAAGAAGAGGTACTGTTTGTTTTCTTTTCAGACAAAAACTGTTTTTCCACCTTGGGCCTGGTTTCACTCTCTAGTTGTTTTTCTAGCTATTTTACCCAAATTTCTGCATTTGAATTCATTACTTAGGAGGTGTGAGTGAATGATGCCCTTGTCACTCTCCCAAGAATTACAGTTCTCTTTAATGACTTGCATTCTGTGACATTAATATTGTTCATTTGCAAATTAATCCTTTTAGTACACTCTTACACCACTTTTGGTGATTGTTCATGCACATACCTCTGTGTATCTGGTTTTAATTGTGTTGCTTCTCCCCATGTAGGTAACAGTTGGTTACATTGTTCTTGTTGGTCATTAACACAATAACACATCTGTTTTGCAGGGTGTAGAATACAAAGTTGGGAAATTTCCATTTGCTGCGAACAGTAGAGCAAAGACAAATGCTGACACAGATGGCATGGTGAAGATACTCAGTCAGAAGTCGACAGACAGGATGTTGGGTGCTCACATTTTAGGCTCAGTAAGTATCATCAATTGTACTTTCTGGGCCTTGTAATGTGTGTTGTTTTTATTTAGCGTTGCATAGTTGTTGGGTTAGAAGTAGTGCATGTAAACAGGAAGGTTTGCTTTCACCATACTTATTTTTACTTACAGTTCTGTTCTCCTTCCCACTTTTTAGTTACTTTGGTGTTAAGCCCAGCTTTTTCTTTTTTCCTCTTGAATTGCTATGGTTATTTGGTTTCTTTGACCAATTTTGTGTGGTGAGGTTTTTTGGTGTTTATTGTGGGGGATTTTTCGTTTTGTTTTTATGAATACTGCCAAATACTTGAGAGAACAGCAGAAGTTGTTGACTCAACTTTTGGAAGCTGAGGGAACTGAAAAGACTGTGGCTTTTTCAGTAGCATTTTCTTTTTTCTTTCTTGAAAGACTTCAGCAAAGGTGGTAATCTTATGCTGCAGTCACCAAATCTGGGGTCAGTAATATATGGAACTTAGAGTAAAAAAACTTTTAGGATGTCCCCTGTTTAGGGGGTTTTGGGGGTTTTTTGGTCAAACTTAGACCCTGATCCTTCTCTGTTTTGTTTCTTACCTGTAAATAGTTTTTTTCAAAATATGTTTGCAGAAACACTTCCATACACTTTTGTGTACAGCTTTCTTTAAGAGAAATGCCAAAACTGCTCTCAATAAGATTCTGTGCTAGTTATTTTCTCTTCTAGTTGCAGTAATTTAGAAACCAACATGCTTTAAAGGAAGCACAACTTTGTCTCGTGCCAATAAATCTAATTTTCTTCATTGGGAAGGGACTGGGAGAAAATTCTATGGTTGTGGTTCTGAGTGCTAAAAATGTAAGAGGAGATTTAACTATTTTTGACTCCTCAAAGACATACTCTTAGTAAATATGCATAAATATAGCAAATAAAAATGAGGGTGTAGGTGTAGTAACACGTTTCTTTTGTTTGTTTATCTAGTTACCTATTTAACTTTTCAGGGAAGCACTGAAGTTTTGGGTAGGTTTCCTTTCATGGAAAAATGCCCAACTTCTGCACAACTCTCAGGAATGAGAGAACAAATGCTCTCATTAATGTTTAGATTTATGCTGGGTTTGAGCACAGTCACCAAATGGATTAAGTACTTATGACTTACATTAGAACACAGCTGAAGTGCTGGCTAAAAACATAGCTTTTCTTTTTTAGCAAAAAATGCTTATTTATAAGCTGTCACTGATTTAGGAGAACCTGGACAACTGCATAAGGATTTGTGCTAATTGCAAGTACCATTAAATTCCAGGGTGCTGGTGAAATGGTGAATGAAGCTGCCCTTGCCATGGAATATGGAGCATCTTGTGAGGACGTAGCCAGAGTTTGCCATGCCCATCCAGTAAGTGTTTTCTGAGGGGACTATTGGGCACCGTTACAGATACGCTGTTGCTTCATGTAGCTGTTAATGACTTGTAACTTTTTGTATTTGCTCTCTACAGACAGTGTCAGAAGCCTTCAGGGAAGCAAACCTGGCAGCATCCTTTGGCAAAGCTATCAACTTCTAAAACAAAAGAGCAGATCTTTGTACATATATAGTACATCTCTGAAAATGGACTGTGGGCCCTTATGGAAGGCTGAGTCTGAGGAATTTAGGACTGACTTAAGTGACTATCTTAATTTTAAACATCAGATATTTAAACAAGTAGAGTTTGGAACAAGTGGAATTACCCAGTCTCTGTAAATTAAACACTTAAAATTACATGTTTATTTACATGATGAATGTTGCAGAAAAGCAGCCTGACAGAACTCTTTTCTTTTTCAAAACCAAACATTTTGCTGCTGCATGGAATTATCAGGTGTGCTGGTCAGAACTCTGGATAACTGTCCAGTATACCTTATGTTTTCTTATTTTAAGTAGTGATACAATAAACCAGTTGAATGCTGGCACTTAAAATGCCACTGGCACTTAAAATGCCACTGTCACTACCGCACAAAATGTGTTTCCTTCTGAGGGGATTAACTTTGGTATTTAACCTCCTTCTTACAGATGAGTACCAAAACTTGTTTTGACCTAGTAGTGTTGGGATCTTGGGAGAAGAGGGGCTCGTGTGGATCAATTAAAATTATATTGACTTTTTAAAGAGAAAATTACTCTGTGTGATTCTCCGTGTCATGTTTTCATATTGAAAACTTGTAAGGGGGAAAATTGAATGCTAATTGAGAAATGAAAGATTGAAGACAAATTCATTGTCCTGCTACCTGATCTTTTCTGGTTTTAGAATGTCCACTGTCCAGCTCTCTTAAACTTGAAATGCTAAAACTGGGTAGTGAAGCAGTGTTTGCTGTTAAGTGCTATGACATGAGGGTTATTCTGCACCTTCCACACATAAGGGCTGCAGTGTCAGCTCTCCACACAATTAAGACATACTTTCTTCTTTTCTGTTTTCTATTTTGTTCTCTCTTTCTGTCTGTTCTGTAGCAAGAGAGCATAATAAATATTTGACATGGTTGGAGGGTCTTCTTGGATTTTATTTGCTGATTAGTTCCTTGTAGTGTCTAGGTTGTTGAATATGTGAGGAAACTCACAAACAGATGGCATCTTTGGAAGATCCTTAACATGAATATGGAGCATGCCCAAATCCAGTAGTTAATTTAAACTTCTTTTCCAAGGTGCCATTTCTTCTTTTTTTGCCAAGCTCTTTTGCCTTGAAGGAAACCTTAATACCTGCTGGCATTGTGTGTGTCCTTTTTCATTATGCCAATGGAAGGAGAAGTGCACATTCAGAAAGTGGTGCAACAGCTGCTTTGCTTTGTGTTTACACAAGATGATTTTATTTTTCTAGATTGCTTTATAGCTTCTTATTCAAGAATTGATCCATTATCCATAGTGAGTGATGGAGATGGATGCTAGCATTACTATACCAGTTGATCAGCAAAAGACCAGTGATACTCCTTTTCATTGTGTTTTATTTTCTTAACTCCTACTTTAAATGTAGATGGGCTTAAACCATGGCACCTCAGTAAGCTTATCACCATGTGATTTGTGGCTATGCTGGGCTAGTGAATTAATGTGGATCTGCTTTCAGGTGTTAGTAGGCAGCTGCTGAATGGAAAACAAAGGTGAGACAACAGTGCAGAAAAGCTGGATTCTTCCAATAGATGTTGGCATTTCAGAATCACTTCTAGCCTAACACAGGTAAATGTTAAGTGTTAATCATGTGATATGCAAGTTCTTCCCAGAAGCCTTGCTCTTTCAGAAACAGCTTTGTGTCGACTCCTTCCACCTCTGAATACTTGTAGCAGTGTTACTGCAATTAACTCTTGAGGTTCATTAGTTACAAAAAAAAAAGTTTGTACCTCATTTATATTAACTGAAGTTTGAAAAGCCAGGGAAACCTATCATCAATAATACTAAGTTTATACTGGAGACTATAGTTTTCCAGACACTTAAAATTATTTTTGTTATTTCCCTCACCGTCATTCCCATTCTAGTTAAGTGTACAAAAGAACGTTTGTAAAAGTAAAATGAGCTGCTGAGCCACCTGTCAATGATCTCACAGCAGTTAGGCCTGAGTGCTGCCAAACTGGCACTTCTAACAGCTGCTGAGTGTACTGGCAGTGAATGGTGCCTGATGCTGCTGCGATGATCAGTTCCTTCAATGGATTTTTTTTTGTGGTGTTTGTAACCTCTGGAACTTAGAGGTAATTATTTATTTAACCATAATGTGCTTCAGTTTGCTTAGGTGGTGCTGTACCCTGATGTAGTTGTCCTGATTTTGATGATGTTAGTCAAGGTGTTAGGTAAGGTGTCAATCAAAGAACATACACAGATAGAATCCTGGGGTCAGAGTTAGCAGTCAGGATGTGCAAACACATGGCAGTTTTGGGTGCTGACTTGTGTAGCTGGTGAATGTTTGTAGCTGTAAATCAGGTTGTGCCATACTGTATGGCACTCTGAAGGTACACTGTAATACAGATAACTTTGAGCTGAAGTTATAATGAACTGGATGATACTCTTGCACATCATTTGTGTTAAGTACAGGCTGTTCTTAGAGCTGTCTGTGTACAGCTCCTTAAGTGATTCACATTTCATGCGCTGTGAACTTTTGTAGTTCCTTTCCCAGAAAGGCATAATCTTTCTGAAATGTTTCTACACTAATGCATGTACCATGAGGAACAAACACAAAACGCTTGAGGCTTTGTTCCAGTCCCATAGATTTCACATCATTGGTATAAGTGAAACCTGGTGGGATAAGTCCTGTGAGTGGGCATGCCTGGTGGATGATGACACTCTTCAGGAGGGAGAGGTAGGGCAGAAGAGGCAGAGGGGTGGCACTCTATGTAATAGAAGGGTTATAATGTTGGCCATGGCACCAGTAAGAGCCTCTGGGTAAGAGTCAAGGGTCAAACAAATCATGCAGATGTCATTGTGGGAGCCTGCTATAAACTTCCTAGCCAGGATGATGATGCACATAAATTATTCCTTGAGGAACTAAGGGATGCTACCAAATCAACTCTCCTTGACCTTATGGCAAACTTCAGCTTGCCAGAAATTAACTGGGAGCATCACACCTGGGCCAGAAGATTCTTAAAAACTTGGATGACAGCTTTATGGGGCAGGTTCTAAGGGAGACTTGGAAAAATGCCCTCCTTGTTCTGCTCCTTGTCAACAGTGGATTTCATCAGCAAAGTCGAGAGTGGCAGCTGTCTTGGCCACAGCAACTACGAAGGGATTGAGTCTAAAACCCCTGGTGACAGGAGAAGTGCCAGCAAAACCTCAGCTCTGGACATGAGGAGAGCAGAACTTCAGGCTGCTCAGGGAATTGGTAAGGTCCCCTGGGAAAATGCTTCCTCAGGTGCTGAGGTCTATCAGTGCTGGTCACTTTTTAAACATCACCTCCTAAGGACACAGGAGCAGGCAATGCCCAAGTGTTGGAAGTCAAGCAGGTGAGGCAGGCGGCCAGCTTGGCTGAGCAGGAATCTTCGCTTAAGATGAAAAAGGAAGGTGCATGCCCAGTAGAAGCAGAGTCAGGTGCCAGGGGAAGAATACAGGATGTTGCTGGCCACTGTAGGGAGAAAATTCATGTGGCCAAAGCTCAAATGGAGTTGAAGTTGCCCGAGCTGTGGGGGACAATAAAAAGAGGTTTTGGAAAAACACTAATGGCAATAGGCAGTGTAAAAATAACATCATCCCCTTATAGGATGAGGATGGTCACATCACAAACAAGGTCAGGTACAAGACAGGTGTTTAACACGATCATTGCACTGAGATGGAGGACTATGAATTGTGCGGGATATTCTCCAGCTGGCTCCCTACAAGATCTATGGGGCCTGATGGGATTCATCCAAGAATCCTCAGGGAGCTGCTGCTGTCATCACAAAATGCCTGTGGGTTGTTTTGGTTTGGTTTGGTTTTTTTGAGCAGTCTTGGGAATCTGGAGAGGTCTCAGTTGACTGGAAACTGGTGAAAGTTGTCCCTGATTTTCAGCAAGGGCAGGAGGGACCCCAGAAACTGGCAGTCAGTCAGAGGCCTGTCAATCTCACTTCAGTGCCTAATAGAGTTATGGAGATTATTCTGGGAGGTATCAAAAAATCCCTGAAAGATAATGCAGTTATTGGTCACAGGCCAGGATGGCTTCATGGGAGGGAAGTCCGGCTTATCAAACCTGATTTCCTTTTATGACAAGATAACCCACACAGCTGATCGAGGGAAGCTGGTTGATGTAACCTTTGTGGATTTCAGGAAAGCTTTTGATACTGTCTCTCCCAGGATCCTTCTGGACACAATGTCCAGCACACAGCTGGATAAACACATCATTTACTCACATGTTGGGCAGAAAGGGTTACAGTGACTGGGGTGTCACCAGTGGGGTTCCACAAGGCTCTGTCCTCTGCCCTGTGCTCTTCATTAATGACTTGGAGGCAGGACGGGAAGGGATACTAAGCAAGTCTGCAGGTGATGCAGAAGGGAGTTGTTGACTCCCTCGAAGGCAGAGAGGCCCTGCACAGAGACCTTGACAAATTACAGAACTGGGCAATCACTAACCATACGAAGTTCAGCAAGGGACAGTGCCAGATTCTGCACCTGGGTGTATGGAGAGACTCGTGAATGAGAAGCTGGAAAGCAACACTGGAAAGGGACCTGGGGTTCTGGTCACTGGAAAGTTGAATCTGAGTCAGCAGTGCCCTGGCAGCCAGGGGGGCCAGATGTGTTCTGGGGGACATCAGGCACATCAGGCCAGCCTCACCTCGAGTGCTGGGGGCAGTTTTGGGCACCACAATACAAAACTATTAAGCTATTAGAGAGTGTCTAAAAGGAAGGTGACAAAGATGGTAAAGGGCCTCGAGGGGAAGCCATATGAAGAGTGGCTGAGGTCACTTGTTCAGCCTGGAGGAGGCTGAGGGGAGACCTCATTGCAGTTACAACTTCCTCATGAAGGGAAGAGGAGAGGCAGACCCTGAGCTCTTCTCTGTGGGGACCAATGCTGAGGGAGTGGCCTGAAGTTGTGTCAGGGGAGGTTTAGGTTGGGTATTAGAAAAAGGTTCTTCACCCAGAGGGTGGCTGGGCACTGGGCTCCCCAGGGCAGTGGTCATAGCACCAAATCTGACAGTTCAAGGAATCTTTGGACAGTACACTCAGGCACATGGTGTGACTCTTGGGGTGTCCTGTGCAGGGCCAGGAGTTGGATTCAATGACCCTTGTGGGTCCCTTCCAACTCTGCTTATTTTGTGATTCCAAACTTGGTTAATGATATAAATTTGGTGCATTCACACTTTCAGTGCTGACCTCTGTTTTAACTTCACATATCAAGTGTTTCATAATCAGTAACATGAAAGTAGTCTTAATCCTAAGTGGGTATCATGCAGGGCGTGCACAATCCTTTTTGAGTACTGTGGCATAATTGACTACACATGGATGATATTTCTTCATTCACTGGTAATTTGGTTTGAGTCACCATACTATATTTCATAGTAATAGGAACCCTTCTGTAGAATTACATAGTTCAAGCCAAGATTTTATTAGATCTCTAAGCAGTTTAAGAACAAGACTTGCTAAAGGATTAATTGATGTACCATTGCAGCTACTGAAAATAGGAAAGAACTTGATGAGTCATACTAGGTACATACAGTAATACAAAAGTACTGTTTATTTTCAACATCAAAAAGTTACTTGTCTTTGGTTCTGTGACTTTAAAGTCAATATAAAACCTGTTCACCTTATCAAGTCTTAATGTAATGTCAAAAAGAACTAGTATAATACTTGTAAAACCCATCCTGAACACAGGCACTTCCCACTCCTGTTTATAAGCAAGTGCTATAAACAGCAACCTTCTGGCTGATTGTCTGTAAGAGGGAGCGAACTGTCTCTTCCAGCTCCACCAACTGCTTGGCTTTGTCTTCCAGAACTCTTTGATTGTTTTCATATGTATTTTCCAAATCTGTAGGCAAAGGAAGCGGAAGAATAGCTTAATTGGTGGTATTTTAATGCAGTGAAATGTAAATCATTATAGTTACAGATAAACTACTATTCAAATTTATTTCTATTGTGGAAGATACTCTAGGAAAAAACAACCCAAGATCAAACGAACAACCACCCAAAATGCAACAAAGGCTGGAATGGCATCTTTTTGTTTCCTTCGCATAGGGATGTAAAGGAACAAGGAAGTTATTTCCCGAAGGTGAAAATCCAAATGTATACTTTGAGGATTAAAATAATTGTCATTCTTTGCTCTATGGTGGCTTTTACAGAACAGTGAAATGTTTTGGCTTGTGATGATTAAGACTACTCAGTAAGTCACTGTAACTGTGCAGGAGTAGCAAAGAGGGGAAGAATGAGTTCCTGGCCTGGGAAGACCAGAAGGAAAATTTAATTCTGTCTCTGGTAGCAAGGGGCAGATTCAATCAACTTTGCCAACAGTACACATTTAATTAATCTGTAAACTGCAGCTCCTGTGTCCTGATTAGCTTTTGTTTTAAGAGCTTTCCAGGGTGGAGTGGGGGGAGTGCTGTTGGAAGATGGGGTCTTGCTGCAAAAGATGAGTCCTCATCCTGAACAGAGTAATTTTGTTCCTTCCCTTGGGTGGTTCTGGGTGCAGTAAGAGGTGCCATACCAGAAGTTTGTGTCTCATCTGTAAGTTTCAGTTTATTCTATAGAAATCTTTGCTTTAAAAGACTGTATTGTGTCGATAAGAATCAGGAAAGCAGATCAAGCCTCAGTAACAAATAAATACCTTCTCTTTTCCCCTTCTGCTGATAATAGCTGGTTTAACAGTGTGAAATTGCTTCATGTTCTGAGATGCCAAATTACCTCCTCAGAACAGCCTTACCTTTGAGCAGCTGGAGTTTGCTGTTTGCTTGAGCCAACAAGGCTTTAGCCTCATCTTGCAGCACACTTGCTTTCCTCCTGGCCTCGGCTGACTCCTCCGTTTTCTTGGCAATGAGCTCCTCCACAGTTCTGTACTTGCCACTCAGCTCGTTGTTGAGGACCTGTTCCGAATTCAAACACAAGATGGAGCTCATGCAAAGCCAATACAGCGGGAGTTGGCATTTCCTCCCTCTCTCCTTACTAATCCGAGTGCAAGGACAGACTTCGCTGGCAGCTCACTTAACAAAAGCAGAAACAGGTCAGGGTATTTCCTACTCCCTGTCCGAGACTAAGAGCTGTGGTGAAGACTCATCAGTTGCTCTTTTGCAGATCTGTGGTGCTTTTACAGCTTCAATACTGGCACTTGGCAGAGATTTATGGGATTCTCTAACTAATGGAAGCCATGGCCCCTACAACCACTGGAAAGCTACACGTGGCACTGCTCCTGGCTGAGTGGTTGCATCTGGGGAGGAATCCCTTGCTACCCTTTCAGTAACAAGAATTGAATGAGCTGCCCAGCTGTTGTTGGTGAAGGTGCTGGGAAAGTCATGAGATTGGTCTCGAAGTTGTGCTTTTTGTTGTGGGGTTAAGATTAAGAAGTCCTATGGCCCAACTAAATTGAACCATTAAGCAAGATAACAAACCACAGCAGCACTGTAATTCTCTTGTGTTTACTTGACAGCACCTGAAATACTACTTAGTGTTTGGATATTGTTGAGTTGATGGATAATGCAGCTCTCCTGTCAGAAAATGGCTCTCTGGAGACTGGTGGGCTAACTACAGACAAGAGATGAGAGCAATGAAACTTCCTTTGGCGGACTGGTCGATTGTTTCATTAATCAACATTCTTTTGCTATTAGGAAAGTGTGTAGCAAACATTGGGAGCAATGCCATATGGTCACACAGAAAATCTTGCATCTCTGGTATTTAGCAATTACTTCAGTTTTATGTTAAGATGATTCTTTTTCCTGTTGCTTGATTCTGTATATGCCAAATTCTGTTTTGTTTGTCCTGAATCTATGCTTGTCATAGAACCATAAATACTCTATACAAGTGAAAAAAAAATTACCTGTGACAGATAGTAAAGCTGAGGCACAGAAACTTATCTATGAAAGGCTGACAGGTTTCCTGCAGCTATTTCAGAACCTGAAAACTTCCCAATACATCTCTCTCTAAGGATCTGATATGAAAGTAAAAAGTAGCTATCTTTGGTAAGAGTGTAAATGTTGGAGTATTTTTTACCCACAGAATATGAGCAATAAATGTTATGGATCACATGTAGTCATTTATCTCCCTTTAGCCAAACCTGGGGGAGTTTTGCTGGCTTTTCTTCAGGATTGTTCCTGAGCTTCTCACCTTTTTGACTTCTTCAGCATTTTGTTTTGCACTGGTAATTTTGTCTTCTATATTTCCCACATTGTCTGAATTTGTAGCAGCTTTTTGCCTAAGGTCTTCAACACTCCTCTCTAGCTCAAACAGACGTAAGGTAGCATTGTTCAGTGTTTCTGCAGATGCTGCATTTTCAGATTCAATCTAAGAGAAAGGAGGATTAGAGTTAGACTTTTCAAAAGACAATGGATATAATACTAAACTTCCTCCATAAACCCTGCTCAACTAACTACTTTGTGTCCGCAGATCTGAGTTAAAAACAGTGGTTTAGTTTTGTTAAAAATGGCCCATTGCAGTCAGAGTGAAAAAGCTCACCGCTTGAGACTGGTACATATGGAAAAAACATTAAGGAACATGGTTTAAAAGTGTTTGATTGCATTATCCATGCAAGAGTTGATTAATCTGCTGACAAAACTTCAGACATTTGACTCCATCATGTGATAACGGACTTGTGAAGCTTCTAAACTGGCCTAGCTTCCTAAATACAGATAGCACTGTGGTTTCATGAGGGCTTTGAGATGAAGTCTGTGAATACTTTATCTGACAAGATAGCAGCTTTGAGATAAAGTCTGTGAGTATTTTATCTGACAAGATTGCAGCATTTGGCACTTCAGCATTTGTTGATTTTAGTCTGGTGCTGCAGTGGTGGATGACACTGAGCACACCAATACGCAGCCAGTGTGGCTGACAGGTGTGGCTTGCCAGGGGTGTTGTCAGACCTGCTGTGTTAGAGGGCTACAGTCCTGCTCATTTAACTTGGCTGGTGCAGGTTATGGGGTGAGAAAAGCTTTATGGTGTTTTTTTATTATTTTTAAATTATATTTTTATATGTTTTTTTATTGTCTAGTAGGGTTTGTTCATGAGCAAATAGTCCCCTAGCACCTGTCACACTCACTCAAAAGTTGATGTGAAGGCAGGAATGGTTTAGATGCATTTGAACTGCAGCCTCTGCTTTGCAGTACCCAAGAACTTTCCCTAGACAGGCTCATATCAGTTTCTAAGCATCAGACTTGGTGCTGTTTCTATTACTTTAAGAAATATTCACAAAGAACTCACTGAAGTCAGCAGGTCTTGAGTTCCTTTAATATCTTCATCAGCTTGTTTGATGGCTTTTTCAGCTGCATTTTGAGCTTTTTCAGCTTCTTCCAGTGCTGCTTTCACCATGTCTGCAGTGACTTTAACATCTGTCGCACCTTTGCTGTGGAGCAAGACTCTGTTAATGCTAAGAATGCTATTTCTTTGGAAATGGAAAAAGAACATATGCTGCAATGGGCTGGCTTTGCCCCTTAACTGAAGGAATGAGAATTTACATCAGGGAAAGTTAAACTGCATTTTCTGATACAATGAGATGAACCAGGGCTGCATACCTCGCTCTTTTAGCTTCCTCCAGTAGCATTTCTGCTCTGGCAATGTCTCCAGCACTCTGCTGCAGAATGACCTCAACATCAGAAAGGCTTTCTACACGCTCACGAATATCTTCTGTCAGGGCCTGCAGCTGCTGGGGAGTGCTTGGCATCTCCATGTTCAGCACTTCATTAGCCACTGCCTCAATGCTATCCAGGTCAGCGCTGTCTTCTAGCAGATGGACACAAATGACAAAGATGTGAGTAAAAGCTTCCCTGTGTCACATCTCAACACTCAAATTCTTATTCAGCTGCTTCCTTAAGAAGGAAAATAATGGGAAAATTTCCTCCCCTAGATTTATGGAAAATCAAGGTGTTAAACCTACTTCCCGAGTGAAACTTCCCTCTCAGGAGAGGCACAGCAGGTGTATAAGCCCTGCTGGCATAGCTCTCTTGGAAGCCATTTGAAGATCTTGGTGCTCAGCTGCACCACTCTGGGGAGCCCACGGAGAACAAAACCAACAACTGCATGTAGATGTATCTGTGCTCCCAGCAGAGTCAACCCTGAGCAAACAGGCAAGGAATGGGCTGCTGGCAATCAAGGCTCTCATTTAACCTCTACCTGCTTTCTTACAAAGAGAGAAATGCAGTTTCTGACTTCCTTCTCCTTTAACACTACTTTGTCTTTGTAGCCAGAACTTGCAGATATACTTGGCAAGTATGGCAGTACAACAGCCTCAGCTGAAATGCACACAAGAACATGTCACAGTTTGCTCTCCCTTTCTTATTATCTTGGTTTTCTCTTAGTTTTTCTCATGTTTCCAGATTTCATCATACGCACTGTCTGTCTGGGGGAGGTGGGGGTAATGATGACAAGTATTGCACTAACCCTTGGAAGGTAATAAAGATGTAAAGCTAGTTTTCACAAACCCAGAATTAAAATATAATTAAATGTAAGGTTCTTACGCATTAGGAAGTCTCTAATCTGTTTAATAAGATTTCTCAGATCTTCATTGCTTCTGTCCACTTGTTCTTTCGTAGCATTGGTTTTGAGCAAAACTGCTTGTGCATTTTGTTTTGCTTCATCTGCTCTCTGTTTTGCCTCAGAAACCTAAAGAGAGGAAAATGGAAGGCTTGCTTGCTTATCTTCTTATGCTTTAGGGCTTGTTTTAAAACAATTCATCTGGAGTCAGAAGTAATAGCAACAAGGAATGCTTTTTCTCATAAAACTCACAGAACACTTGCAAGCTGGCCCTGATCCATACCACCAGTGCTAGTTTAAACAACTCAGGCTGATGTTTAGTTATCCATGAAGCTTCACTTTAGCAAGCTCCCTTTCTGAAGATATTTACAAGCATGATGAAGTTACACAACTCAAAAGAACTATTTGCTGCAGAAAACCAGCACATACTTTGTCAATTAGTGCCTGTGTTACACCAGAAAGATTTTTTTTTTCTTTTTTACTATCTTAACAATTGATTTGGCATATTACCATTCTGGAGAGTTGCTCAACTTCTGCTAATGCGCTGAGGATGTCTCTGTCAAAATCCATGGCCTTCTGCCAGGCGTTGTGAGCCACGGTCACCAGCCCATCACAGCCAGGGCCCCCACATTTCTTCTTTCCCTCCTCTGTTCGACAGTTCAGACCCCCACACTCGGACTCACAGGAGGCTCCTGGGGCAGTACCACACGTCTGCAGGGACACAGCAGACAAGGGAACCAGTCACATTCTGATTTCCAGTGCTAGGCTGCATGGGGGCTGGAGTAGGACACTGTTCTACCACAAAATTTCAGAGCAAAATTTTTTTAAGAAGTGAAAGTATTTGTATCAGCAACATTGCACTGATAATTATCCACTACTTGGTCAATTGTTTGGTAATGAAATAACACAGGAGCTGGTTTAACCAGAAGGAAAATTAGAAAATTCCCCATCCTTGTGAGGTTCTTTCACCTTTTCACGTCCTCCCCCCACTCTCTTTTTGCCAAATGATAGTCACTAATGCAGGTTTTGCAGCCAAAAAACCTCCCTGGGAAAACCTAGGGGCTGAGCCAAGTTAGCTGCAGCTGTCTCCTGTGAAATGTAAATGAGTCCCTCTTACCTGTCTGGCAGGTAACCCAGCAGTAGCTAGAAAGCAGAAAGATATGTGTGTGTGTGTGTGATGATTACACCTCCAAGCAACTCAGTATTTACAGCCTTGATAATCATCTACCCAAGATTTTCTGTCCTCAAGAACAGTCAGGGCAGGAATGTAGGGGAAGGGAAACTAAACAAAAAGACTTCTCTTTCTTCCCTCCAGAGAAAAAAGGAGGGCTGAGAGTGGGAGGGATGACTAGTTGTAAAGGACAAGGGACAATCAGTGTGTGAAGAACTTGCTCTTTACCACAGGCCTGGCCTGCCCAGGGGAGTTAATGAGCACTGCCCTGCAGCCTGCCTTCACCCGGGGTTGTTCAGGGATTGTTCACTGAATGCAGCTGCCAACTTCAAAGAGAAACTGAGGGAACACCCAGCCTCTCCCAAGAAAAAGCCATACTTAATCATATTTACAGATGAGCAGGCACCTTCAACAGAGAAAATGCCCTTTTGACTCCAGCTCCCTGTAAGTTCTGCTTTGTCTCAAGCAGGAGGATGAGTGTGGGATGATGCTGAGGCCCGAGGTGTGAGCAGAAGCCTGGCTGGGTGCTGTACAGGCACAGAGTGTACCCGATGGAGCTGCAGAAGGGAAGGGGGGGAGCCTAGGGGAAAGCAAGCTCTGAACTCAGGATAGGCTGAAGAGGATGGCTCTCAGCCCAGCAGATTTGCCACACTTTTCTGCACGTGGGAACTCTGTCCCTAGCAAAGAACATTGGATTAGAACAGGGATGATGCAAAAATAGGTGCTCTGTTTGGGCTGGGAGGAAGACCAACATGAAAGCCAGTGGTCTCAGAGCCCACCAGTTAACTCAACCAAGCAAGATGCATTTTTCATGAACCAACCACACATCTCACACTGTCACGTCCTACATTTTCTCCCAGCCCATCACTTCATCACAAACCCAACTGTATTTTTGCTCTGGTTTTATCCCAGTGATTCTCAGCCATGTACCTTCTCAGCCACCTCGGAGAGATCCAGGCTCTGCAGCTTCCCAGCGAGTTCATCCAGGAGGCGTGACTGCTCCTCTTGTCTAGCCTTGAACTGGGCCTCCTTCTCATTGATTAAGTCTTCCACTTCCTGTCGTGTTTGCGCCGACAGCTCCATGGCACTATCGGGATCAACAGTGGAGGCATTGACCCTCTCCTCTGCCTCCAGGGACATCTGGAAATACTTGGTGATACTATCCAAGGCTCCTGCAGAAATCAGAGGGAGCTGATGAGAACTCTGTTAAGTAACCCGAAGTAACATGTATTATAGATGTTAGCGGATGACACATCAGGGTTAGTGATATATCACACCACATTAAATGGAACACTGGCCTTGGCAGCTGTGCTCACTGCCATTGCAAGGATGACAGAATTCAGCCTGTTGTAGAAAAAGAAATTTGCTTTTTTGCTTGGTGGACAGTGTGTCAAGCTAGACTTTGAAGTTAAGCCTTTCTCTGACCCTAGTGACTGAATTCTGCTTGCCCTAAGGGCAAAGGGAGATATGGCCTTTTAAGGTTTTTTAGGGGAACAGTCTGTTTTCTAAGGATTCCCTTATCCCATTAATTCTTATTGCTTGCCCTGGGATGTCTGGCTTATGGAGTCACTGCTTGGAAACTGGTCAGAGCTTTCCTAAGAAACAACTGCTTGATGAAAGAAGCTGATTTATGGAACTGTTGATTTTGGACAACTCCTGGAGAGGCCTTGTGTGGGTGTGAGGGACCCTATGGGGGTGGCTATACTCTGCACCTAGGGGCACCTTTCCTTTGCAGAATGCCAAAAGTCAGGGACTCCCCTGTTCTACATGCTATTCGCCCCATTCTGCAATGGAAACAATCTCAGACTTCCTGTAAAACAGGAAATTTGTAAGAAAAATTAAAAAATACTTTCTTTGAAGTCAGCTTTCCAAGTTTCCAAGTAATTTGGTGACATTCCTCTTCCTCCAGCAAATTTTGATTCTTGGCCCATTTCAGTGTGCTGATGGACACGCAAGGCTTGGGTGGCTCAGAAGAACTGGGCCATTTACCATGAGCTCTTTTTTTCCACCCAGAAACAGCAATTTAACAGACTGGGGGAGCAAGGGGGATGTCCAGGCATGTCTTGAAATCTGTGGTGCACTTTCTTCTGTTGTGTCTCATCTACAATGTGCTCAGCAAGACACTTTAAGACGATTCTGTGCCCCAAGTATTTGAACCAGCTTTGCAATGTGCAGAGTAAGAGAGACAGGGTGAGGGGGCAAAAATTCCTGCTGCATCAGCAACTCTGCTAATGCACAGAAAGAACCTATCCCTGAAGAACTGTGTTTTATTACAAGTTAGAAGATTAATCTGGTACTTAAACCCATGCACTAATTAAATCTTTGGCCACCCTGCTGCTTTCTCCCCCTCCCTGTGACACTTACCACGAACATCAGAGATTTTGATGAACTCTAGCTGCTCTGCAAGTTCTTTCACAACATGGTCGAGACTTTTGGCATCTGTCTCCAGCGCACTCAGGTCCGTGTCTGTGCTATTGCTCTTTGCTGCTAAGGCTGATAGGTTTTCTTCTATGTCAGCTATCTTGACTGTAACATCTGCTGTCAGCTTTCTGTAAAACAGGCACAGGACTCAACATGGGGAGGAGGAAGGGTCATATGCCTCATACTGCACTGAAGAGTGGTGGCTAGAGATGTACCCAGCTTCTCCCATGGCAGGACCTGTCCTCCCTCAGTGGAGCTCCAAGTGATTTGTAACAACATGCCAACCTAGAATACTGTTGTTTCCCTTATTACAAAAAACTACTTTTTAATCTACAGCACATTTATAAACCCAAAGCGCCAAATTGCTCAGAAAACAGCTGCTTTGTGTAAGATTAACTGGAGGCAGATTCCAGAGGGCTGGTGTAATGCTCTTGTATCATGGCAACTGCATAGGTCAGAGTTGACTACTATGATCCATACATAATTTGCTTCCCATCCCACACAGCTCAAATGTAGTTTTGATTACTACGAGCTCATCGGACAGATTTGAACTTCAGGGAGCAGGGAGGGGGGAGCATTAGTTTTAACACAATGGATTCTTTAAACTCTTCTGTAAAGATCCTTCCTCATCAGGGTTTTGAAGGAAAACCTCCTGCTCTAAGCATTCACTCAGTGAGCCATGGAGCAGGCTTTAGCTAGTGGGATAACCCTAAAAGGAAAAGTGAGTATTACATGTCAAGGCTGCTGTGGAACAGAAGTGGGCATAGGAAGCTATTCCCATCCATGGTGATCCCATCAAGCTCAGCATTTCCTCATTCTGAAAGAATCAAGGCAGTGTTTAAGATCTAAGATCAATTTACAGCTCTCTCAATAGCCCAACAGTCTGATGTTTTCCAGGACTCCTCCAAAGCCCAGTACTTTTCTACACAGCCAGAGAGGAGCAAGAACAGATACACATAAGGTATGTTAGGGAAAAGCAGCTCCTCAGCTGCTCTGGCCTCCCTCAATACCCACAGAGTCCAGAAGCAGCAGCAACCCCTAGCTCTCCAGCAGGAGGGAGGGGAGCTGTAGGACACAAGCTATTCCTAATTGAGACATTTGTGCTTTAATCCTTGCCCCTTTGCTTTGTGCAGCTCTCTTTATAATGCACAAGCAAGTTGGAGCAGTTGCAGACAGGGCTAGAAAGCCTCTGTAATCCTACTTAATGTAAGACTGCCCCATCTCCAGACTACCATCTTTTGTATGCTTAGCCCTAAAAGAAAATAGAAGGCTCCTACCCTGAGGAAAATGGAAACAATCCTTATTATAAGGATTATAAGCACCTTGTTATAAGGTGCTTCCCCCCACACATGCTCAGAGTGCGGAAAGGAGCCCAAGTTTCCAACTCATCAGCTACACGCGGAAATCCAGGAATTTAATCTCTCCCCCTCTTCATTCTCTCACATAATAGCAGTGTTTGTCCTTTGCCCTGGGGCAGCACAAGGCAAGCATGAGTGGCTCCCTGGTAATTAGCTGCCTGGAGAGCAGCAGGAGCGGGACAACCCCAGCCCAGCACGTGGCAGCTGCACCGCTCCTGGCTGCCCTGGCCGGGTTTCTGCTCCTGGAATGGGCACTCAGTGCCAGTGCTCAGCATGGCGAGGTGCTCCAGCAGCCCAGGAGCTGCAGCACCCTCACCCAGCCAGAGTGGGCTGGGCTCACAGTGCCCTCAGTCCAGCATGGGGATATCTGTCACCCACATAAATCCCAGCTCACTGAACTCCCACTCCTTCCCACAACGGGCCATGTAACTACAACTGTACTCACTCTGCTTCCTCAAAGAGATTCCCAATGTTCTTCAGGGGCTCAGCTGCTGGATTTTGAGCGATGATGGTTTTAATTTCAGTGAGCTTCTCCTCCAGCGTGTTGAGCGTCTTCTGGTATGGGCCAGTGACTCCAGTGATTTTGAGGGTATTGGCCCTGTCCAAGAACTGCTGGGTCCTATTAGCCAGCTCACTGATGATCACGTCCCAGAGGGCAAAGCACTGGTGGCATGGCACGCAGTCAGGGAAGAAGCCTGAGTAGCCCCGGGAGCACTTGTCACAGCGCAGCCCTTCCACCCCCTCATTGCAGATGCACTGCCCAGTGGCACGGTCACACTGCGGGGTCTGGATGCCACGAGGGTTGCAATCACATGCTGGGAGGAGAAAAAGGCACATGTGAAGGCCAAAGAGAGGGAAATGACTGTGATGTTGGCAGCGTGGTGAAGTGGTGAAATGAATACAGACGTGATCAGTGTCTGAGTTATAAAAAGCTAATTATGGATGTATCACTTGTGGATGGAGGATGCAAGTGTGAATGAGAAAGGGGAGAGAGATGGGGAAATAACTCTAGGGGAGACCAGGATTTGCACATCTTGGAAACAGGAGCTATAGTGGATCAAGGATGGACACCACTTGTTCTAATGTTCAGATGTCAACTGGACAGCAACCGAGAACAAAGATTCCAGTTTCTCTCCTGCAGTGAAGAGTGAATGGAGCAAGGCTCTTGGAGCAGGAAAAAAAATGGCAGGCAGGCACATAGAGGGTTTAATAGCAAACCATGAGTGAAAAAGGAAAATTGAACTAGGAACAACCATTTACTGTGAGGAATCCTGCAGATCAAAACCCAACCACATTCCCCTGCACCTCCCACACACAGCATACCAAAAGGAGGTAACAGATCACACAGCACTTGGTTAAGTGGAGCAGCTCTCTTTCATAAGTCACTGTGGGTGCTAAAAACTGAACTGGCTTTCAAGAACAGGACACATCTATGGAGCAAAAGCGTCTGTGAGATCTTCTAGGCAGAGGTACAGGGACTGGCTCAGAACATGCTCCTGCCATGGACAGTGGGAAAACACTCACAGCACACACTGAGGAGCCTGGCACTAAGCTGACATTTTGGGTATATAGAAAATCAGAAAAAATATGGTAGGTAAAAGTAGAATAGAAAAAAGAATGTGGTCATGGGCAGCCCTGTTGTGTTTGAGGTGTTAATGACCAACAGCCTACACGCTGTTTGTCACCCTCAAGTGGGAATGAGGACACTTAACAGATTTATGAATTTTTAAAAATTATTTCACACTTCGAGCACCAGCTAGGGAGTTAGTATTCAGACCTTCCTGAAATGCACTTCTTTGGCACTAACCCAGGGCAGAGAGAAGTTACTCAATTAACTTGGTGATGCACTGTCACTGCTGGAAGCACAGCCATGCTTTGCACACAATAACTCTATCAGGAGAAGCGTTTCCATGCAGCGAGGCTGCCACTTGACCTCAATTACACAGGAGGCAGCAGCAGCAGAGGACACCACCAACACGCAAAGCTTTTCATAAAGAGATGGCAGCAAACAACAAAAAGAGGCTTTGAAAATATGCCCATCATCTACCTATCATTATGGCAGAGTGCACCCGAAGCAGGTCAAGCACATGCTCCTTAAACAGGAAAACCTGAGAACACCCCCCACTTACACATCCATTTACTAGGCATTCTCAAAGGAGGTTAAATGGCTCAGAAGGGCCCATAAATCAATTCACACACCCAAAGCAATTGCCCCCTTCTAAATAGGGCAAAACACAAAGCTGTTTTCAAGACTGTACATTGTTTGCTTCAGTGCCAGAACACAGTGGTGGTCTTCAGTTCAAAAATTACACAAAGAGCCTCAGCAGAACAAATCGCTCCTCAACAAAACGACTTTCTTGTACAATGTGAATATGATAGGCAAGAGACAAAAATAACTTCTGCTGCCTGCACAATTGAGCAAAACGGTCCTTTGTTCTTTGAATTATACCCTGACACAAGAGATTGTTTTTACTTTACATCGAAAGTGCTTAAGTAGTCAACCCACCATGGAATATGCTCCCTGCAGGCAAACCGTTGAGTTCCTGTTTGAAGGTCAGTTAACCCTTCTGTCAACTAATAAGGCACTTGGTATAATGATGAATTGTCCAAATTCCTCTGTATAGAAAGAGGCTAAATGGCATGTGGTTTTTCTCAAAGATCCTGAGGTCTGATCAAGTTACATGAATACTTGCTGCTGGCAAATCAGATCACTCTATTTACTTGTGGATTTAAAGGGCTTAATGTGAAAAAAAAAAAACCAACCTAACCCCCCCATGTTGGTAATGCTACTCCTGAATACCTGCAAGTTCAGGAAAAGCAGATGACATGGCTTTAGTAGCATTTACATGGCAAAGTGGATTCCAAAATCTCTGGAACCAGAAAATGCTAAGGAAGAAGAGAAAATAATTTAGGTACTAACATACTGTTTGCAAAGTGAAAAGCCAAACTCTGCAGCTGCCTGTTGGGGGATGATAAGAGCAAAGAAGTAATTTCTTCCAAATGCAGCACAGCAGTTGGAAGAATCCAGTCCTACAAAACCCCCAAACCAAGCTTTGCAGGGCCATGAGAAAATTGTACAAGACAGCTAGAAACATTACTGTGTGTTATTTCTTCATTTTAAGATATTTTTATCAAGCCCAGAAGCAATCCTGGCTCTGAATTACCTCAGTCCCCTGAATGAAATGGATATAAAATGGCTTTCAAAAGTGCTGGTTTCATATTGCTCTTCTCTTTCTCCATGATCTTCCCAAGACATTAACCATACACAGGATCATGCCAGCTTTCACCCCTAACCACTTCTAGTGGATAAATCCTGTACCTTGTGCCCTGGACACCACCACCAGGCATTTTACACCCCAGCAAGGAGCATGTCCAAGGCCACTGAAGAAGAGCACCTTCCCCCTTTGTGCCATGGTGGGGATCAAACCCTCCACTCACTTCAGTTGTGGCCAGTTCACAAGAGAAGGAAAGCAAGCTCAAGCCAAGACCATGTAAAGCCTTCTAGGTAGTGCGGAGCACCTTGAACACTGCAGTCCAGCAGGCAAATAGCTCAGTGCCAGCTTTCGCCTCTGCCTCAGGCAATGCCTGCCTGCCAAGAACCTGCTGGCTTCAGCCTCTTTGACTGAAGGGCACAAATTCATCCTAAAGGAAAAAAGCAGAGTGACAGTGGCAGGATGTATGTGAAAGGAGGACCTCCAAACTGGCACAGACTGGAAAAGACTGGCACAGGACTGGCAAACAGCTCATGCAAGAACTACTGAGTTCCACATCCATCATTCATGATGGTAGGTGCACATGCACCAAAAGGATTCCGTGACATTCAATTATCACTGCCAATGAACTGGGATGTGAATACCAGAGATATTTTGATTCCTATCACCTGTTAGAGCAAACACTATGTCAGAATGACCCAGCACATCATGCCCTATATAATGTTTGACCAAAGCACCACACCATCACTTCTAGCCAGAGCAGAGTTCTTGTTCCTCCACACCTCCTTTATTATGTCCTACTATTCCTGTAGCCATTTTGTGACTCAGAAGCAGTCCCGTACTGAGACTGCTGCTACAGCAGTTTTGCTTCTCCTGTACCCTAACAGGCTAACTCAAACACAACCTTCAAAGCATTGCTTTGCTCAGGAGATCTTGGCTCCAACCAGCATGCTCCTAAGTCTGATGTAAGACCTGAGTAATACAACACGTCCAGTGTCCGCACACATCTGGTTAATCTGAACTTTTTCAAGAACAAGAAACACACAGGCACATCTAGGGATGCAGAAGTGTTTCAGATGTGGCTCTGTAGCTATCAATAGCTTTATACTCTACTGATCATAGTATATGTTGTATAGGGAAAGACAAAGTTCTGTGAAGCCCTTTTATGTGGCTTCCCTATGCTTTCATGACAAGAAATTGGGAAAGTAGCTCATTTTGCACTGCAAAATATCTTGAGTTTACTTCAAGATACTTGGATGCCTTGACCACTTTCGAGCTGGAAATGTCTTCAAGACAAATGGTTGATTACTCTCCCTTCATGCAGACAGATGGCCCAAAGCCAAGGTAAAGGGCTGAAAGTTAATGCAGACACTGCTGCTTGCACTGAAGATCAGTGTTAGACAGGCTTCAAATCTGTAAGCAGAGCAGGACATTGCAGTACCTCCCATGGAAAACATAGTGGAGGAAAAGAAGTCTTTTGAAATTGTTGGCCAAAGATTTAAGGGTTTTCAAAGGAGCATTTACTAAATGAAACAATAGGTTTCTGTTTTGAAATGTCATTTTGGAACTGGGCGTATTGTTTTCTTTAATTGAGTGTGTAACTCAATCAGCAATTCTTCTGTGGCATACTTCAACTTCAGTGAAATCATATTTTTGACAGCAAAAGTTTTAGCCAAATTCTTCAGTCAGGATCTGCTGATTAACAGATTATGAGTATAAAGGATGGTAGCTGTGTCTGTTTACAAATGCATGTGCACGTATGTGCACGCACACACTGAATATCCATAGGTAATTTTTGTATCACCTTCATCAGTGCATTTCTCCTCCTCCTTTTTCCAGATCCTAAAGATACAAGTAACACTCAAACATGTATATCAAATGCAGTCATGCAAAGACCCAAGAGGAGAAATCTAAAAGCAAGTAACTAGCTTGAGAGGTTTGCTTTAAGCTCAGAAGGATCTATGAATCACTTTATCTTTCACCTACTCTGACAGCTCTGCTATCTTTTCCTCTGATTTTAAACATTTAGAACTCACTTCCATTTAACCTATTGTAATTCAATATGCAGCATATTTGCACATCACTTAATTTAAACTCGGGTGTGTCAGAACACTTGATACTACAGCAGAGGTGATAGAAGGGATACTGAATGGGCTGTATGAAGATCAGTATCAGTGTTCA
This sequence comes from Eopsaltria australis, assembly GCA_034509425.1. Classification (NCBI taxonomy): domain Eukaryota; kingdom Metazoa; phylum Chordata; class Aves; order Passeriformes; family Petroicidae; genus Eopsaltria; species Eopsaltria australis. Next base: position 59,700 of record JAVTVJ010001341.1, on the reverse strand, counting down.
ATCCTTTACTGAAAGATGCCAGGAACAAACAATTGTTGTACATCATCCTACGCCAAATAGAAATAATTTTTCCAGAAATATTTTCTTTAATGCTAGAGACTGAGGGCGGTGAGCATCAAATGTTTAACTCCTCTGCAGAAAAAACACAAAGGTTTTGTTCAAACATGATTTCCTGGCATCATTTCCCAGTGGTAGTGAGGCACTGTGATAAGAAAACCATTCAGCAATTTGTAGGGTTGAAAGTTTTGCAGAGCCAGCAAATTTCTTCTGAATAATCAGCTATTGATTCAAGTTACCCTGCAAGTACAGTGCTAACTCCTTGGCATTATGATTTTCAGTAGGAATGTTAAGATAAGATCCCAGCCTAAAATTACTAGAGTTGTGCTACATCTTAACATGCTAGCAGACCATGCCAAAAGGATAGTTTTCTGGGAACAATCAATATACATTACAATTTTTTATGACCCTAGGTCAATTAAAATGATGAAACTCAAAGTGAAAATTGTATTTTCTTCACTATAGAATTTGTCTGACTTCCTTTAGACACTTCTTATGGAAGGAAACAAGACATCTGGCAGTCTTCTCTCAACACCAAAAACACCTCCTATAAAAGCAGCCTATGTGACTAGTTTAAGACCCAGGTGTCAAATTTTAAGACTGCAAAACTTATTGTTAAATGGCAATAGGGTAATTTTCAGTGAACAGCTGTTTCTTCACCAGCCACATCACAAAGACTAAAAACTGAGAAAAACAACATTCTTGTCAACCTATGTAGTGTTTATTTAACGAAAAACATTACTTTTTTTTCATTGTAGTTCAATTAAATTTTGTTATTTTACGATAGGACTTGATACTCCTGTCCAACACAGGACATGCTTCCTGTGAAGGGGCTATAGCAACACCACCTAACTTCCAATCTCACAAAGTACCTCCTACTAACTGCACTCTGGTCTGCTTGTTCAATTTATTACAACAGTAATGACACTAAAATTGTCATCTCCTTTGTATTAGATGAAACAAACTTTAAGTATCTACTGTGCAAAGGCATTGTTTGAGCTGCATCTGCAGCCACTCCAGATCTCAGGAGCCCGGAGCCTTCTGCTGGAGACGGCTTTGTGGGTTGAAGCTGGTGCAGAACTCAGCATGCCGAGTCCTGCACTTTGGTTGCCAGGCTTTGGAAAAGCTCCAGCAGAATGCCTGGGAGACCTGAATTTTATGAACTCTGTAGTGCTATTATTTACTACCTTAGGAAGGATTTTTATGCACACACACACGTTCATGCGCAGGCTCACGCGGAGCTGCAGACAGCTCGAGGCTGGAGAAATGGCAGAAGATTCCTGCCGAGGGGCTGGCACTGCCCCCAGAGCAGGCAAAGCTCACAGCACAGCTCCTGCCCACTGTAACCCTCCCAGGGACCTGCATTGAGGCCAAGAGAGAAATGCTGGGCTCTTCCCCATCCTCTATGCCTCTGCTGTGCTTGTTCCAGGCATTATGTCAAATTCAGTGTTGAGTTTTTTCAAGGCACAGGGAGTAAGCAGTCTCTGCAAACCCAGCCCACAGGCTCTCTCTGGTGTGGAGTTCCCAATGGACATTTGTGGGTGCTGAAGTGCACCCACTGCTGTGGGCTCAAGATGCTGTCCAAGCACAGGCACCCACCTCAGCCTGCCCCAATGGTGTGGTGCCAGTGTGATCTCTGTGGACACGAAGAGAGATATTAATGACACTTCCTCTCCACAGCAGGGGGCACAGACTGTAAATCAAAGCACCCAGATCACATACAAAAACCTGGCTTCTGATTTGCCATCTTTGATTTTACCCAGGTTCCTAGAAAAGATGTCACAAGCAGCAGCTGGCAACAGGGAAGGCAGGGAAGAGTGCCCTAGAGCCTAGTTTCCAGTGGAGTGTACTGGGACCCTGGGCCACATCCACAACTCTCTGCTGCTGCAACTGCCTGAGAACCCGTGGAGAGCTGCAGCCCCCAGCCTGTCCTAGATGGGCCGTTTTGCACACCTCCACACAGCTATGTTCAGAATTTATTTGCAGGCACTTGGGGTTTTTTAGTCTTGTACAGGCTGTCAAAGCAACATGAGCAGTATGGTCCCTATTTCTCATCAGCTTGTGTTTCTCCATGTCAACAACCTGAAGACCTCTCATGAAGAGATCACACCTCACTGTCCTTGGAGTAATTGATTCACCCTGTGGTCTCCAGAGCAGAAGCCACGTGCCCTAGAGAGTGGAGGATCCTACGCTGGAGTCCTTGGGAGTGATATCCACATCTCTGCATCAGCTTGGTGAAGACTGTGTCAATACTCACATGGGTCAGAGTTTTTGCTCTTCCCCATCCAGACTGGTTTCTATTTTGCTCCTGAATGCAGCACAAAATGTGGCCATACTGGCTGTTGGGCCAGCAAGAACACGCCAGGTGGCAAATGCCATGGCAGGAGTCCACATGTTCCCTGCAACTGGAGCAGATGTCTTTGTGACAAAGCCTTGTGTCAGTTCCAGCTTCACTTTGGCTGCAGGCCAGATCTCAGCTATTTTCCAAGGACACTGCTCAGCAGCTCCTTAAATGGCACAGTTTTCCAGTTTGCCTGCAACCTGCTTACCCCTGAGAACTGCTACCTGCCCACGCAGCAGCTGCATGTCTGCCAGCCTGAACATCACCACTCACTCCCTGGAGCTAAATGAGGGCTGAGAAGTTGATTGTCTCTTTGCCAAGAAAAGACAGGAGACAGGCAGGAGGCACTGACCCCACCACAGCGAGGATACAGCACCCAGCTGGATGTGTTCCACGAGCGAGCACACGCTTGGAGCCTGTCCAGAGCATCACACCACAGGCTGCCACTGCTCAGCCCTGGGCAGCAGCTCTCCCCACCTGCCACAGAGACCTCCTGTTGTATGTAATCACAAAGCAAAATCTGCCTTTCCACCTGAGTGAGTCTCCTCTATCACTAGGGCACAGAAGGGATGGCAGGCTGGAAGGGGAGTGTAGATCTTGCACGGTAAAAACAGGCTCTGAAGAATATATTCTCTCTTTAGTTCAGAAACATTAAAACAGGTTTTCACATGTTCAAGAGACAGCTGAAACTCCACGAGAGACCAGAAATGCGGTATGCTGCAAAAGCCTGCTGATAAGGTATGCAGATGGACTCCATCAATAAATCCTGATGGAGACAACTGATACCAAGAGACAATCCCTGCCCTGGAGCCAGCAGGGTCAGCACACCCCTTACCATGTCAGAACACACACAGCCTCTCAAAAGGCAGCCTTTCCCCCAAGAAACCCAATATGTACTCAGGAACTGGGACAATTCCCCAATCCTTTCATCTGCTGCAGTAACCAAGTAGCTGTGACCTGCCTATCTACCAAGATAATGGGCTCTAAGGTATCTCTATCGTAAAGGATTTATTAAAGACCACAGCAAGCACATTCCTCCCTGCAGGAAAAAATACCTTAATCTATTGCAAACCCTCCTGGCAAAGACTCCTATTTGAACAGATCAGACATACAAGTTTGTTCTGGTCTGGACAATGTTTGAAGTTTCTTTTCCAGCTAATGAACAGACTTGTTTATAATGAAAGGACAGAGGCCATACAGTTTTCTAAACAACCCACTTCATGGTGCTCTGTTTTGCAGCATGTAACTATGGCTAACCCACTGCATGGTCTCTGCTTTCTCCTTTATTTTCATCTGAAATACAAGGAAAGTCTCCTACTGAATAAAAAACCTTATATATTCAGGGCCAGTCTCTGTAAACAGCCACAAGAGACAGCGGTCTTCAGCTACATACAAATGAAAGGCAAAGGAAATTAGTTTCCAGACCAACTCTCAAACACAAATGGTTGTGATATGTTTTCTTATCATGCTGGCTTACCTGACAGCATTGCAACCTTACCCTTAAGGAAGAGTTGCTTCTGAACAGAGAGATTTCTTTCTAAATAAAGGTCACACAAGACAAACACACACAAGCACAGGGCTGGGCTCCTGCCACACGTCCCATCCCACAAGGCACCAAAACCCCAGGGCACACCCCACCATGCCTTCTTCCCTCTTTTCCAAGGCTCGAATGGGCTGCTCCTGGCAGGGGTGACGCAGTGAACAGGGCTGTGAGGGCGTGCCCAGCCACACTGACATTTCTAAAAGGAGCAGGTGGAGCAGGCAGCAGGGCTGGACTCACCTAAGCACTCCACAGCTGGGTCACCCCAGAAGAGCTCCTGGCACTCCCGGCAGGTCCGGCCTCCGAAGCCTGGCATGCAGTGGCACTGCCCTGTGAACTGCCAAAACCAAAAACCAAACCCATGAGGAGACGTGAGCCCCTGAGCAGCTCAACCCTGCAGCAGAGCAGAGGCAAAGCCTCGGGCACACGCCGTGCTTGCTCACCTCGTTGCAGGCGGGGCCGAGGGAGCGCGCGGGGTCGCAGTCGCAGCGCTCGCAGCCGGTGCCGCTGGCCAGGCGCCACGTGTGGGGGGCACAGCGGTCACACGTCTGCCCCACCACGTTCGGGAGGCAGCGGCACTGCCCCGTGGCCGCCTCGCAGCGGCAGCTCTCCAAGCCCTCACAGTCCTCCCGCACGGTGCCCAGGTAGTTGCAGACACACTCTGTGAGGGAAAGAGCAAGGCACCTCCATGCCAACCTGCCCCCCAGCACCACACTGCCCCGACCTCACATCGAGTTTATTCTCCAAGCCCGCAGAGCTGTGGGCAGGTGCTGGCATGTCCCAATGCCAGTGGCTATGCGTGGCTAACCCAGCACTGAGTGACACCTGCCACTGCCCAAGAGCCCTCCTCATGTCCCAAGCTGGCCACCTCTCCAGCTTCTGCCCCAGCATACAGAAGGCCACAGGAGTCCCTCATTCAAGAAGCCCTGCCCTTCCTGCTCTTCTTTCCTCCAAGCCCAAGTCTGCCCAGCTCTTGTCAGTCAGCTACGGTGGCAGATCTGCTGCAGTGGCCAATGGCATGCTCTCCCATTCAGCAACCCACCTGTCCTGTTGGGCTGTGCCTGATGCCACAGGGGAGGTGGATCTGCCTCCCCACCACCCACTTCAACTTCCTGCTATGGCCCTCATTCCCGCTGCCCAAACACACCTGCAGGGATCTGGTGTAAACAAAAGCCAAACCCTCCTGCTACCACCTTATCTCTGGAGAAGAGATAAACAGAGAGGTATCAAAAGGGTAAGAAGACCCCCTCCTGCAAAATCCTCCTCCTTTCAGCAAATGTAAATGCTGTCTCTGTCCTCCCTCTCAAATGTAAAAGGCCCCCCTCCTGGCCAGAAGCCCCACCCAGCCCCAGGGCAGCTGCAGGCAATTCCAGCTGAATGAATAAGGTTTTCCCTCCACCCCAAATGGCCCCAGGTAAAAAGCGTGTAGGTGTCCACTGCTGCCCCCAACAAGGCTGGTGCCGAGGCTCATGCCTCCCACTCACTTCTGCAGTCCTGCTGCAGGGCACTCCCGTAGTAGCCCTCTCTGCAGAGGTGGCAGTTTTCACCCTCGGTGTGGTACAGGCACTTGAGGCACGCTCCGGTCCTCTTGTCGCAGGCCTCCGGGTCAGTGGTGTCGATGTTGTTGTTGCACTGGCACGGCTGGCAGGCGCCGCCAACCTCATCGGGGCTCCCAAAGAAGCCAGACGCACATTCATCACATCGACTGCCTGTTTGAACAAACAGGCACAGTGGGAATGGCCATCACAGCTCCCTGCTGTGCAGCCCCAAAATCAGTAAGGCAATAAACACCATTAATGGGGGGCATTAACTCCATCATGCTTAAAGAAACAGAGACAGCACTTGGTGAGACCATGGCAACTTGGTGCAGAGCATGGATGGTACTATCCAAGGCACCAAGGCATGCTGCTCATCCCCTTGGTTCCAGTGCTGTCCTGTCCACCCCCTGCTGAGCACTGGTCACCCCTCACCACACTGCTGGAGATGAGGTTCATGGTTGTGCTGGCATCACCTGCACGAGCCGCTTTGCGCTGGCACCTTCCAAGTGAGGCGACCGCCAGCAACAACCCACTGATGCTGGTGTTGTGGTCACATTTAACCCACACGAACATAGAACAGAGCCTCTCACTGAGAGGTTCAACCCAAGCAGCCACCCCTCCATACACCCACCAAGTACCTATGTATCCCACGCTACAGACACACACGACTTGCAGTGTGACTGGATCCTGGTAACAGCCACTGGCAAACTGGCGTCCACTCTCAGGGCCGTCAGGGCAAGGGCAGGGGCGGCAGTGGTCACCTGATCCCAGGATGGGGTCTCCGTAGTAGCCAGCCTGGCACCTGCACAACAGGGTACACAGCATGCAGGGACTGCAGGCAAACACACTGCAGCCTTGCTGTAACTAAGCTCAGATTTTATACCACTGAGAAGAAGCAAAGGGTAGAAACATCCTTATGGCTCTCCCTTACCACTCACACCCCTAGCAGCTGTGTCCACAGACACAAATCTGTCTGGTCTACACTAGTGTAAGAGCAGGAGACCCAAGGTTGGATGTCAACCCTGCCACTGCAAGGTCTCTCAGAAGGCTTGCAAATGCTGGCTAAAGGCCTGGGGTCCAGCAACGTGCTCTTGGTCACTTATGCAGGCACTGCTGTGAGTGCAAGGGTGCAGGCAGGGAAGAGCAGATTCCCACCCCCATCAATCTCCAGGACCACAAGTGCTGCTCTGATTCCTGGGATCCAGGAACTTCCCCTGTGGCTTTGCATCTGCCTGAGCACTAGCACCAGAGGGGAACAGCTGCTGCACCCACCCTGCTGAGGGGAAGGAGGGGGGCCAGGGAAAGGGCACGTGTGCCATACCTCTCACAGTTGTGTCCAGCTGTGTGGTCCCGGCAGCTCAGGCACTCCCCGGTGTAGGGGTTGCAGTCATCAGCATGGCCATTGCAGTGGCAGGGCTGGCAGCTGGGGAAGCCCCAGAAGCTGGGCAGGCAGCGGTCGCACTGCCGCCCGTACACCCCAGGGAAGCAGTGGCACTGGCCCATTTCCACATCACAGAAGGCGTTGTAAGAGCCTCGGACATGGCACTCGCATGCTGCAAGGAGAGAGGGAGAGGGGCTGAGTTTCCATGACAAGCCATAAACTCAGGGCCCCAAACCACAGCACAGCCCAGAGCCAAGGGTTTAACTTACGTCGGCATCCACTTGGCCCAAACCCAAAGGTGCCAGGGGCGCATCTGTCGCACTGTCTTCCAACAACGTTGGGACGACACTGGCACTGCCCTCCATTGGGGTCGCACACTGAACTCAGGGAGCCCTGGGGGTCACACTGGCAAGCTGAGCAGAGAAAAACACTGGAGAGTGAGCACCGTGGCAAAGGGCATGAATCCCCTGCCTCATCCTACATACAGGCCTTCCTCATGCAAGCTGCTCTGGAGCCATCCAGGTCCCAGGCACAGTTTACCCTACAAGTAGATGGTTACGTACATAGCGCAGTCTCATGCAGTAGTGCAGAAATGCTGAATATTATGTTCTTGCAGACATCTGTCATGGGAGTTTTCACAACACTCCTGCTGTTTTCCAAACACCGGTATCTTTGGAAAGTTTCCCAAGCACTGTTCGTGACCACGTCTTCGCCTGAGCCTCCCACTGTGAATATGTCCAGCGATTTGCAGTATGGCATGAGAACAAGCTACAAAACGATTTTACAATGACAAAGTGTCACTACTTACAAATAGCCTCCGCCAAAATTATGAAAATTCAATATTGTCCCAGTTTCTGGGATAAAAAAAGCAAAACAGTCAGGCAGAATTTGGAAGGGAAATGACAGCATTTCTCTAGTCTTGATGGAATACCTCTAGTATCTGAAAAATTCTTACCAAATCTACCAAACTCTATCCATTCTAAAGAAAAAGATTGACACTGATATTCATGACCTACATGACACACATTAGACTCCCCAAAGAAACTACAGGACTGTAGACTAGCTGCAGTCCTGTAAAATACCTCAAAAACCTCTTAGCAGAAAACCAGCTCACATATTTGGAGGAACTTTTGAAGAAACCTATGCTGCATTACATTGTTCAGCTGAAATCTGACTTCAGCTGTAAGGAACAATGCTGCAAAATACCACTTGGAATTTACACAGACATATGCCAGAGGAGATGCAAACTTCCAGGCTTTTAAGGGCATCCCTAAAGTAAATTCTGCTCACAGAGTCAATGAGTGTGTAGGGGTTCTCTGTCTCTGTATCCACGGAGGAGTACTGGGGCAGCTCCAGGCGGATGGTGTAATTCAGCCCCTTCTCGAAGCACACGGGCCGTGGGAGAACGACATATCTGAGTGAGGAACAGGAAACAATCCTTACTTCAAACGTACGGCACCATAAAGCGTTTCAGGTGCCCCTAAAAAGCAATCAAGATAATGGAAAGCAGCCAAGTCCCAAGAGAACAAAAGCTGTGATGTGAGAGAGGCAGTTTGGAGGCTTGCGGAAGTCAGAACCGGAAAAGGTTATCAGCAAGGTAAAGAGTCAAACCAATGTTCACTCACAGGCTGTGCAAACATCTCCCCCTCCCTCTACTCAGTGAACAAACCATATCAGAAAATGAGAATAAACTTAAAAGCTTTGAGTCTACAGACACACTACTAAACATGTTTTTATAACCCACTGGAAATTAATTTTCACTCATTTTCATAGAGGTTACAGCAAACTGAAAATGTGACATTATTGTACTTCAATTCTTAAATCATTTTTTCTCTCCTTTTGCCCATCCAGTTTCACCAACCTGGATCCAGGTGACAGTGAGACCACTTGATTATCATCATCAGGAACTGTGTTGCCACATCGGCTGCCTGTGGGAATCTTGCCTGGGCGTGAGACATTGATCACAGCTTTTTCCCACTGATCAGGCAACTAGGAAAAAAAGGCTCATCAGTCTCAAGTAATAATCATAAACTACTGGAAGCATCCAGAGCTCAGGCCAGGAAAAGCATGGGCACAGGAAGGATAGAGCTGCAGCATCCGTGGGGCATCTACCAGCTGCAGATGTGGGCTGAGAGCAAGGAGCAGGTGGCCAGCAGCCCCATCTGCATCATGGCATCACCAGGGGGTTTGGTGACTTCCTCTCCCCTCACCTCTGGGTCCTGCATCTGAGTATTCACTGCAGTTAGTTGCTGCCAAACTTTAGGCAAGGAGATGGAGGGATTTTTCTCTTTCCCTTCACTCCGCAAATTACCAAAGCCAACTGCTTGCAAACCCTTGGCTGCAGGCATTCAACATCCAAGAAGGGCAATTTGCTTCCTAAGGTGCACCATGCCCATCTGGCCAATAACAACTTTATAGTCTAATCTGTCCTGATGGGTCTTGTCACTTTTTAATTTGCTCATTAAACAGGTTCTGAAACAATGTAATAGTGAAAAAAACTCTAAAGTAAGTAGTACTAGAAATAGTCAACATCATTTTGGATTTTCACACATCTCAAACATTTAACTGAGCATCTCTCCTTGTCTGAGCCCTGAAGACTCCTGGAAGTGCCAGGCTCATGTCAGGGTTAGGGACAGCCAGCACCTGCTGGGAGGCAGCACTGCCTGTACTCACAGACCCACCTGCGGCTCGTAGCGGATCAGAACATCATACTCCATGGAGTAGGGGATGTTGTCAACGTGGAATTCCAGGTATGCCCCCTCAGGAACTCTCACAAATCCTATGCCTGTCCATGATGGTGTGCGGTCTGGCGTGTACTGGCGCTCTATTATGTTCACTCCCTACAAAACAGAGAACAGATATTTCAATACTGATCCATTAAATCTGCAAGCCCCACAGGGATACATGAAGTGCGGGACTGTGTTGATGGATGATTTCTGGATTGCAGTATCCACTGTTTGCAACCCAGACAACACAAATTCTCTTTTACATCCATACATGTGCACACCATTGCCCTTTCACGTAGCAACACAACAAATGCAAGAGAGATAAAGCAAAAGAAGACTGCACAACTCTTCATTTATTTCTCTGTTATGGTGCAGAATTAAATTAAAAAACTTGCTGTGAGTAACTAATTCACCAGCTATGCCATCTCATTCACCATACAGATTTCCACATTTTGTGGCAGTAGGATTTACTGCAGTGGCACATCACTGTTCCATTAACCACCCAAGCCCGAGTGCTAATTGCTTCCTGACTAAACCAGGCTGTTTCAAACCAAACCACTGCTCAAAATAACATTTGAAAAGCAGACCATGGCTTCAATGAGCAGGGTGTCACTAAAGAACAGAGATTCTAACCATCGATAGATATTTAATAGCCAAATCAACACATGGTCACCCTTTTCAGTCTGAGGTATCAGGTTTTTATCTGTTTTTTATATAAAGCAAAGAAGACGAAAAAGGTAACGGAAAACAGAAACATGGTGCTCAATTTCCTGTTTCAAATGTATCTGTATCCACAAATAGTTCTCTCCATAGAACAACATCCTGTGCATTTCTAAGGAAGTTGCTTCAGTAGAAAGGGATAAAATGCAAGGAAATGTCTCCATATATACGTATCACTTCAGGATGTCCCCTCATGTATTCTCACACTCTTTGAATAGAGCTTGGCTATCAGTTATTACCCTCTGGCTTTGTACAAAGATCAGAGCTCCACAGAAAGGATGGCAGGCAGGATGTGAGCAAGGGCGTGCAGCTGTGAGGAGCACACGGGCTTGGCACTGCCTGTCAATCCTTGCAACTCTGTGCCACTGCATTTTGTCTTGTGTTGGGCCCCTACCTGGGAATTCTATTCTATGTTTTACAGAATGGGAGTTTTATTCTATGATCAGATTTGTGAGAAAGCTTTTCAATATTGGCGTTTTTAAAAATCGTTTCTTCTGAAGGTTTCCAAAGGCAAACCAGCAGCACATCCCCTTGCTCTGCTTGGCAAGGTGGGTTTTGTGCTGGGCTCCTCCATCCCTGAGCCTTGGAAGGGCCTCGGGTACCACCTCTCCAGGTGGGCAGACACAAATGCACCTACAACCCTGTGCCAGCTCATGTGCCCTCTGCTGTGGTACAACTTCTGCTCTGTGCTGTCTTCTCTTTCTGCAGTTATCTTAGAGCAAAAATCCTCTGCCTTGACTGAAACTGCAAAGTGGCTGCATTTTGCTCAAAATAAATAAATTAGGGCACCAAGTGCCCTGATTGCAGGCAGACAAGGATCCGCTGCTTTAGAGAAACCATTATTTCCATCTCCCTGACTCCTTGCTGGAGGCAAGAGTGATTGATGTAATTACCTAGCTGCTGTTAATGAATTGAAAACAAGGCTATGTAATAGGCAACAGAAAGGGCCAGAGACCCTGTTGTACCATGCCAGCAGGCAAAACAAGCTAGAGGCAACCTCGCTCACAAAAAGTTTTTGCACAATCAACTATGGTTTTAGTCACTAATAAAAGAAATACTAGTGATGTACGGAAACTATAAAAGCTGTAGCAATGTGCTTAAATGTGTGCTTTGTTCACTCCCAGTTTCAGCAGCACCAAAGAGAAGAGCCAGTGTGTGTGTCCCACCTCTCCTGAGATAAGAGAAGTGGATGTGGTGGGTACACACACAGTGGGGTACAGAGAGGGGTGGTGACAGAAAACTAACTGTACAGTCATGATCAAAAAAACAGGTTTAAAAAGAAAATTGCAATTCCTCCCCTCCAATTACTCCATTATTTTCTGATACGAAGATTGAAAAGCTACAGGTTAATGGCTTTCTGATACATTTCAGTTTCATGTTTTCCACATTTTAATTGCAAAACTCCCAGGGTATAAAAAACACTTCCAAGAGCCAACTAGTGAAACAACTTTCCCACAGCTCTCCAGACACTCCAGACCACTAAAACTGCTACTCACGGGACCCAAGTCGGCTTCCTCCGCCTCGTAGATGTAATGATCAAGTGAAATGAAGTAATAGCCAGGCTCCACCTGGTTGCACTGACGTCCAAACATGTGGGGCCGGCATTCACACTGGCCAGATTCGCTTGAGCAGCTAAAATGGAAGAGCAATGAATTTACAACAGATCTTGGCTATGCTGAGACAGTGTTAGAGCTATCTTCCACTCTGACATTTTAAGTGACACAGGAGGAGAAGCACTGCTGAACACAGCTCAAGGAGATGCTCCTGGACTCTGCTGCTGGGCCACCTGCACTACTAACATGGCAGCACAGTCCCAGGTACAGACCTGGCTCAACCCAACAATCACTTGCCAAAACAACATCTAGGCTCAGGCTGGAAGCCAGCATGGACCAGGGACCATTTCCACTAGGCAGTTCACAGTAGTTTCCTCTGTTAGGATGGCAAGAGGATTACATGTCATGGATGCAGGGGTTCCCTGGCAGAGAGGAGTTCTGGGTGCCTCACTTGCTACCAGACGTAGCCAAGAGGCACATCTGCCCTGAAAGCCAAGGGCAACCTTTGGCTCCAAGCTTGCAAGCCACACAGGCAGCGTACCTGTTTGTATGGTCTCAGGCAAGAACATGCATGACCCTACATGCCCCGGGATGATGAGCTGCTCTTACTTGCTGCAGAGCAAGGTCAGCATCAGCAGCTACACACAGGAGAAAACCACCCCTGGCGTCTTTTAGAGTAGGACAGACACAACCAGTGACACGGGGCAGTCAGGGCCGTCCCCAGAAAGTCTGTCCAGAGTGACACACAGATCTCCACTTCTTTCATAATGACCCATTTTCTTTACTCAATACCACTCTACCCCCAAACTGCCTCTGACTGTTTTATTGTCCCCAGAGTGTCTGCGCTGCATCATGAAGAGCCCTTGAGCACGCTGCAATTTTGCACGCACCCTATCACAGTTTTTCCAAGGAATGTTTTTTGGTCCACCAAAATACACTCTTTCTTTAAATCTGAGCGGGATTTAAAAACATTTTCTAAAGGTAAATGCCTCTGGTTTCCATGAACCATCTCCAGGTTCCTCAAGCCTTGAGACAAAGAGTGATTTTTAACTTGAACTGTTTTTGAAGTTGCAGAGATTCACTTAAATGTTCGCTTTGAGATGCCAGAAGTGCCTTAGCTGTCCCAGAGGAGGAGCTGGGAAGTTTCCCCTCCGGGGAGACAATAACTCCACCACCTGGGTTACACCACAGGGATGAATTCTGGACAAGGCACAGCATCCCACACCCTGAGTGGGAGCCAGAAGGCAGCAACTCAGCAGCTGAGGAGAGGAGCCCCGAGGAGGGCAAAGCTCCCCCTTCCTGATGACGTGAGAGAGCAAAGTCAGGAGCCAGAGCTGGGCTTTGCGGCTCTCCTGTGGTCAGAGGAAAGCACAGCTGCTGCCTGCCCGTGCCAGGACGCTGCACGTCCCCTCCCCACATGGTTTTGCAATCGCCGGGCTCTGTGCATGGGAAACAGGCTGGGCCATGGTTGGGCTGTTACCCCAAAGCCCTGGAAGCAGCTGCGCTGGGGGAGCTGCTATGAACTGTGTGGTGCAACCCATCTGTGTGCAGGGAGCAAGCACGGGGGAGTAAATAATCCCTAACATCCACACTGCTGTCTGCCAAGGGCTAATAATTCACTCGGGAGCAGACAGGAGAGACGGCCTGTGGGACATTCCCACGGCAATCCCTGGTGCAGATGGGTGTCCGTAGGCTGTGATGACCTATGGGAGTCACACCAAGACCAGTCCCACACTCCCCCAGTGTGTCCCACAGGCTCCAGTGGGAAACAGTTCCTTGACTCCCTTGGGAAACTTCTGTGTCTTTAGACAAAAGCATGACATTTCAAAGGGTTTGTGGAAGGAAGGGGAGAGGGGGGAATAAAAAAGCAAAAGAACATGCTGCTGTTGACAAGCCAGCGGTTGGACACACACCTAGCACACAGAGAACTGCTGTGATCAGAGGAACAATCTAGCTACCCAGCACCCCACTGACAGGGCATCTAAGCCATGACTTTCCATGCTGATACCAATGGATGCATATTCAAAACCTACTTCCAGGTCCACACCCCACCCTATGCAGCACCACAGGGGCAACAGAGCAGTAGTGTGCAGCTAGCATGCTTCCCTCAGCACTAGTGGGCAGAGAGACTGGCCAAAGGGCGATTTGGGAGCAAAGCAAGAATAGCCTGTCCATGTCCCTGCCTGAATCCTGCTCTAATCCTGTAAGAGCAAAGCTCTGACATGGACCATACCCCAGGTTATGGCATAGCTAAATCCACATCTGAAAGACATGGATGCCTCTGTCACCCTTGCTGCAATCAAGACCTACCACCTTCTGAAGCAGAAAGATGGGTATCAAACATCCTCCCCCAGAGCACATTGAGCCCTGGATGTTGTGGTTGCAACAACATGAAACTGGGTGACCAGTTACAGGAGAGTAACTGGGCTGAGACTCACTTGTTGTTCAGCGCTCCTCCCTGGTCGCAGTCGCACGGCCGGCATCCATCCATGTCATTGCTCAGGCCCCAGTGCTCAGGCTGCAGGGGAAAACATCACCAGCACTGTAACCTGGAGCAGCCTTAGCTCCATCTAACCCAAAAGCACATTTGTAACTCTCAGCACAAGCTATCCCAGACTGCCCCACAACCCATGAATCCTGCTCCCCTGGTTGTCGATCTACACCCACACGCACCAACACTCCTACCTCCTACCTGACCATTTCAAGGGCAACAGAACCACACAGGGGGCACTGGGTATTCATGTAGAGCACTGCCCTTGCAGGGCTGCTACTCTGCAACTTGCTTGCTGGATAGACAGACAGACTTGTTTGGTTTTTCCATGCAGTTCACTGCTAGATAAGAGCTTCTCAGTGTTTGTACAAACACATCCAGTTATCTGACAGTGTGTTTCTATAACACTCCAGCACGCATAAACATTACGTGGAAATGTATGTGTATGAATTAATCCCTGCCTAAAATAATGACCTGTTTAGAAAGCAATTTTTTTGGTAACACTGTTTCCCTGACCATTTCATCTTTCACCCCAGCACTGACTTCAGCAGAACTGCCCTAGTTCTCTCACTTTCAGAGCAACTGCAGGCATCCTAATGTCTCACTCCTTATGGTGCAGGAATTACTCTGGGTGCTCCTGTCTGCCTTGACATGCATCCCAGCTCCCCAAAACACAGCACACTTCACAGCTCCTGACATCCCAAGGTGCCCTCTCCAGCCTGAATGCCAGGCATGGGCTACTAGGCAGCCAGACACAGCGGCTTGCTCCATGCTTCCCACACCCCAGCCTCCCTCACACCAGTGTCTCCTAATTTATTGTACAGTGAACTACTTGCCAGACATTGATTGCACTGCTTTCCTGTCACCAGACGCTTACAATAGCAGTTTCCTGTCTCCGAATCACAAGGATTCCCCCCGGGGTGGGTACCCAGAGGATTACACGCACAAGCTAGATTGGGAAATACAAACAGGCAGGTCAAAAGCAGGATTGGAGTCATGTTTTAGACAGTGTTCAAGTCAAATATATACACTAAAGTTTTCTCTGAGTTCCCCACTACAAAAATGAATTTCACTCTTTGCCCATCCCAGTAAAACTTCCCTGGCCTAGAGACTTACAATTGAAAAGAAATAAGGAGAATTATGCTATTTCCACTGAACGCACTAGAAGGATCAGATGGTGAGCTACATTTTAAGGGCTGGTGGACTCCAAGCTACAGCAAATCTACAGTAATGTTTTTCCTTTAGACAAAACATGAAAAAAAGGAAAAAAACCCATCCCACAAACCAACTTCTCCCGGCACTAGCAGCTCCTCAAAGAGCTTTTGATCACACATAAAGGAACATATGTTTTTACTCACACTGACAGCCTGCTGGGTCATCAGCACTCAGGCCATAGAAACCTTCTTTGCAGATGTCACAACGCTCCCCCTCGACAAACAATTTACAGCGGCACTGTCCCGCAATGAGGCCGGTGGAGAAATCGGTGTAGCGGTCACAGATCCCACCATTTTGGGAGCCAGCTGGGTCACAGTTGCAAGCTAAGAAGGAAGCATCGCATGTGTTTCATTAACTGCTACAAAATTAAAGGCCAAGTCTCATCTCACACTGAATTATTGAAACTCAGCTGCTGTGTGGAAAGACTGTCATTCCTGCAAGTATTGGACGTAATGTGGGTTGGACACACAGGGACCAGGTGAATGTCCAGATTCTCCAAGAGAAAACAAAACCCAGCCAGGCTCACTCATGACCTCCAAGACAATCACCTTGTTCAGGGATCCCAAGGCCATTCCCACCCGGCGGTGTGGGGCTGCACTTACGCTCGCAGACGTCGGGGTCCCGCAGGTCTCTCTCGGGGTGCTGGAAGTAGAAGGGCTTGCACTGCTCGCAGTTGCGTCCCATGGTGTTGTGCTGGCAGTCGTCACACACGCCCCCGCTGGTGTTCCCCGTCGTCATGTACACAGCCATGTCAAAGTGGCACTGGCTGGAGTGCCCATTGCAGTTGCACTCTGTGACAAAGACAAAAAGCAAAGTAAGAGCCCTGGGGGAAGTGCAGCTCTGCAGAAAAGACACACCGGTGTCAACCAAAGACCATGAAGGATTTTACACGCAAGTTCCCAAGTAACAGCATGTAACACTCACGGCATCCAGTTCTGCATTTTACTCCAACTCACTTTTGCATGCATTACTGTTGCGACCTTCAGCGGGGCGCCAGGGTAAGTCATGGTAGAAATCCAAACACTGCTCACAGTTTAATCCTTTCGTATTATGTCTGCACATGCAGTGACCATGAACCTGTAATTGAAAAAAAAAAAGAGAAAAAAAAGAATAAAAATAAAGTGGTTATAAAATAAAAAGGAAAAAAACCCAAGCCATTCTACAGTAAATGCAAAATAAAGCTAGTACATAACGGACATATACTTTTGAAGACTTTAATCCATGTAACTGCATTTAGAAAGGCATAAAGGGCCATAGGAATGTCCTTCACCTGCCCAGGTGTCCTCATACAAATTTGTCCTTCTTTCCTTACTGGAAGTAGTGCCTGAATAAATGCTTTCAGAAATAAACAAGGAGAGAACAGTTCCAGCCCAATAATCACAGAAGCCTCTTGGAACTAAAAGTTAGCTGTTTATGAGCTGTTAATTAGCTATTAACATGCATCTATTTATATCAGCACCTGGCCTACTGCCCTCTTCCCAGCCCTGCCTTGGTTCTCAAAGCAAAGATAACATCCAGTTTGGATGGTGTTTATGCATCAGCCCCAAGCTTTGCCTTTGCCTTGTGTGATGAACAAGCACCAAGCAGATCAACAGTGGCTGTGTGACAGCTGCTGCCACAGACCACTGGCACTACCAGCACTGTAGCCATGATGTTAAAGGCAAAGCTTGTGTGGAGACACTGACTCAAACACAGGGCAATGGAGCATACCTGGCTCCATGGCATCCTGCAGCCCTGGACACCCACACAACTGTCCCACATGCTTCCACATCTCCAACCAGTTAATAACTCACCCATTAACAGGGTGCTATTACTGCTTGTCACACAAAAATCACGGGGAAAAGCAGACCCCGGAAGGGATTTGGCACTCGTGCAGCAGCATACCATGGAGGCAATCAGGGCTTTCCTTCGGGGCCTGTGTTTATTAGGGCTACAACCTCCACTTCTCAGCTGGTAACGACTGATACAAACACAGGTTATGTTTGATTCACAGGTGTTTCAGCCTTTGATGCCTCTCTTCCACTTCAATTTCAAGGTAACCAAGTCAACTCATACATCGGTCTCTGACCTAATAAGGTTACACTCCCTTTCTTCATTCCTACTTTTCAATTTCATCAGCTCTTTAACACAATTAGAAAAGGAATGTAAAAACAATTATCACCTAATCTGAGATCAGTGTTTGATTAACACCAATAATGACAGATGTGTTTGCCAAGGAGGAATAATTATAACAGTTTTGTTGTTTGAAATCAAGCACGTAGAGGTGACGAACAGAGTGTCATCTTTACAGTTGCATTCAAATCACTTAAAAGAGGCACAGAGAAAAAGAGTTTGATGCAGAAAAGTGTGGATATTTACCATTCCTTCCACTTCCTCATCCAAGCCCTCCACGGGTGCACACTCACTGGCGTGTCCGTAGCAGAAGCAGTTCCCGCGCACCACCATGTCGTAGATGGCATAGTAGTACTTTTCTCGGATCTCCATCCTGGAGTCCAGCAGGTTATCTCCCAGCGTGTGCAGCTTCACAAATTTGACTCTCAGATTTGTGATCTTTAATAGGTCTGCAGGGGACACACACCAAAAATCCCTAAACAGCGAGCCCACTTTGGAATTATTTACCAGATATTATATTGAATGGGAAGAAGCCATGAGTGACTTCCTAAGCAAGCTTCCTATGGGCAGAGCAGATCAGATTTAATTTCAACACCTACACATCACTTCATACTCCTCAAATTAAAAAAAAAAAAAAGAAATAACATTATTTTACTACAGGTTGACAGCTGTATAAGTAAGTTTAAGCATGATTTAAAATAATGGTGTATTTCATTACAGACATGCACAGGCACATACACAAATGTGTAAGGCAAGCAGAAAAGCACCACCTACAAGACACTGGTTCTTTGGGGTTTTAAAATATAAGAGGGGCAAGGACTTGATAATAAGAAACTGCTGCCAAGTGGACCAGGAGCCATGAGAGTTACGAGGCTTTTGGAAAAAGTCTTAGCTGGAAACAAAGACAAATAATTCTTCTTTTGTATACGCCCAACTCTCCTAGCAAATATAATTACTTACATTTTGTGGAAAAAAGCAACACCCCATCACTGACCAAACACAAAGAAGTTCCTGAGGAATAATCCATGGGAATACAGTATTGCAGTAATTAATACCATCTACATGTTTACTTTGATATTCTCATTCCTGTGTAATTTCTTATAGCCTTGAACTAGGCATGAAAAAGCACTTCAAACCCATGAAAGCAGCTTCTCCTTTAAAATGTTGAGTAAAGAAAAAAACCAACATTCATAGCAACCAGCAGACACTCCTCTACTTCACATATTTCCTTTTGCTCCAGGTAGCTTTACACTGAGGGACATGAACCCCACCTGAGAACGCATAATAAATCAGAGGTC
This sequence comes from Eopsaltria australis, assembly GCA_034509425.1. Taxonomy (NCBI): domain Eukaryota; kingdom Metazoa; phylum Chordata; class Aves; order Passeriformes; family Petroicidae; genus Eopsaltria; species Eopsaltria australis. The sequence continues at coordinate 40,728 of JAVTVJ010001341.1, read as the reverse complement.
AGCTTAAGGCCAAGCACTGCAGTTCCCTCAGGCCAAACGCCCCACACGGCTTCTCTTTGAGCCAGGCTGAGCAACAGATCTCTCCACTTCTGCATTCATGGATTGCCATGACCATGCACAAACACTACAGCAAGTTGTGGTTTATGGCCACATCTGTGTGGCCCAGCCATGCAGTGCTACCATGGCCAATTGTTCCAAAGTCACGACTTTGTTCCGAAAAATAAAACACGACCCCATTGATTTTAGCTAGGACTGTACAATGAAGTAAGTACCTTTGCTTTATCTGTTTATTTGCTTCCGAAAACTGTACAATTACAGGATCACATTCCAAGGTTTCTCTAGGCAACTGCATGTATTTTGGGCAAAGGGGGGGGTCTTTAATGAAAATAAATCCCTGATCAATTAAGAAAAGGACCAAATCCAATGAAGTGTGTAAGAGCAATCCCTTGAGTTCACAACACTGATCTTTATTTCCCAGCACATCACTGTCTGAATCAGGAAAAGGAGCCCTACACAAAGGTATTCATATGACTTCAAAACTGCTCTTGGGGCTAATGCATGACTTTGTTTGTGGATTACTGGTTTTTGTAAGCAAGTCAGTACTGAAATGCTTTCCAATCAGCCTGAAAGGTAACTGCATACATACTCTGAATCCTTGGACTGTATGGATCTTCAATTCGAAAAGCAGGATCTAGAACACGATATATTACCTAGAGGAAAAATCAAACAATGAAAGGTTCGGCCTCAAAAATAAGAGAATCTGAATTTGTAAAGAAAAGGTCTACACAATAAACATATTGGAAAAAAAGTCTCTGACCTCTCCCTCTGTTGAAGGTTCAATGTCAGAGTATCGGGAATCACAAATTATATCATCCACTTTCTTCATGGGTCCAGTTGAAATCCCAGGAAATGAGCTCTCACAGTCATATGCAAAATACCTGTAAACTTGCCAAGTCTCTCCAAAGTCAGACGATCTTTCAATCAACATTGCAGCAGGACGGAATGTCTAATAGTAAGAAAAACAAGAGATTTCATTTGGTTAATTATTACTTGCATTTACATTGAGTCTTATTGGTGTGAGCAATTCACATGTCTGGATTTTAATCTTTCTCCTGCACTGACTATTTCCAATATGTGGAAATACTAGAAATACTTTTCTGATGATATTTCACTTTCTTCTCAGACGCAGATACGTGAAATAACACACATCAAACCATAGACTAGCTGTCTTCAAAAGATGGCACTCAGTAGCCAAGTGCTTAAACACACTTAAAATAAACAAGAAAACTTTTAAGTTTTTTTGTATTCCAAACCCTTTCTGAAAAGTGGGGGGTAAAATGAGGCTTTACAGAGACAAAAGGATTTTTTCCCATAGCTTGTCGAAAGCAGCAGAGCCTTCTTCCTTGCGATACCTCTTCATCCGATCTTTTACAAGGGACCTAATGGGCTTCCTCTCCTGCTGTGGGCAGCAGAAGGCCACTGCCAGAGCTTCCCATCGAGCTCTGATGCCCAGAAGTTACTGCTCCGCAGGCACTTCTGATGCTCAGAGAAGCCCCAGCATTTTCTACCTCTGTTTGCCTGACCACATGACCTTTAGCAGCATCTCTGATGTTCAGTGCCAGCTGTCCTCTGTGCTGCCTTAAGAAAACCTTCTTTAAGGAGATTGAGAGGTCCAGCTTCCTCCACTCACACTGCATTTGACTCCCCCAGTCCCCAGTGACCCTCCTCCAGCTGGCCCTGCCCAGACTCTGGCAGGCTGCATTTGCTTCACATAAACCAGTGTCCCTTTTACCTACATGTATTCAACTCTAGAACAACAAACTAATGAAATTTTGAAAAGATTTTTAATCCCTCTGACCTAAAAAAAATAGTATTTTCGTTTTTGTGCTGCCTTTTAAAAACCAGATGTTAATTTAACACTGGCTTGTACCTATCAAGAAATGCCAACAATCTCTTCCTTAGTTTTATGTATCCAGAGGAGGACCTCCCAGAGCCAAGTACAAAAGCATTTCAGTCACAGCTGGAAAGAAATTTTCTCTCCGCTTCCCGGCTGAAAATATCACCCAACTTAGAGACTAGTATCTCACCCAACAAAAAAATTTAGCAACCCAGAAGTAAGGCAGCTCAAGTGTCTACCACACAAAGTCCACAAAGCATCACTAAAACTATCTTTTCCCTGCACTCTTCCTCCTGATGGCAGACCAAGCCCCAGCACTGGGGTACAATGGCTGCAGCATCCACATCATGTCAGGGGTCTTCTGGGGGTCCCTCACTGCTGGCTTCAGTAGAAATGGCCACCTTTCACCTCAGCCACCACTTTAAGGCACAGAAGAGAAATCCTAGTCGACGCCACAGGAAAGAGGAACCAGCTGTCCTAGAAAGCTGATGCGTAAAAATGAAGAGATTAATTTGTCCACATGGGAAGAGCATTTAGGATGTACAGGACGTAATCTACCATTCCAAGACATCTGTTTGTAAAAAAACAAAGACACTTTGTGTCCAGATGTTCCTTCTTCCTGAAGACCTTTCCATTTGCCAAACAAAAACTGATATCAAGGCCAACTTTTTTCAGGAAAGAAACCCTTGCTACTATATGATTTAACTAACCATCTTCTAGAATACAACCACCAGAGACACACCAACACAAAACCCAGCTTCACCATGACTCCTTCTGCAGCCTCACTGGAGTTCAAACACAAGTCTCAGCCTTTCTGTATAACTTCAGCACTGGTTGGCAGCTCCAAAAAATTCAGGCCAAACAGGTCAGACAAAGCCCAAATCCCAAATATCAAATAGATGTGAAGGACTGTAAGACCTCTCATTTCCTCACATTTTAGGGTTCAAGGTAAGGCTGTGGCTTCCTTACCTTGAAGGTCATAATTAGATGAGTGAAATGAAACTCAGCCTCCAGGTCCAGCTGGATAGTAACATTTTCCAAACCTGCACGGGCAAAGAAAAGGTGTTCAGCAAACAAGGATACCTGCCGGTCTCTACATCTAAATTTTGCCGAAGCTCTTCACTCTGTTGGCACAGAGACTATTTTCTTTACCATTTGGCTCTGTTGTGAAAAAGGAATATGATGGTTTAGTGCATGCCTGAGGTACAGGGGGAGACACCAAGAACCTGCTGAAGAGTATCACACATGGGATTCCTGTGTGTGATCAGCACCATTGAGCCTGCAGTGCTATCTGAGACTGAGAATTGTGGCTGGAAATGCTGGATTTGGGGCAAGGACAGGACCACCATGGGCTGGGTCTTGGTACCAAAGCCCCCAGTACAGCCGGGAGTGCTGAGCCCAGACCTGTGTGGTGGCCCCAGGCTGTTCTCCCACACCACAGCCTCTCTGGCAGCAGCAGCAGCAGCACAAGCTTCTGCAGCCCTAACACCCCCAGCCTCACTGACATCTGGTGGGGGCCTTTTCCCACCATTTTTCACTCACTCTGGACTCTCCTGCCCACAAGAGCTCCTTTACAATCTGGGTTTTGAGACACTCCTAAAGCAACTATCACAGCTCTGCTTTGCAATCCTGAGAGTTAAGAAAATGGTGAGAGGCAAACGGTTTTCCAAACTGCTGTATGACTACCTGTGGTCACGGACTCTGCACAGAAAGGAAGAAAAACAGCTACAAATATTATTTTGCCTTGTGAAAACAGCTCTCGAAACAGCTGGATACTAATTATACTGTAGTTAGGAATAAAAAAATAAAATCAAGATTTACAGAGCGGAGAAAGGGTAAGAAATGAAAATAATAAAACAATAAGGCACTTAAATTTTTGACCAGCTGTAACCTTCTGTGAAGCATGCAGCAATCGTCCCTTATGCTGTATGCCTGAATAGACGAAAACATGAATTGGACAGAAAGAATCATTTGTTTTTTATTGTTGAAGGACATTTTCATGACCTTATGAGCTAAGAAACTTTTCTGTGTGAATGCTGCCAAGCCTATTGCAAAAAACATGAATTATCTGGAGTAGTAGAAGAGAGCTGCTGGAGACAAGCAGATTGCTAGGCTGATCTAAATGGTTAAAAAGGATTTAGTGAAAACCTTCCTTTAACAGGCAGCAAAACTGTTACAAGCATTACCTTTTTTTTTTCATATACAATAAGGCAGCTACTGCCAATGCATTTGCAGAAATCCCATCCTGTCCAGCTGGCTTTAAGGCTTCAGGGTAGTTCTGCTGCTTGAGAAACCCTCACTGCCTTGTTTTGTGTATGAAGACATGCCAAAAGCATAACCAGAAAAGTAAAACAGGCGGGGGAAGGATTAAAAGAAAAAACAAAAACCCCACCAAACTAATATGCAATTTTTGTTTTTAACTAGCTGGCTTGTTTCTGCAGTTCGTTTTATTGTTTGGCAATGTGGAACAGAAATTCAGGGAGCTCAGGAGGAAGAAGGCAGCCTGTAGGTTACGAGATACCCCTGGCTTTTCTCTCCTGGGATAGGAAAAGGAAATTGGAGGCCTGCAGGCAGGGCAACAGCCCCCAGCTCTGTGCCCAAACCTCCTTCCACAGCCTCCAGCCCAGCAGTGTGGGGAAGCCCTGCTGCTCTGCTCCTGTTGCCCAAATATGAGGGAGATCTGAGGCCAGTGTGGAAAACTCTTCTCTTTAGGAAAGGATTCTTGCAGAGTGCTTGGACAGCTGTTTCCAACACTCCTGGAGGACTCAGGGGGTTTTGTTACAGATTAAGGACTGCTCCAGGGCACACAAAAGCAGCCAGTTTTACTCATCGCTCCCCACACAGCATGATCCTTCACAGGGCAGTAATCAGCAGGCCAGAGATAACAGCAAACCCACAGGTACCCTTAAACAAAAGGAGGGAAAACAGCTCCCAGCCCCGGAAATTGCTCTGCACAAACCGCATACCATTTTCCGACTGCCACCAGAGCTTTAGGCGATTTGGAGCAAACGTGGTGACGACATTTTCAATGCGATGACTGTCGGGATTGAGAGTATCATGGAAGGGATCCTCCGAGTCACATATGAAACATTTTTTGTCCTCCTGAAACAACACGATAATCAGCATTACTGATTTTATCCATGGGGCAATAGTTGCTTCCTGCAGATAAGAGTATTTTCCATCCATATCACATTCCACTCATTTTGCCTGCAGGAGTCATCAAAGATTTTTTTGTTGAAATGCTAAGTGTTTTTACCTTTATGAATTAATGCAAATTGCCAAATGGAAAACATGCCAGGAATTCAATAAACTTCATTTTTAGAGGAAGCATGTTTTCAACGAAAATTGCAGTTTCAGGAAATCTCTTCCAGTGCACGTATTCTCCAGCGGAATTCAAAACCAATGGCAGCATCTACAGAAAACTGCTGAATTGCTTCTGTAAAAATGCACACGTGCAAAACTGCATCTTAACAACTTGAGTGAAATAAGTCTGGCTTTTGGAAGCTGCCTTGGAGATGCAAGCTGCCTGCACTAGGGATGCCTCTGGTGAGACTCAGTATACATCAAAGGGCCCTCAGTGATTCAACCCCTTTTTCTGAATTCAGCTTGCCAAACTCCTACCCAAATCTTGCATCCACACCTTGTATTGCAACCCCAAACTGTGCACATAAAGTCCATTTGCACACGCTACAAGGTCTGCCCAAGCAAAATCAGCTCGGAACAAGTCTGGCATGTGCTGCTTGGGAAAACTGGAAGCTTCTTCACCGGGGGACCAAACCCCATCATGGCTATTACTACACACAGTGATATTTTTGCATTGTCCTACAGCCTAAAACCACCACTTTCTGATTGCAAAGTAGGGTGTAAACTGAACCAAAAGGCAGGGTTCCTGCCCAGACCAAGGGGAGAGGGCAGATGAGGGAGAGGAGCTCATTGGATGGCAGTGAAGGAGCCCCAGCACACCAGCAACTCATCCCTGACAAAGCTACACAGGCATCATTCCTCCAGCACGTTTATGGAGATGAACACAATTCTTTATCAGCCAAGAATGCGAGAGCTGGCAGGTCTGAGCCACACAGGCTTTCCATTTCACCAGGTCTGGCTTCAGTGGCTCCTCCCAAGCTCAGGGCTTCACCTCCCACAAGCCCGCAAACACTCCTCCAGCAGAAGGAATGGCAAGAGCCAAGGGGTCCCAGGGGAAGACGTTCCCTACTGTCGGCTGCAGGCTTCTCCCCCCCCCCCCCCGCCACTTCATGCCACAACTTGTTCATTCTCTGACCAAAACTGAATCCTAGAAGACCTAATTCTGCCAAGCACTCAGTGTGGCCACGCCCCATGTTACTAAGAGCATACTGGCACCTTCCACGATTTCTTCAGTACCACACACTATGGTTCAGAAGTAACCAGGGACATCCCAAATGCTGAAACGGGGCTGGGACATCAGGAATATGGGCACATGAGAACTTCTGAAGTGATGCTTTTTACAACGGCACTTCAACATTTTTTGAGACAAGAAAACGTAACAAAGCACCTTTGGTATTCTGTGCTAGCAGAGATGCTTATGTTGTTAAAGTCAATCCCAACACACACTGAAAATGTTCAGTGAAGCTAAATCCCACGCCAAATAAAGTATTAACTCTATTAGACAGCACTTTTACAGTAAAACTAAAGGTGGGGAAAGTATGTGGGGAGATTTGGTAACTTCAGGGCACAAATGGGTCAAGTGCTACAGCCCCTCCTGCTTCCCGTGGTTTTCCTTCCAAGTGCCAGAATCCGGCCCTATTGTCTCCACAGTAATTCGTCCGGAGATTATCCCTTTACTTTCAGTTCAACAGAGTTCCACGTATAACTGATAGTTTACTCTTCTCCACCATCCTATCTGTCTCAGAGATTTTAAGTATGGTAAGCTGCTTCTGGCTTTAAAAAGCAACAGCTCACCAGACGTGCTGAGACAACCTTATTTACATCCTTTCACTCCGAGGCCATACACATGTAATTACATTACGGGGACTGCGGACAAAACATCGCCGGGCCCTACAGCCCACTCTCCATCAGGAAGCTGTCTAGACGGCTCCGAGCGAGCCTGGAAATAAAGCATTAATTGAACTTACTGCGGCACATTCTTCCTTATTGGCCTCGATCAGGAAAGGGGAGTCGGGAGCCAAAAGCCCCGGGGCATTCCCCGGACCCGGGCTGTATGGTCCCGCACGGGGCACGATGCTGCCCGGCCGGAGAGCGCTGCCCGCGCCTCCGTCCCGCCGGCGGCGGCTCCTCCGCGCAGGAGGCGATGCCCGCCCCACCGCCGGCACCGAGCGCGGTGCCCGGGAGCGCTGCCCGCCCGCGCCCGGCGCTCACCTGGAGGTGGCTGACGATGCAGTACGGTTCGGGCTGGCGGAGGCCGCAGGTGGAGGAGGCGGAGAGGCGGGCGGCGCGGCCGATGAGCAGGTCGCCCGTGGCGGGGTAGCAGCTGCCTTCGGCGCAGCCATAGCTGTACTCGGGCTCCTGTGCCGCCGCGGGCCACAGCGCTGCGCGGCCGCGGAGGGAGAGAGGGGGACAGAGGGTGAGAGAGTGAAGCGGGAGCGCGGACGGGCTGGGCGCCCCGAGCCGCCCCGGCGGGCGCTGCAGAGGCGCGCCCAGCCCGCCGTGCCCCGACGGCGGCCGGAGCGGAGCGGAGCGGGAGTTACCGAGGCAGCAGCAGAGGTACAGCGGGAGACGGCCCATGGCGAGCGGCGGGACGAGACGGGACAAAATGGAATGGGATGGGACGGGACGGGACGGGACGGGACCGGACGGGACGAGACGGGACGGGACGGGACGGGACGGGACGCGGCTGCCCCTCCACGCGCCGCCGACAGCCGCCGCTCCGGCAGCTCCACGCAGGCGCCGCTGTTCCCGACCGCGGCCCCGCGCTGCCGAGTGCCCCCCGGCCCTCCTCCTCCTCCTCCTCCTCCTCCGCCCCTCCGCACCCGCGGGGCTGGGCCGAGCCCCTCCCCTGGGCAGCCCAAGCTCTCGGCCGGGGCAGGGAATGCAGCCGTCGAGGAAGGGCAGCCCAGTCGGGATAGGAGGCAAGGGGAGAGCGGGCTGGGGAGGGGAACTCCTGCCCCGCTGTAGCCAGGGAGCTCCGAGCGGGGGACGGGGGACTCCAGCCTCTCGGCAGGTTTTGCTCTTCTCGCTGCTATCCCGCACCGGGAGCGGACTCTGGGCAGGGTGCGACAATCGAAGGGGGTGGCGGAAAGGTCGGCGGAATCATCAGTCGGGTGCCCCCCCCCTCCCTGCCCCTGTCGGTGGAGAAAGAATGAAAGAATGGGGTTATTGACCTAATCCTGCCTTCTACCGGTAGTGGGGATGGAGCAGGGCCTCTGTAGGAAAGGATGGATGGATGGATGGATGGATGGATGGATGGATGGATGGATGGATGGATGGACGGACAGTGGTGCATACTTGTGTGGTAAGGCCCAAAAGCCAGCAAAGAACCAGGGGCTTGGGAACTGTCACATGCAATGCTCAGTAACCCCACTGTGCCTCGTGCTGTGGTGTCAGCACACATGGCTCAGGAGTGCCATTCCTGGGGTTGGTGGCCATGCTGCCATACATGGCCAGGCAGAAAGGCCCAACAAACCCAGACCAGCCACTGCCAGGCTGTGTCACATTCACTGGGAGCACGTGCTGCTGTTGCCTTCCCAGGGGCACTGGGGCAGCTGCAAGGAATGAATGGCTGTGCTGGAGCTGCCCCTGTGCCCCAGCCTCCCATGTCAGTTCCCTGGCCTCTGCTGGGGTACATGGAAGCTTCACTGGCCAGTGGCAGAGTCCCCTCAGCACCCAGGGAAAAGGTTTACTGGTAAATAAATGCCTAGGAGTCTGTATGAGGGATGGATGTGGCTGGGACAAATGCCTGGGTTTATATACCCAGGTTTTGCTTGCGCACGTGTAACGTGAACTTATGTAAATCTTTACCAAGTACCAGTGTCCCTCAAGAACACTTTGCCCTCACTATTTGCAGTGCCAGAGTGAAAACACATCATGGTCTGTCCGGCCCAGAAAACCCTGCCGAGGTAGGTAAATATGTTCATTCTCATTTTACAGATGGATAAACAGAAACAGAGAGATACCAAGTGACTTGCCCTAAAGGTTAAACACCAGGTTTGAAACATAACCCAAGACTCCGGATTAAAGAACTTGTGGAGCTGTTTCATTAAAGATATCCATGAAATGAAGTAATTCTAAACTGACAGGGTAGAAATTGCAGTATTCTAAACTTCTTCTGCAATGTGGTCTTCTAAATTCCCAAAACAAATTCAGTTTCATAACCCTGTTATATTTTTTAAGCTTCAGTACAACAAACATTTTTGTCCCCATACTAACAGAAAATGTTTTACTTTCCTGCCATTAGAGCCTCCTCTGGTCCACGGCAGACGGGCGGCAGCATCACCCCATGTGCAACTGTATCATTGCACTGAACTTTTATCTGTCCTGTATTTTTTCAACTTTTACTGAAGTTTTCTCCTTTTGTTTTTTTTTTTTTTTTCCTGTTTCATAGACTTGTAGAAGTTCTGTCCTCCCCTATGGGCGCCTTTGTGCCTTGACAAAGAGAGCATGAAAACGGGCTGTGTTCCAGCCTGGGGGTGACCCTGCCATGCGACATCAGGGATTGAGCTGGAGCTTCAGCCATGGACTGGGGTGGCCACCATCACCCTTAACTGTGGTATTCTTTCAGATGTAACCAAAACCACCATATTTAGTGTGTGACTGATTAGGGACAGGGAACTTGTGTTTGTCCCTCTCTGCAGTGCTCGTGACAAAAAGTGAGTGGGAGTATTTTAATTTGATTCTTTAAATTATAAAAATTCAGTTTTGTGTTGTGCCCTTTCTTTATGGCGGGTGAACCACCTTTACAGCCCTGGAGTGTCCGTGTTTGTGCAGGGGGTTGGAAATCTTCTCAAAAAACAAAATTTCAGAATTTGATCCCAGTGGGACCCAGCTGATCACCCATTTTCTTATAAAACTGCAGTGGTTGAATGCCTAGTAGACAGAGCAGATTATACGATTTTGATTAAATATATCTTTGTATGTCAGTTTGGTTGTGTTGTTTGCATTTTGATTAACGCCATTGAAGTCAAAATGCTCTACAACAAGATACTTATTTCAGTTCTTTTCCAAGAAACAGTTTCCTGAAGCCATTTCTGCCCACAAGGAAGAGATCCAGGGGGAACTACAAATAGGTACTTTTTATCTAGAGATGGCATTTTCCCCACAAATTAACTTTGAAAAAACAGTTTGAAAGTTTTTGTGTCACCGTTGCAAACCTCAGAAGCTGTCACAGGATGGATGTGGAGTTTTGTGGCCACTGGTCCCATCGGATCTGCTTCCTTTGTGTGTCTGAGCATGCTTGGAGGCAGGCAGGGGAGGTTTGACTCTGTGCTGACTTTCTTGTTTCTGCTTCCGCTTTCCTTCCAGCGATTTCTGTTTCCCCCCATGGATACATCTCCCACCAGGCCTGTTTAACTGCCTTGTGTTTATAGATTTCTCATTCACCCAGCTTGGTGTGGAAAGCCATACGGTAATTCTCATAGTCAACAGTGGATTTTAAGAGGAAGGTCTTCAACTTCTTGCTTGTGAATTCAGATTTTTAAAGCCATGAATGAAGTAATTTTGGTTTATATGAAGTTGTGGATTTCTGTCTTAAGAGCTTCAGTTTGCTTCTTCGTGCAGTCCAGCAGAGACGCACTGAAACCTGCAGAAAATCCTTTGCTACCTGGAGACCCACATGTTAGCAGCTTGGTGTGTGCCCCAAGTAAGAGTTGTTTGATTTCATTATGTCAAAGTCAGTCTAAATACAATCATCTGATTACAGCCTAGTAACTTAGAAAGTAGCCTCATACCTCACAGATTATTTTTTTAAAGTGCTAAAATTCAGAAAATGCTAACCCACAAATTGCGTGTGTTTCTGCGTTCAGGTGGTTTTGTTAGATTATATCAAAATTATAATTTGATTCCATTATTTTCACAATAGAACGTGTCGCGCTGCAATGCATGTTGCACATTGCCCTGGAGCACAGCTGGTTTGAGTTAGAGGAGTATCTCTGAAATCTCATCCGCCAGCAATTCCCACCCAAGCCCCCAGCGCATACCAATGCTACTTTAGCTCTTGTAAACACAGGGTGATAACTCTGCAGTGTTTATCTCCGTTGGATCGATAAGGATTGTTTTACAGGCGCTGCTGGCATGGGTAAATGTTAAGAGCCCTGAGCAGAGCATTCTTCGTTTTACAGATGTGGTCTGGGCTGCATCTGAGCTCTGCAGCAGCACCGTGCTGAATGAAGTCCCTCGTTGTGGGACAGTCCAGCCAGGAATGACACGACTGGTTTTGAGTGAGGAAAACCCATCATTAGTCTGCTCTGTGTCCTGCAGGAGTATGTATACCAAGGGTGGGATTTTGAAATGGAGGGGTAGCTCACTCAATCTTTTTAAAACTCTGACACTTCTATAACGTTTGCTTAGCCTCAGTTTCCTTCTTTATTTCTATAGGAAAGACTAAAATTTAGGCCAATTCTTGTGTTCTTTGCGGCTACAAGAAACTGCTGAGTGAACCCCGACTTCTATGAAGTGCTGCATGCAGGAGAAGAGCTGGAGAAACTGGTTTTCTAAATTTCTGGCCCTTTAGACTCACTACGTTAACCTAAGAGCTGGAGTTATTCTCCATTTGTTGGCTGCATTAATGAAAAATGTGTGAAACCGCTTATAAGCATAAGAAAAACAGGCATTGCAGGAGCGCCATAGCCAGAGAACAGATTTTAAGTTGTTTTCGGCGTTAAGCATCTGAGCACTGCCATCCAGTGGGCACTGGGGAACCGGCTCTGTCGCCCCCCGCTGATGGCCGCGCACTGCACGGAGCTGCTGCCCGTCGCATTTCCAGTGAACACAGTGGGACCCTCACATCCTCAGGGTTCCTGGTGCACCCCCTGCTCTGTCTCACGGAAGAGACGGGGTTGGAGCAGTGACAGTGCCTGGGGATGCTGCTGGTTTGTCAACAGGGGTGGCTGCAGGAGCCTGCAGGGTTTCATCTGCATCGCCTCATCAGGCTCTGGGCAGCCCCGTGCAGGGTCGTGGCACAACCACGTTATTTAGGGTTTGGCAGAAGACACGGGGTGTTGGGAGTCTGTCTTTGAGACAGTTACCAGCAGTTCTCTGAGCAATCCTCCTTTTGCATTTCCAACCCTCCCACCACAAGGAGCCCTGGACTGTGCACAGGAGTGTATTGGAGTGTATTGCAGAGCTCCCTCAAAGACCACACCTGATTACTAAATCAGATGGTTTATTAAAAGGTATTTTCTATTTCCATATAAACTCAACTGGACAAAAGAAGAAAAAGAAAAAAGATAAAATTACATTATTCACTAGGCCACTTCAGATGTGTTTCCAGAGGACAGTGGCCTGTGCCAGGATGCTCAGGATGTGGTAATCATGGTGACTTCAGCTGCATTTTACCTGATGATCTGTTCAGGCCCTAACTCTTGCATGTTGCATACTTGCTTTCCTGCTCCACGATTTCATTTTTAATGGCTATCACTTGTTCCTCTAGTTGTCTCAGTTGCTCTGCCTTATCTTGTTTGGTTTGATTCAGTTCCTGAAGCTTCTTCTCCAAATCTGGAAGAGTAGAGACAAGCAATGATGTTCACATTTGTTCTGTAAGTAAAATCCAGGGATCAGCAACATTTCTTTTCTCAGAAGTTTTAGAGGCAATAAGCCCATTTCAGATGGGGAATGTTCTATGTGCGACTGAAGGGAAAAGTCTGGCTTCTGGATAGTAAGAGGAGCATGACAGCCTTGAAGAAATTAATTTGTCAGCATGTGCTTTTGTCCATCAGCTAGGATGGGGCAGAACATGGAGCGCTTAAAGGACTTGGTTTAAATGGAAACACTTAGATGAACAGTGTGTCCACTGACGTGTGTAAAGCCTAGACAATTTGGGTGTGATGGCCTTAGGTCTCCCTCACTTGGGTAACTGTTTTCTGCTGGTTCCCATGAAGCTGCACCAATGTAAACATATTGGTAGAGAGCCAAATCCACAGGATTCACTGCCTGTTTCTAATGCCCTTATCATCTGGGCATTTGGAGTGACTGGATTGCTCTTAATGCCGTTTCTCAAGGTATGTGCCCAAAATACTTATTTGGATCCGTCTCTGAAGAGTTTTTCCTGGGATAGTTTCAGCTTCAGTTTTGCTGATGTCACATGGTATTCTCTGATACGGAGCCTGCCAGGAACCTAGGCCTAAGGGTTCCTAGTGGGAATGGCCAGACCCTCACTGCAAGGAGAATTAGCTTCCCTGTGTGCAGGGACATGAGATGTGCTCTTCCTTTTTGGGGACCCTCTAAGCCCACATGAGGGCCTGTGTGAGGAGTGGTGCTGGTACAGCCACAGCAGCCCCAGTCTCCACTGCCCATGACCCCTCTGCCTGACAACCATGGCCCCACAGATTCACGTCAGCTTCAGTCTCTCCAGGCTTGTAATTGTACCTGGTTTGTTCTGCCATTGCTCAGAGATAGTGCCTGAAGGGGAACAAGTATGGACTGATGGAAAACAGCTGCCCTACAGCTCTATCACACAAGCCCTCACTGGGGTGATATGGGGAAAGACAGAGCATAGAGGAAGGATCAAAGGTCCAGGTGCCCAAAGCAAGTGCATAAATCAGGGCCTCCAGCTAAATCTGCACCCAGGTTTTATGGAGATTTTGCACTTGCCCTGTTTTTAAACCGAAGAAAATCACTGCAAGTCCCTCTGTGAATGTTCTTAACCTTTGCTTAGAGCAATCTATTTAAGTCACAAAAAGTACATAAGCCAAATCAATTCAACTGCTTTTAAAATGAGTAGCTTCACGCAGGGATTTTCACCAGATAAATTATTTTAAACCTAATTTCAGGTGTGTAGTGTCTGTGGGCAACCACTTCAGCCTTGAATTCATGACTATCACTGAGTTTACCACTCACTCTGGAAGTGAGAACATCACCTGTTATTCTTTTTATCTTCTTTTCAGTCTCTTCAGCAAGTTTTTCTGCTTCTTCTTTCAACCACTTCACTTTTTCTAGTGTTACTTTTGGAGGTCCGTGGGTTTTTAGCTTTTCTTGAAGAATGGTGTACTTTCTTTTAACGTCAGCAAATTCCTGTAACAAAATGCCATTACTTAGTTTAAGAGCATCTCATAATTAATCTGGTGTACAGAAAGAGGTTTCAATACCTTTTTTTAACATCCTCTTTGAACCAAAGTTTAGATTCCTCATTCTCTTAAATATTAAAAAATATATCCTTAATTTGTAAACATTGAAAAATGCTTTGCAAAATGCGATAGAAATCAATTATAACAAACTGCCAGCAGAGTAATCTAAAGGAAAGGGAAGGGCAAGGATATAAAGAAAATATTATTTAAGATATTTAAAGTCTATGCTGTTTTTGCTTCTGTTGATAGGGTTTTTCTGTAAATTTCATTTTGCCATAAGGCTTAATTCAAATTTAAGGAATTATCTGTAGCAACACTGGGGTTTTTACATTTTAGACTGTAGTAGTATTTACTGGCTAATCCATTCCCTGGTAATCTAGGTTGCTGTTGAAGTTGCAGTTTAGATTTTGCCTATGGTTCTTGTAACTTGGAAGTACAGCCATGTTCCAAGCTTCTGCTGTGGGTACTTGGTTCTTGCCATTTTAGCAAATTTCTACCTGCATTTTCAAAAAACTGAGCTACTGGAAAGCACCAAGCTGGCCAAAAACCCCAAGTAACTCCCACAGCAATTTTCTCTGAAGGAAAACAGCACAGGATGAATTGTCAGGCTGCTTCCATCACTCATGTATTTTATTATCTGGTTTTGTGATTTGTTCTGTTGTGTTTAGTGGTGCTCATAGTGACTACATGTCTTATACACAGCGCAAGAAAAAATGTCCTGGAGTAGCCAGAAAAATGTGTATGTTTTCTTTCATTCAAGGAAACAGAAGTGCATGCCAGAGACCTTAAAATAAAATACAAGTTCTTCTTAACCTGTGGCATTTTACACTGCATGGCATAAGGAAAATGTTAACAGTTTTGATGACAGCAGAGCAATGCTTCTGAAACAAAAATACTATTGAACATGGAGGAATTTTTTTTCCCTTAACACATGACAGAAGGGCTTACATTATCAATATTCCGGGCTCGCTTGTGAGCTGCTTCTGCCTCTGCTCTTGCCTTTGTAGCTTGATTCTTGTTCATCAGCATTTTTACCTGCCATGTGGCACTTTCATCTTCCATCCTAGTCTGTTTGGCTGAAAAGTCATTTAGTTTATTGTTTGTCTTGTTCACTTGGTTCTCAGCCTAAAACAGAGCAATGGAAGGCTGTGATTTCTTATGCAACATCTATCCAGCTTGCAGAGCGTGGTAATGAGGGACTGTCAGTGGATAAAGAGACCCTTAAGCAGTATGGAACTGGTGTCATATCTGTGCCACATTCTGCTTTTATTTATTTAAGTTTATGTTAAAGAAACTTCAGAATGAAGTATCTCTTTCTAATAAATACAGCAAATAAATTAAAATATTTACAGCAAGATACCTGAGAGATTTGTGTTCTGATGCCTCGTATCTCTTCATTTAACTTTAGGATGGTGTTTTTGGAGTGCCCTTGGGACTTCACAACATTTTCTAGTTTATTATTAATTTCATCCACTGGTGGAAGAGCTTTAGATGCTTTGCTAAAATGGAGAAAAAGAAGCGTGTGTAATATCATGGTGTGGAGAGCAAAGCAAGAACATGTTTCAAATGCACCCATGCTGACATGCAGGAATGTTTCCTCAAGTCCAACAACAAGGATTAAAATTGTGGTAAGTTGGTAAAGCAAAACCTCAGAAAAGGACTTGGTTGGGGAGCACCTGAGCTGCTGTACATCCAAACTGGTGAGTTTGGATGCTGCTGGCTGTCTGGTGGTGCACTGCTAGTAGGGAAGACTCATGGGTGAACATGTTTTTTCTCTTGTTGGGTCTTTCTCACCCTCATTCAAACTACCCAGTGAGCCAGATGTAATGCTCCACCAGGTCCAAGGCGGAATTAAGTAGCTGCTTTGGCCACTGACTCAGCAGGCAGAGGAGCCAAGAGCTGTCAGGAGCTGCTTTCTTTCAGCATGTTGGCTCCCACAGCCTGAGCAGTGATGGCTCCTTCCTGCTGGAGAGGTCCCGTGGAAAAGGCAAGGTGAAATCTCCATCTGAACTCTCCCTCCAGTGTTACTGGGATACTGCCAGGGGTATGGAGCAGTCCTACTGTGCACAGTGCCACCCCAGCTGGAGTTGGCACATGAGTATGAGAATACTTACTCAGCTTCTAGTGCCTCCACCAGCAGTGTCTGAGCATCCTCCCTTTTTATGTTTCTCTTATTATTCAGTTTGTACTTCTCACAGTGGTTCATAATGCTTTGGACTTTGCTGAGCATGCTTATCAGCTCTTGTGGAGTCAGGGGAAGGTTTATTTGCAGAACATAATTTGCCACCTTCTCAATGTCTTCTGGAGGTGCACTCTCATCTGCAACAGAAATGGAGCTGAGAGGATCCTGAAGTAGCTCCTTCCTCCCAGTAAATGGTCATTATGGCTGCCTACCCTTTGAGTTATGTGGGAGAATAAAGCTGACAGGCACAGCAAGGGGGTAAGAGAATTATCTCCAACATTTTGTAATTTAATATTATGCTTCCAGGTACTGCTGTTAGTGTTGTCAGAACTGGCTGAAATGAGGATTTGAACCCACTTTGAACTGAGTTATTAAAATTCTGATGTAGGACAGAGCCCATGGAGGGTTTTAAATCAGTGCCCAGCACAGCTAGATGTGTCAGAGCCCATTTCTCCCTTGGCCCACAGATCAAAGAGGTGTTGGTGAGGCTGGGGTGTGAATGGAGATTTCCAAGCTGGCCAGTGGGTGTAATCCCTTCCCTGGAGTTGCCACAATATTGAGAAAGTAGTTCCTTTGCTGGTTAATGAGAAAGGCTAAGCTGCAGAGGGAGCCTGGGTCAGACTTGGATAGAATGAGAATTTACAATAGAAAAAAATGATATTTTGACAATTCCCTTTAAAAATTACCTTGTCCTAGCTCTTTGCTAAGAGGCAGAGGCACACACAGTTAGAGTGGTAATGCCTTGAGAAGTCACACCATCAGTTCTGTTTTCTGCTCACTTCCATATATAGACAAGACCGTGTGTGATAAAACAGTTGAGACATATTAAATGGTTGTGTTAATCTCCAGAGTAAGTCAGCAAGAATTAAATAGAAGGCATTTAGTGTGCAAACAGTAGTGCATTCCTGAGAACTGTTTTCTGTAGAAATACATTAATCCAAAATCACCATTCACATCCATGTTGAGTGCAGCAGATTTAATGTAACTCTAAGCTTCTCAGCTGTTCCTGTCCTTAAACTCCAATTAACAAAACAAAGATTTGTTAAAATGTTTTTATAGTTATTAATAAATGCTGTATGTCTACTAAGAAACAAAAGAATAGAGAAAGATGGCATGTTCAGTCGCTGTCAAATAA
This sequence comes from Eopsaltria australis, assembly GCA_034509425.1. Classification (NCBI taxonomy): domain Eukaryota; kingdom Metazoa; phylum Chordata; class Aves; order Passeriformes; family Petroicidae; genus Eopsaltria; species Eopsaltria australis. Next base: position 23,302 of record JAVTVJ010001341.1, on the reverse strand, counting down.
AAACCTGAAACTCTTAAGGAATTAAATGGACCTAAATATTCCAATTCAATAAAATGTAAATGTTTCCAAACAAAAGAAGTCCTCTGTCCTCTTGTCTTGCTCCCATTTGGATGCAGAGGTATGAATGCCAAAAGACTGCCAATGTGCAATACATAGAAATTTATGACATCAGCTACATTGAAGAGATTAGAGAAAATCCTGCCACATTTGGACCCTTTGATGTGCATCTGGTAAAAAAAAAATTAGGATCTGTTTCCTGCAACATTTTTCTGCAATCTCGAGAGTGGAAAAATTTTAGGGTATATATGGTTGTTTTGTTATTTTTTTTTTTATGAGAGCTGTGAAGTTCTACCAGAATCCTTTGATTCCTCGAGTTCCAGCTGTATGGAGACGATGGAGCGGGATGTGTCCTAATTCCCACGCTCCCTACGGAGAGCCTCTATTTATGGGCCTGGAGGAAGGGGGTGGAACAACAATTTGAGGATGCATTGGACATGCCTGGCTATTATATGTTGTATGAAATTGTCTCAGATAAGCCAGGAACAGAGGGAGTTACTTCCAATTTAACACAGTAATAAAAGATGATAATCAGAATGTAACAGATATATTGTAAAACTGATACAAAGCACTGTCACCTGGACGAAAGAAGCACTAGAAAAAAGGGATTGAAAAGGTTTGCACAGCTCAGGAGGTAGATGAGAAATTTCATGCATACACAGCTACATCATCTTCTGGCTGTCTCTTATGCTGCATTATACTGGAATATATTTATGAAAAATGAGTCAAAAAGAACATTGCATATTTACCTAACAAGAAGTCTTTCACTTTTTGGATGAACTCCTTAGTGATCTCTCCATCAACTTCAATTTGATTCTTAGCCATCTCCAGTTGCCCATTAAATTGTGAGCCTTTCAATTTGCTGTCTTCTGCCATTTTTCTAATGCTTTCAACCTGGAAATATTATTAGAAATAGCAGTGCCATTTTCTAGTGGTTATCTGTCATTGCTTTTCAAGTTGGGCTCTGACACAAAGGTAATTTTGATCCAAGCCTCAACTGGAATCACTTGATGTGGCTTTGAAAAGTAGTAGGAGACCCCTTTGGGGAACTCCAGAAGCTGCTACATCTTGGTCTCCATCTGGCCTCAGAAAAAGCCTAAATCAAGCATTTGTTTCTCTCAGCAACCACTGCTAAACCACTGCTAAACCACAGCCCCTTTCTGTTTCTAAAAAAGAGTACTGACAGTTATTGGAGTACTGTAGCTTTAGAGCGATCAGATTCAGATCTAAGCAGATCTTACCAGATTCAGATCTGATTACACAAAATGTAATTTCATTTGTCATTTCATATGGGATTTGCTGTTTAAAAAAAAGCAAAGAGGACACATGATTCAGATCTGATTACAGAAAAATATTTCATTTATCATTTCATATAGGACTTGCTGTTAAAAAACACTTAAAGAGGACACAAGGAAGGTGGAGTTCAAGGCTTGTCTTTAAAAGTCACACTTTGCCACTAAATTACTGTTCTTGATAATTTAAATAAGAACTTTTGATCAATTATCAAATTCCAACAGTATTTTACTTTGGTAGGGGCCTTGCTAAGGGATGGCCCAGGTACATCTGTGGTCTGCTGAGGGAAGAGATTTGGTCTTTCCCCATGCAACGAGAAAAATGCTGATATTTTTATTTCTGAAATATTTTCATTTCTCAAAATAGTTCGCTCGTATTATCACGGAGGTGCCTGAGGCTTGTGGGCACCAAAGGCGATGTTCTGTCAGCCTGGCTGGCGCTGCCGCGCTCGGCAGATGCCTTTGGCCGCCGCCTCTCCGTGTCCCGGGGCTCCAGGGCGGTGCCCCGATTGCTCCTTTCCAAGCCCGCTGGCTGGGATGCAGTGTCACGTGCATTTTAAAAAGAGGGAATGGATGCCCGGGCATCCTGCAGGGACAGGACAAAGCCACAGCAGAATGTAATTTCTGCTGGAAAATGTGCTTTGCCTATAACTGTAACAGGCGTCATCTCTGACTGTTAATAAGAACAAGCTCTTTACTGGTGCTTTGGGATTTGTCTGTTTTGTTTCCTTGGCATATGTTGCATTGGCCACTTTGCTTGAATTATTTTTCACTGTTACTGTGCAGTACAGTTGACTAATTGATGCCCTCCTAAACATCACTGGGGGCAAAAAGCCTCATCTTGAAATTATTTTCAGAAGTTATTTATTGGCAAACATAAGAGTGGTATGAAGTTGTCTAAATAGAGGTTAATGTCATGCACAGCAGTAATCCCATTGTAATAAGCATGTCAGGCCACTGACAAATGGTGCCATTTGAATATTTCCCAGTAAAAATATAGACAAGACTAGCCTGAAACCACCAACTCCCATAGACACAGGGCACCATGACTTTTGAAATCTGAGCATCTGTGAGGAAGAAGATCTAGATAAAGCCAATCTCTTGGTGGGGCTGGCACCTGGTACTGAATCATGGTAGGTCTATGATGTTGGGTCAGAGTCCATCACTGTCACCGCTCTTTGTCCAAAGAGCAGGTTAGTTTTTGTAGGTTTGCGAGCTCCCAAATCTCATCCTCCATCCATTTCACTGAACAAATGTATGTTTGATATACATCACCTGATTGCCAGGTTCCTGTAGCTGAGTAGTCAAGTTATTTAGCGACACAGCAGTCGCCTCAGCTTTCCTGAAAGCCTCAGAGGAGAGAGGAAGAGCTCCAGTGCAGGCTGGGCCACCACACTGCCTTAGTCCATGGCTGTCCTGGCACAAAGCTCCCCCACAGGCTGCTGTGGCACATGGTTGGTCTCCTGGCACACCACAGATCTGCAATAAGGAAAATGCTTATATCAGGACTCCTCTGGGGACCTGAGATACATTCCTGAGGGAAGGAAGATGTTTGACATCATATGAACATTGAATATAGGATGGGATTTTTCCTAAGACACAGCGTGTGGTCTCTATAAAGATGAGTGTCACTGCCAGTTACAGTCCCTCCCCCCTGATTTGAAGGATGCAATGGCAGCCCATGGCTCTAAGCATCCTTGCAGGAGCCTTGTGTTAGGCTCCACGTGTTGCACTGAGACCCTTGCTCCACTCTTCTCTGGCAAAAGGGCTGAAACCATTTCCTATATCCAGCCCATGGGTCAATGACTTCTTCTAAAGGATCCAGGTAACCTCTAACAGAACAAGGTGCCATGTCTAGCCCTCCATATATTTTGACACAGATATGGAACCTAAAGGCATAGATGGATGATCTCTTCCAGATTTGTCATGAATTGGTACTATCAGGTATTCACTGCCGCCCTGCAGAGGAACAGAAATCCCCTTCTTTCCCAGAGGTGACACAAAGGATATGTGAGCACTCCTCATCTACTCCAGGACAAAGTCACTTTGCTTAGTTTAAGTTACTCATGGAGGAGGTTTGCGGTAATCTTTCTGAAATTACTCTGATGTCCTCATGACACTAGAGAGTGCTTAAACGGTTCCTGGTGCTGGGAACAATGGCTTCCAGAAGGTTGGAAATAACTACAGCTGAGAAGTGCAGCTGTTTTTGATGTGCTTGCATGGCTGTGCAAGCAAGGAAGTGCCATTTTCCAGACTTACAAATGCACGTAAGCACCCTTTTAAAATAAAACCTACTACAACATTGAAAAAAGAGATTTTTCTTTAGCTTTCATACAAAATCCATAGTGCCTACCTTTTCATTCAAGTTTTGGATGTCAAGGCTTTTGACCATTCTGAGCTGTTGCAGCACATTGCTTGCTTTTAAGACCTGATGGTCCAACAAAGCAAGTGCATCACTCCTGGTGTACTCTGAGTGTCTTACAATAGGGCTTGTCCCCCTGGTCTTCTGTTCTGCCAGCAATGATACTTCAGAGTGTTTCCTAATGTTGCTGACGGCCTCTGTACCAACAGAAATAGGGTTTAGTACCAACTGCATTTGGCTGCATTCAGTTTGTGCATTTACTTGAATTCTGGACAATTGCTGAGTGACAGGTGATTCACTAGTGTTTGATTTGGGACAGCAGGGAAGGACAGGAACTGTCATTCCCTCAGCCAAGATTCTTAATCCTTTACTTAACCAGTTGCCAAATAGAAACATTTATCAATGCTTATAAAACCTGCTAACTAGATCAAAATATAGTGGATCCTATGTGCTCCATAGTATGCCAAGGTGTTTGAGAAGGTGACAGAATAGAAAAAAGTATGAAGGAGATCCCATTATTGACACTAATTACTGATCTGCATTCATCAGTAGTTCATGCATTGCTGCCATTGTTGATTGGATAAAAGCTCCTGATATTTATGATGTTTTGAAGTTTAGGCAGGAAAGCTGTTTCTGCCATTTGTCATGAAATTATTAGCTCCCTGATTTGTGAGTCAGGAAAGCATCTGTCCTTTCTGTTCAGCATAGCACCAAAGAGTTAAGTGGTCTGCTAGACTGAGACCAAAATTTAGATTACAAATGGGAATACATGAGGGCCTTTTTGTCTCTGGAAAATCCAGTTTCAGGACTGATGCATTAAAAAAAAAAGCACTTCAATGATAAGTTCATAGGCCAGGCAAAAAATGTTCTCCAGCAAGAGTTTTGTTTGGTTAGTGAAAGCTTTTCCTTAAGTAGGCTCAAAAGGGTTGGACAATATTATATTTTTTGCAGATTAACAGCCTGAGAAAAGGATTCAGGCCCTTTGCAACACACATAATTTAAAGCTGTTACTGCTGCTGTCGAGGTTTCCCAGATCTCCAGAGAGCCCAGATTTGTCTCCACATTCCTAAACAGAAATATCTCCAGAACCAGAACTGATGTGTCAGCAGTGAAGAAGCATTAGATGCCTTCTGATTAACATCTCTCTTTGTGCTGGTAATTGACTCAGTTACTAGTTGAAGTCAAAGACAAGACACTCAAATCCTGTGTGCTTTGATTCAGGCTCTAAAGCCATGCTTTGATTGAAGCTGAACAATGTTTAGTTATCATGTGGAACCAGGGCTATTTATTTATCTTGTAATTCTTGGAAACAATATACAGTTTAAAGTTAGCTCTTAATACAAAATACCTGGCAGGACACTGCTGTAACTCCTCCTCTCAGCCAGAGACCTTTTTTTGTGCAACAATTCCATTGCAGGAATATTTTACAATGGTTCAGCTCTCCATTAAGTGGCCTTAATGCATTTTCCATGTTTGATTTTTGATGGAGCTGTAGAAATTTCAAGTTCCTGTACATTAAACATGGTGTCTTAGCCCAGGCTTGATTTACAGCCTAGGAAGCTGCTCTCACTGCATCACTGTACCTCAGTGGCTGCAAAGCCAGAGGCCAATGCTGGAAAACCAGAATTTAATCACATCTCATAGACTGCAAACATTCTTTTAAGGATGCTTGTGTCTTGGTTTTTCCAATGATTTTAATTCACCATTTGATATTGAGGTTTCCAGGTCCTCTAGCTGAATGTATGCCTGTGAGGAAGACTGACTCCTAATCCTCTGCAAAGAGACATAGGCTCGTTCTCTGCGTGTGTCTAGGGCACAAGTGCCAGATGTGCCCCAGATGGTGATGTGGTCATATCCTGCTCTACCCCAGCAAAAAAGAGAGGAAAAAGCAGACAGAGCCATATATAGGATATGCTGCTGGTCCAAAAGGAAGGTGGAGTGAGGAGCCAATCTCTCTCCAGGGTATCAGAAAAGCTGGTTACATTGAGGGAAATGTTATTTTTGTGCTATTAGATGCTTGATGGCTGAACCAATGAATATTTGTGACCTTGATAGGAAATTCATCTTAAATTCAAGGTCTTCCCCTCCCCACACTCCCATGTGCTTTTTATAGGGCTGTTTATCTGTCTCCAGAGGCCAAAAGATGAAGTGGGTTTGGAATGTGACTAGAGAGCACCATGGATGCTTCAGCCCTGCGTCCACTGACCTCCCTGGGATTTATTGTTTCTTTGCCTTCCTGCCTTTTTCAGTCTATGCAAGGCTCAGTTGAATTGAGAAGCAGAGCCTGGGAGAGCTGTGCTGGCTGCTTGCACAGGGATCTGGGCCGAGGAGCTGCCCCAGGGGGCTGCCAAGTACAACAGGGCACAGGAGTCCTAAATCTTAGTTAATCCCTCTCTTCCGCTCTTCCATTCCCTCCACTTTGCATTTTGTTGACTTTTCCTTCTTTCTTTTTTTTTTTTTTAATCTTGTCTAGGCCAAGTTTTTCTTGCCTGAATGAAACACAGAGGAACTGTAAGGGGGAGTGCATTGCTTGTAGCTGGTGTTTTCTGTGGTGAGCACCCTATCTTGTGGGGGTTCATATCTTGGCAGCTGTCTCTTTGGAGAGGATTCTGCTGACCATCTCCTGCCATTGTGGGTGGTCTAGCATCTGTTCAAGGTCCCTGCCTGATACATCCCCATTTTTCTCCAGAAACCAGTGTGGGACATCACCATTACAACTATTAGCAACTGATAGAGACTATACTTAGGTCATGCATAGAGGGTGTAATTCTTTCAAAAATGCCAAGGAGCTCAGTTCTGCTTTCACATTTTTTGATGATGGAGAGCTACTTCTGTACCACATAAAGTCAAGTATTTTCCCATGGGAACACTAAGAAGCTGCACTATGACACCATGCTTTAATTAAACAAACCATTCCTGTACAAGATTCTTTAAGCATTCCTACGAGCAAGAGGAGTCAAACGTGAGGGGGAAATCCTTTGCATGGTCTGTGATTCTGTACTGTGAAACTGGGTGATTTTATATCCTGATGTAAGCATTTGGATTTATGATAACTTCTGACTGATGTGATCCTAGCATATGCATCTGAAATCTGGGATGCTAGAAATCACACCATTTTAAGATAAAAGAGAATTTGGAAAGTTGGTATAAAATGTTGTTAGCGTCAACATTTTTGTGCTACCATAGGAAGGTAAAATCTAGGGATCTTTGAAATGTTGTATGGTTTAATAATGAAAAAGCATTCTAAAATTGCAAGGAAAATGTCCACCCATTTCAATCCATTGCTGGCTTACCTTTGAAGTTCAAGTACTGAAAACTTTGATGCAGATGTATTTTCTGCTGCAGAAGTTCAAACACTAGGTTGGCTTCTTCTCCAATATCTTCTATGTTCTTGTTAAGGTCAGGAAACTCAAAGGACGAACTCTGAAGGGGATACATCTGTGCAACTTTTTGTCTGAGGGGGAAAACACAGTTATGCAGAAGTCAGACCAGATTGTTCTTAAACTAGAACTGAGTTACACAACATTTTAGAGGCCAAGAGATTAATTTATAAATAAGCAGAAACATTTAATTGTAATGGCTTATTTAGAAAACCCTTGGTATGAACTGGAAAATTCCAGCATTTAAGTATATGTCCGTATGGGTTAGGCATATATTAAGGATTATTTTGTTAACAGATCTACTGAAAGCAGTGACTTAGTAGTCCAGCATCTTTGTGCTGATCAGAAGTGGGACTTGATATGCAGGGATGGCTGGTGTAGTCTGGGGGAAGACAGTTTCTCAGCTAATGGATTTTTTCAGGAGTAACCTAGCCCTTACTGAACGTAGCCCTGAAAATCCCTGATGCCTGAAAGGGCCTCCAGTGAAAGGACAGGATGTCTCAAAATCCATTCAGTTTCAGAAATGGAATCTTCAAAGGCTTTGAAGTGCACGTCACAGCCGGGCATTCGTCCTCCTTTATCTTCCAGCTTTGCTGCAAACCTCATTACCCCCTGCACAGTCTGAGCAAGGGCAGCAATTTCAGTGTCCCACTGGTCAAAGCACAGGTGACACTGACGGCAGGAGGGAAAGTCCTTCTCAAAGCCACGGCCGCACTGGTCACAGAGCCGGCCGGTGACTCCAGCACGGCAGATACACGCGCCAGTGGCTTTGTCACACGTGGGCTGGCGGGTCCCCTCTAGGTTACACCCACATGCTGCAAGAAAGGAACAGCAGGTTACATCCAGTTGTTCCTTTTCTGTGGGATTAATGCATGAAAAAGGCGCATTTCAAGACAATAAAGGCAAACCACTGTTTGAGTTAGATTAAGGTGGAATGCACAGTAGTGACTGTTCTTCACCTCTGACTTCCATCTTAACCATTGAAATAACAATATAGATTAATATAAACACTTGTCCATCTCATACATACAAACATAGGAAAGGCTGCTTCTTTACATGGATGCCCTGTCTCCCCTGTGAATATAAAAGGTAAGCAATTATATCGAGGCAGTTTCTAATCCAGTTGTCCCACTTAGTAATACTTACAAACACAATGCATCTGGGGATTGCCAAAGTAGTTTTCCTCACACTCATTACAACATCTTCCGCTGTAACCCGGCTTACATGGACACTGGCCTGTAAGCTGTAAAGACAGTTAGGATTGAATAACTTCCAGCAGAGCCACAGGGCTGCATATACATTATTTCAGCTGTACAAGGACAGCAGCAACACTGCTTGCCCACAGTCTTTGAACGCCATGATTTACACAGTATTGGCCCAACTTTCCAATCTTCCTCTTGAAGGTTCTTAGAACAAAACGCACTCAGAGAAATGGCTTTACTTTACTAATATTAGAGATTTTGTATGATCCAGTCTACTGATGCTGTTTGAGAGCTTATCCTCTGACTATGATCTGAGAGGATTCTTTTCCTTTGCAAAACATACTAATTTTTAATTTTTGGTGGATCAACTTACTCATCTTAATATTTCAATTTTAAACTATACAATATATATCTACAATATATCAATTGTAACTGAAAACCTCGAGGGTATATTATTCACACTGCCCTAGAAAAATTATTTTGTTATTCAGCTATTAAATTAAACTCCAGGAAATTACAACTTTGATAACTGCTAGTAGTTCTTTGAGGTCAAGACTTAAATTTGCTATAAAAATAATAAATCTACTAAATGAACTGGAACAAACAGAGAGCACATTGAAAGAAAAATGTGCAAACACATCAGCAAGACTTTAGGATAAGCTGCTGATGCTCTGAAGTCAATGGCAAAATTGCTGTTGACTCCATGGGACCACAATTTCACCTCACAATTCTGAAACACTGTTTCATTTTTTCTACATTCTAGCCCTAAAATGTGCACAGGAATTAAAGATGAGAAAAAGTACTCTAGCAGTCTGATAGATGAGGCATGATTAACGTAATGGCCACAGCTGCTACTTTATGAAAACAAACACTTAAAAAAGACTCTTGGGTCCAAGCCTGGATTTCTTTCTTCCCTATATGCATATTTATGAGGCAGTTTTTTTCCTGTGACATCTTTTTACAAAGTATTTCTAATATTCACTTGACAAAGAAACAACATGCAAAGAGAAACTGCTGACCATCAAAGCCACATTATCAGAACAACACTTTTGATTTAATGACTCACAGTGTGATTGCACCAACTGCAAACTTCCAAAGAATTTTTTGTTTTCAGGGAGTAAGACAAAAAAAAATCCTCATTTATAAGACAGTCCCCATTTTACCATGTCAGAACACCAGCACCCTGGTTCCTGGAAAGCAGAGTAATTTTCTTGCCTGGTTGCACTGGTTGCTTTGGGAGTTTTTTGGGTCACAGTCACAGGTCTGACATCCTTTTCCACTAGCCAGGTCCCAGTAGCCAGAGGCACACTGGTCACACGTGGCACCCAGCACATTGGGCAGGCAAGGACAAGCTCCTGTGTCTGGGTCACACAGGCAGGCTGCGTCCCCCCCTGGGCACATGGCAGGGCTAACACCTGCCAGATTGCATGTGCAGCCTGGAAAAAAAGGACAATTACTACAGCAGACAGTAATACAGACAGATGATGGACAATCAGAGCTGGGTATAAAGCCCACGCTGTAGGTTTACTTTTAGTAACCTTGAACGTGTTTAATCTCATACACATTACCTGTCTTTCTGTAATAACTTACATATGGCTTTGAGAAAACTTACTGTAAATGTTCAATGCTTTTAATACAGGCACAAAAAAATGAAGGCTCAGTGAATTTTGAATCTTATTAGAATGCAATGTTAAATATGTTGGGTAAGGATAAGTTGATTTACAGTAGGCATTATCCAGCGTGGGAATCCCCAGTAAGCCAAGTAAGATAAGAAGCCTTCCTTGTGAGGAGCCAAAAGCTTAATGATTTCTAACAGACGTCTTCCAAGAATGAATGAGGGATGGGCTTGGACAGTATTTTAGAGATTCCCAGAAAAACAGTTTCTTGACTATACTTATAACTATCTTGGCCATAAAAATTAAATCCTCAATCAGGCACATCTGTGAAAATGATTGAGAAAAACTGGGAAGAAGTTTGTGCCTTGCTTTTCCTTACACTCCTGCTTTTCTGTTCAAAGTGCTGAGTTACTGACATGTCCTCATGGAATCTATTAAATTGCCTAAACTCTCTCACTCTAGCCACTTAATGTAAACAACTGGTAAGGCAGGAAGTTCAGCAAGGGATCATCTGATTAACTGAGCTCTAACTGAGCTTAGTTGGCATCAGCCAGCAATGTGGATAAACAATTATCTTTGATTCCTTTACTTTTGATTCCTTCCTGAATAAGCTGAATGTACATTTATTTTTCTAACAGAGAGTACTGCTTTCATTTCACAAATTAGTATTTCTTAGGAGTGATATTCAGTGTGAGATTTAGTGAGACTTGGATGACAAAGAATTTAATAGATGCCATGTAAGTTATTTGTATCACTGATATATTTATATTTGGTAAATAGAGAAATATATTTATGATTCATATATTTTGCTATATTAATCTGCTTTAGTTTTGTTCTGCCTCCAAGGTCTAGCCTTTCCCTATAGATTATTTCTTTTAAAAATTTCTTGGTAGTAAAACACAGTTGCAATGCTGTTACTTACTTTGACAGTTTTGATTGAGGGCTGAGCCAAAATAACCTGGTTTGCAGAACTGGCAGTTTGCTCCATGGGTGTTGTGTAAACACTTGGTGCATTCCCCAGTGACCCTGTTACAGGACTCTGGGTCTGTCAAATCAATGTTGTTATTGCAGGGACATGGTGCACAGTCAAGACCAGGGCTGCTTGGGTTTTTGTAGAACCCACTAGGACACTCGTCACACTGATTGCCTGTCAGAGGAAGGTAAAAATATTGCTGGCTGATGGGAATTCAAGTGAAACATGTAATTTCCAGTAATATCATTAAAAGATTCAGACTGTCTGTTCAAATGCACATTTCCATTGGAAAATATCCACCTGTTTGGGACCATTGCCCTTTAATCCTCTGATCAGTTTAAATTACATCTTCCCCACTGAAACCTGATGGAAATGCACCCTCCTCACCCCAAGTTGTTTATACCAAGGAAGTCCTTTCAGTAAGAGCGAAAAAAGTGCCCCCTCACACAACATCTCTAAACATCTTTTTCCATTGAAGTCCATTCAATAGAAGTAGTAGTAGTATTTGCAGGATTTTCCTTGGCCCTTCACTCCAACAGCAGCATTGGAGGGTTAGGGGTGCCCAGGAGTTCAGATCAGCTCTGTGATGCTCTGTCCTTACTTGCTGGCATTAAAACTATTTCTGCATTTCATCTCAATGCCTGCCCTGTTCTGGGTGCTAGCTCTGCATCTCAGAAACCATTCTGGGCAGGCTGGTGTTTCTCAAACCACACCCACTGGTTCATCCTCAGCTAAGGACTCTGTTGCTTCACTGTCCTCCTCATGACATCTCTCTGAGAAAGTGAGATCTGCTACAAAGGTGACCAAGAGTCTTGCTGGAAAGGAGCAGGAGCAATAAAGTCCAAAACTGAGGAGTGCAGTAATTTGTGAGGACAGAAACCCCCTGGGTGAGCACCAACATGAATAATTTTAGGCCTACAGCAATTACTCAAGCAAAACCACTTTTGATTCATAAAAGAACCTTGCCTAAGTAAAGATGACAGCATTGGTTTAGTTTTCAGCAGTGCTTCCTGTTAGGCTTTGCTTCCATCACAAGAGATCTTTCTAATGCCCAGGGGAAGGGAAATATCTTTAGCTTTCCCTTCAGGAATTCAACCTAAGTCAACAAGATCTTCAGAAATGAGGAATCAGTTTGCTGCAAAAGTATTGGCATTGAGACAGCTGAGAATAGAAACCCCTTTTCTAAAGTGACCATTTGAACCATGAAGCAGTCACTTTTAGGCATAATGTCAAAGAGGTTCCTCTATATGAAAAAAAACTCTCTGATTAGGAAATATTATCAACTCTTTTTGATGTCATAATCTTTCCCATTTGGGCTGGCAATGCTTATTTTTCAGAGGTAACATGCAACTGCAGTTCTCCTCTTCCCATCAGATTAATGTAGTGCCCCTGGAAAGGAGATTCCCAGAGAGTAACATCAGAATAATTAATGACTTCACTGTATCTACATAGGCAAATCCCTTTTTAAAACTCTAACTGCACAATTCCCATTCTTCCTAGTCAGAACGTACCCACATAATTTCAGTAAACTTGAGTGCTAACTCTTCTTAGCTGTTTTATTACCATTACCTCATGGTCATTTCTGAACACGACATGTGGAGGGTGATCATTTTTGCTCTTACATTAATTTTAGTAGTATCAAAACCAGTCCTTATTTTGCTTCATACCTGAATATCCCTCGAGACAATCACAGACTAGTTGTGCAGACTGGGAGTCCTGGTAACAGGAACGTGCAAAATACCTATTGCTTGTAGGTGCCTCTGGGCACATGCATGGGTGGCAGGGCTCTCCTTCCAGAGGGTTTCCATAATAGCCATCCATGCACCTGACAAAGCAGTCAACATAAAGCAGGACAAATTGTCAATTGCTCCATGCAGGTGAATCAATTTATACGTGTATATTGAAATTAGCATTCCAGGTCATTATAATGTGCCTCCATCAACTGGTAGAGCTATATCAAGCTTCAAAGCTTTCCATTCTAAAATGGAAAATCAGAACTGCATTCTCAAAATCTGAAGCAAAAAGAAAAAGACATATGTTTTCCTTTCGAGAAATGTTTGTGAAGACTTCTACCTACTCGGGAACAATTTTAATCTAAATTATTATGATATGGCATATCACACATGCTCTGCATAGGCAGCTAAAAGCTGCCATATAAAAATTTTATGTATTTACCTATCAGCACATATATTCATCTATTTCCATACAGACACACCCACACAGTGGTTGGCATGACATTAAAAAGTGCTGGCACAGGCAAAAAAAGCAATGATTCCTTAAAAGCACTCAGAGAATACTGCATATTTCAGATGCAACATATGTTTTGAGCCATGCTCTGTCTGACATGTTCTGCAAACCTGGGGTAATGGCTCTTTCGAGGTGCTGGTGGCTGTGCTGTTACCTGAACTGGTGGGGGCTTTTAGGGCTGCCTGGGAGCCACCCTGCCCAACACTGCTGCCTTTGCATCCCAACCCCCCGTGGTCCTGCAGCTATGGCAACAGCAATGCTGTGGCTTCTGAAGCATCCTCAGTCTTTGATCTGCTGTACTGTGACAAACAGGAACACAGTTCCCCATATGAATACAGGCAGACTTGGCTATCTCTTATCCTTCCCCTGGAGTCTGGAGATCCTGCAGAGCCACAGGACAACAAGTATTTCAGTCTGCCATTTTTAATTTGTTTGCCATCTACAAGTACAACGGCCAAAGACTGTATTGTCTAAAAGCACTGCAGGGCTCAACAGGTTTCATGGGGAAATCCTCTTAAAAATGAATGACAAGGTAAAATCCAGCCAAACTAAACTAAACAAACTTAATTTTGAGGTCCATGTTGAACTGCAATCCTGCTGCCAGTGTATAAAATAAAAAAGAGGAGCAGTGTTCTGAATGGAGCTGGAACATGTGGGAGAAGTCATTTGCTGGTGATATAGAACTAATACAACCACTTTTACTTAAGCTCCTTAGAGGTAATTGCAGGTATTAAAATGAGTATTCAGCACAAGCTTAGCCTCTTGGCTAGCCTCGTGCTGAATTTTAAATTTTAAAGCTGGTAATTTGAAACCTGGCAGGAGTCAGTTTATCCCACATGCAGCGCTTTGTGCATGTCTCCAAGCACATGGTGCCGTGGCATCCATGTCTTAAATGCCTTCCTGCAGGGAGCCTGCTGCAGTGCTGGGTGCATGTCCCGCCTGCAGTCCACCCACCGGCATTGCATGCACATACCCACATGCATTTGCCAAAGAAACAGGTACCTGACATTCAGCAGCTAGGCCCAGTTTCATCCTGGTTTAGGTATGTGTTTCCTGTTAAGGTCATTGATGCATTTGTAGGCCCCTAGCTACCCAGGCATTTTGGAGAGTACAGTGTCTGGAGGAGCTTTGCAGCACTGCCCATCAACTGACCTTTCACAGTGGCTTCCAGCAGTAAACCCGCGGCAGTTGAGGCACACTCCGCTCAGAGGGTCGCACAGCTCCGCACGGCCATTGCAAGGGCAAGGACGGCAGTGGGGGAATCCAAAGTAGCCAGGCAGGCAGCGGCTGCAGCGCTGGCCATCCACCTCCCGGCGGCAGGAGCACTGCCCCGTCACCTGGTCACACAGCGTGCTCAGCGAGCCCTGCGGGTGGCACTCGCATGCTGGAAAACACCGAAAGCAAAGCTGTGTCCTTAAAGCATTCCTGCCAACCCACCTCGTCGCTGACGCTGCTCAAAGGCAGCAGGGATGGAAAATTCGTTACTCGTGGTAACGTTTTTTATATTGCTTCACACATAATCCAGGATTCAAAGCCCTAAAAACTGGGGTATGTGTGAAGAGCCAGCCAGTGTCACTGGTAGTGGTGCTGGCTGCCAAGCACTCACCGTAGCAGCCGTGGAAGCCGAAGCCGTAACTGCCTGCAGAACACGTGTCACAGCAGCGTCCCACGACGTTGGCTTTGCACTGACACTGGCCCCCCAGTTTACTGCAGTTGGAATTCAGTGACCCTTGGGGATTGCACTTACATGCTGCCAAGGGGAAAGAAAATCAAAACAGTTTTGGTTGTCAAGGAGTGTTACTGCTGTCATCAGCTTGCAGGTTTCACACTTTAAAATAGGTAGAAAAGAGCTTGATTATTATCAGGGTTCACTAACCTGATGATGGCCATGGTTTAGATCATTTGATGGTGCAGCATCAATGGTGATGGTATATCAGGCACCAGCACAAGTCTTGGTGTTGCAGTTGCCACATTCAAGGCACTGCCTTCAGTATGCACTTGGGATATGACAGAAAGGGAGTAGCAAAGTGTAGGTCCAAATGGAAGTATCCTGAAGTCTAGAAAGGTTTGCTACACATCTGCATCTAGCTGGAGCACTGGACATAACCTGCAAGCTGTACTTAGTCTGCATCTGGGTATTGTTTGTTTCTTTCTGGACACCTTGGACTAACTTGTTGAGTGAAGATGCTCTGCTAACTCACAGACAATATTTGCCCAGGACGCTCTTGAAAGCACTTGAAAACCAAAGTGCCACATTTCATTGGGAGAATCTCAGCACTCTAGGAATCAGGCCAATGGGGAGTTAGCACAGCCCAAGCCTAAAATGAGGGTTTCACTGGTTGCACAGCTGTGATCTCATCACCTGATATTAGAGTGAGGCATCAGTCCTTCTAAAAATCGCCCAATCCGAGCAGATGCTATCAATTTGGAGGCATTGCTGCTAGGCTCCCTGAATGGAGCTGGCCATCAAAGTTGTCCAGAAAGGCCCGTCCTGTTACTGGAAGTGCAGAGAAGTTCCATTTCTCTGGGCCAGATACCAGGGAAATTCCCTGAGCTACTGAGCCCAGCTAATCTTTCCATGGTGGGTCCAGAAGGCTGCCTAGGAATTTCAAACACCACTTGCCACTGCCTCCTTGCTGAAACATCATCAAGGTTTTCTTGGTGAATCTCTTCCAGTACATCAACTTATGTGCCATCAGGTCTGAAATCTTACCAAGGCATTCAGCTGGCCTACAGCATCTAGAGAGAGGGCTTAGAAACTTCTCTGTCATTTTACAGCAGCCAGAGAAGTAGGAAAGTTGCTGCCTTGGCCATATAGTAAAGGCATCTGATTTAAATGCTTTTCAGAAGGCACAAAATCACTGCCATGGTCCCTGTCCTGCTGCTCCACGAAGCCCATCAGGAGTGATGAACTCTGAGATTCCACCAAGAGGTGTTTGCAGCACACATAGGGTTCAGCGGGATGTACCCTATGCATCCATGGATACCACACACTGACCAGCTTCCCCTCTGCATCACTGTGGGCTGAGAGCTCTACAGTCAACACATCCTACAAAGTCAGGGGAAAACCAACAACTGCCCAAAAGAACTGCCTGTGCAGTCTGGTCCTTACCGACGGCACCGTTGTGAATTCGGGCTGACAAGCTCACTATGAGCCGCGCGCACGCTTCGGGCAGGACATGAGGCCCAACTTCAGATGCAATTTCAATACAGTGATATTTCTGGTACTCATCTAAATCCTTTTCACTGCATAAGTTCTCCACAGAGCCGATTCTGGGAATAAGTCCAAGCTTTGTCATTAAGAGAGAAAAGAAAATATTTTTGCTTAGATATATTGAAAACCAGAATTTCCCAAATTCTCTTAATGTGCTTTCTATTGCAATGACAGAGGCCTGGAGCCCTGGGTTTCCAAATCTGCAGTTGTGCCATCTGTCATCTAAATTCACATTTATTCTGAAGGTCTAGACATTCCCTGAGTTCTTGAAATAACAGAGACTGTGTTTAAAAAAATAAAATTATAATAAGACCTCAGAAATGGTCTTGCTATGCTGTGCTAGTGACTCCAAAAGCAGTATCTGGCCAAAACTTTTACTTGTATTACTGTGATAGAGAAAAATCAGCAGAAGGTTCTATGTCCAAGTATAACCACTCCTTGTCAGGTCCAGTTCTACAGGTATAATTAAAGAAATAGACCTAAAAATATTTTTCTCAAGAGAAGGACCCAAAACTAACACCTAGTTCCTGACTTGGTGGAAACTTAAGAAATATTTGGACCTGATTCCCAGAAAGTACACAACTAATTTTACTTTTCCAATGTCATCTCTAAAAACATCCCTGATCCCGATAAATTAGAGATATTTTAAAAAACCCAAGTAATGAGGAGCTTCCCAGATTTATATCCATAGCCACAGCAGCTTGTCAGCATATATGGACTGTGTTCATAATCAATGAGCAACAGGTAGAGATACATTCTCTGACTATCAACATATGCAACAAGCATGACTTGATGTATTGCTCCATAAAAATTAAACCAGATACAATTCTGCCTTTCCTTGCAAAAATATGCAAACAGTGCCAATGGAGATAAGCAGAACCTGAGTTTCTATTAGAACACACTATAAATGATTTAAAAACACTTATAAATAGTCCATTAAAAAAAAATCACTGTGTAGAAATACAACCTCAAGGGACTTTTGACAGAACTACTCACTGAGTCAATCAAGATGAATGATTTGGCCTTTTTGTCAGAGGCAGAGAGCTGAGAAAAATACACATCCACAAAATATTCCATTCCTGGCTCCAGGCAGACTGGAGTTTGCAGAATTGCAATCCTGTTTAGCAGAAATGAAGCACAGTTATAGCCAGAAGTCAGGACAAGGCAAGTTTACTGAATGTTGTGAGCTCTCCCTTCCCTCTGTGCCTGCAAACTATGTCTGGAGACTAGAGCAAGCCCTGCTGCTGTGAGGAGCAGACCCAGCTCCATACTTGAAGGCTCTGGGAAAGCTGCAGGAGTTCTGCTGGATGATTCACCAAGAGCAATTTAAACCTGGGGAGATTAAACTGAAAATGGCAGGGTCTACTACTTCAAGCAAAGGGGTTTGCAACTCACTGTTCATATTCATCCTTTCCTGTCCCTGTTTGACCATGACATTGGTCACATCCTCTTAGCTTCCCTCTATTCTTTACACAGGTCCAAACTGAAAAGCTGGTTTTGAAAACAGGCTAGGACAGTGACTAAGTCAATATTTCTTTCTATACTGAAGTAGTTGCAACTGGATCTTCATCACAGCAACAACTAACCCCAGCTGGATCTCAGGCTGCTCTCCTGGTTTTGGCAAACCTTTGCCAGACTAAGGATTGGGGCATCAGACTCTTCCTTAGAGCCTATGTAGTATTGTGGTGTGCCAGCAACAGAAAAGGCTGCACATGTGTTTCTGATATTCCCACTCTCCCACACATGTGTTGCTCTGCAGTGCTTCAGTAAACGATTTGTACACAGAAGATCTACAGGCAAAAAGACAGGAACAGACAGACCTCTTTGTAGCTGGGAGAGGCAACTCATGTGGCTCCTGTGAAAGGACCTTGTTTTTGCAGCGTTGACCTGACAAGATACCAGCAGGCTGGATGGCAACACTGGCAAGCCAGTCTTCCAAGAACTATAAATGAAAAGCAAAAATTATGGTAATATTTTGTGTCTGAAAAAACTGCTTTCTCTTTGCAAGGGTTAATGAAAGCCATCTGAATGATCGAACACTGCAGTGACAAAACAGATTTTCTCTTTAATCTTTACAGCACTGAAAACCAATGTTATTTGTGAAAAATTCATTGTATTTGCAATGGCTAATGAAAAGCAGAGACGGAAATGGGACCTCAGCTGGTTCAAATGGAAACAGCTCTGTTAGAGTCATTGGAGTTGTTTCTTTTCTTAGCACAGTGTTATTCTGGAGATATCCTTCATTAGCTGCTCTCTCACACATCTAATAAGAAATAACAAACATAAAAGACTTTATAACGCATGTTTTTAAAACTCAACTCTTCAATCCTTAGTCAGAAAAAGCTATCTCAAACCAGCCGACTGAAAAATTGTTCCCATGTTTTAAGGATCTGGGAGATTTTTGTGCTTCAGAGTGACAGTCAGAGAACAGAATACAATAGACAGCAGGAAAATCTTGAGTTGTGGGACTGTCCCAAAGAATTGCAAAAGAGTAAGGAATATACAAAAGCTGGTACCAATAAAACACTTGTTTTTGAAGACATGGGTGAGGACCTGCGTTTAACCAGATTTGGATTAATAGATTTCCCTAGACATGTCTTCATCACTGAGAAATCTTCTCCAGGCAAAAAATAGTAATCTGGCTATTTTCCTACAATTTTCACACATCTCAGAGTTCAGCTGGAACAACTGGGAAGCAGGATGCCTGCAAAAGGCCTGGATTAATATACATGCAGATCACTCCTGCCTGTGCACATTTTACAGCCCAAAAGATCCCAGCTAGGAATACAGGATGCTTATCTAAAAAGAACTGCATTTCCCATGTGTTTCATTTTTGACTAAAAGTCCAGTCCCAGTAAAGGTGCCAAAAAAGGAACATTCAGAAGGTGAAATCTTGGCTGATGCTTAGAAAACACTTGTAGTGCTGATTTTTCATATCTGAGTGGAAAGGGTTAAGGGGGTCAGTGGAGGACATATTACATGGATGGCAAGACAACTTGTTACTGGGTGACACAGCAAGCAATTTCAATTTTAAATATAAAGAATAGGATGAGTTGCTCATCCTATTATTGACAAAATAGACCCTGCACCTATCACAACATCACAAGACACGCAAGACATCACAAGTACCTCGGGCTCATAACGAATGGTGATATCAAAGTCCATGGCAAAGGGAACATTGCTGATGGCGAATCTCAGCCCAGCTCCGCTGGGGACGCGGGCAAAGCCGTGTCCTGTCCACGTGACAGCCCTACCAGCACTCGGCTGCCGGAACACCACCGCTGAAACTGAGTCCTGTCCAAACTGCATCATCCCCTGCAAGGACACATTGACATCTTCAACAACCACAGAGCCAAATTACAAATAAACTCGTAAAAAAGAAAGGAAATATTTTTGCCACACTGTTTACTTATCTTAGCCATCAGTCTCATTTTCTGAACAAGCTTGAGTTCGACAATTTAAGAACTCTCCCAAAGGTAGGATGTTTAAGGTCATATGTAAAGAAAAGCTTCCTATAACTTTGCAGCAAGAGCAATAAGGGGGACTAGAATAATCCACTCACCTCTGAATATTTGGCATCTCCAAACATTCACATTGCAAACCTTAAACAGAATAAGCCTTTCATTATAAGCTGGATATATAAATATCAATACTTAAAATGGCTGCATTTAAGTGCAGGAGGTACCATGCACTTGCAAAGTCTTGGTAAACCTGTTGGAAAAGTATTGCAACAAAAAAACCCAAAAAACCAAACCTTTCATAAGGGCTTCTCTCTTCCAAAATTTCATGGAACCTGAGTCTACAATGGCTCTGGACATAGCAGAGGAAACTTGTTAATGTGAATAATAAAATGTCCAATCCAACTGTGTGCCAAAAAGTTGATTTAATTTGTGTCAGGATTGTAATGTCTAAGAGTGCGAATACCATGTGCTCAGGTGTTTCCTTGCCCTTTGTTACAAAATGAAATGTTATCATTTGGTGTAAACTTAAGTAACTACTGGAGTACTAATTTACCTCTTCCACTCCAGATTTTCTTACAGTTCGTTTCTTGTTCCTGTTTAACACAATCTTTCCATTTTCAATCATGAACTCATAGCCCTTCTTCTGGAAGTAGATGTCACACCTTGGAAGCATGCTTGGCTGAACCTATGAAATAAGAGGAGCAGCACTGTCTCAACAATGTTGAAGGGTAGTAAGCAACTAAATGAAAATCCACATTCTTAAAACAAGCTCTATTCTCTGCTGAGCAAAATGGCCCATCAGCTGCTGGAAATCTTTTTCCCTCACTCTCTTAAAATTAACTTGCACTTTTCCCTCATAAACTATGTCCCAGACATCTGTTTTCCATTTAATTATTGGACTGTAGGATGATTACTGGTTGTGATTATAGCTAAATACTTGTGGATGCAACCTGCAAATAAACATTTTTTTTTATTATTCCTATAGTTTCTGTACAACATGCCAGAGAAAAAATGTTAGTAAAAGCATAGACAGAGGAAGAGATGCATTCCAGGCTCGCACTCAGCATGGGGAACAACTACGCCCATGTTGAAGAGGGAAAAAAACCAGAGGAAATTAGGCTACAATCAATGCCTTTATATAAGACAGCAGGAGTTAGTCCAATGGAGCAGAGAGTAATTTGATTCTTCCCTTGTTGGAGATTCCCAGAAATAAAATATTTCATAAGAACTATTGGCAAATCAAACACTTTCCTCTAATTTAAATAAGAACTATTGGCAAATCAAACGCTTTCCTCTAATTTAAATTAATTTCTCTAATCCATGCTAGACCAGCCAGCACTTCAGAAGCAGCAAGGGCAGCTTTTCAGGTCATACCACATCGGATTGACTGTCCCTTTTCAACAGCCACAGTTATGGGATAGTCATGTCCATGAAAAACAAAGACAAACTGAAGATGGGAAAGGACTTGCTTTGTATTTTCCTGCTAAAGAGCTGCTCCAGTTGCTCCCTAAGCAAGGGCTCTCCTCCTCAGCCTCAGCTCCTGTGTCATCACTGCAATGATCCCCTCTCAGTACAGCACCTAAAAAGCCAAATACCTACCAAAGGTGCAGAGCCAGAAAGGGGCTTTGCATGCTCAGCTTCATAAATATAATAATCCAGGGGTAGAAAGAAGTATCCAGGAGCTGGCTCGTTGCACTGGCGGCTCACAATGTTGGGCAGACACTCACACTGACCGTCCTTCGGTGAGCACCTGCGGGAGGAGTTCGTCAAGGGAGAACATCAGTGTGGCACAGCTGGGTCCTCACAGCATGAGGATGGCTCAGACCCACCCTCATTCCACCTTTGCTTAATTTCTCTCATTGCTGGATTACTTCCATTACTAAACTTCTTCCTATCACCCACCTCCTGGTTTTTTAATGCTGGATTTATCCAATGCTACTTTTCCAAGACTTCAGAGTCCATGACCTCCTTTGTCTTTGTCTGTTCCATAACTGAAGCACTGATCCTTTTGTTTCCTGAGCATCTGTTACTGCCTATTCCTGCATAATTTCTTTTATCTTTTTCTATAAGAATCACTATATCACAATTCTTAATAATCTGTCACCACAATTATAGAGGCAGGGCATGAGATCAGAAGGACCTCTAATGTGATATGGAATGTTTTCATATACTTCCACTCATATTTAACACAACAGGTGATTTTCCTGCCCACTAGGAGCTGCTCTACAGCATGGGGCTGTGTGCTCCTCTGTCTGAAATCTAACAGCAGTAGTGAAGACCCCCACCCAAAAGATTTCTGGAGGAACCCAACTGGAAACAGCTTTGCTTCTAGAATTAAGCATTTTAAATAGGAGCCAGAAAAAAAAATCTAGCATTTAAGGTAGATGTAGGAAGCTAAGTTAAAAATGTCACCTCTAACTTCTAATTTCTAATAATATTAGGGCCTCTGGTTCTCTCAAGGCATATATTTTGTATTTTATATTAAATACATCTTGGCTCAACCTGATTCAAAACTGGCTTCAAAGGAAATAAGTAAATCCCCTTATCACAAATAAATTCCCAAGATCTCCACCCAACTCTACACTGTTTGTATATGATGAAATTCCATTTACATTCTATTTTCCTATCTGTACTGTGACTGTATTAACCTAACCAGAGTATCTATCTTAAGAGTTTATAAAAATTAAAACCAAGAAAGAACTTGAAGACCTTTAACTTACAAGTTATTCTGGGATCCACCAATATCACAGTCACATGGAGAACAGCCATAGAGACTGTTGCCAAGACCCCAGTATCCTGCCTGGTATAAAAAGAAAGGTTCTTTTATGGCAAATATTTAAGTATGCAAAGCAAAACAAAACTCATTCTGCTGGATGAACAAGGCTCTGAAGCGCTACTGTGCTTGGCCACGGGAGATTGCTTCTCTTACCAGGGAGTTGAGCAGTGCTCAGCCACTGCAAGAGCCGGGTATTTACCCACTTGTACAAGCAAATTGCTCTGCAAACAGCAAAGATGGATCAAAGGCATAATTTTGCATTCACTTTCCTTCATGGGAGTGCTCCTTACACTGCAATGTGATTGCACAAATGTTTGGGAGCAGTGAAAGAGAAGCAGATGTATCAATGCAAAATGGGAGCATACAGCTATAAAATTATT
Source organism: Eopsaltria australis (assembly GCA_034509425.1). NCBI lineage: Eukaryota > Metazoa > Chordata > Aves > Passeriformes > Petroicidae > Eopsaltria > Eopsaltria australis. The sequence goes on along the minus strand of JAVTVJ010001341.1, from coordinate 342 downwards.
TTGAATTTTGACTGTTTGTTTATTTTTCTGGCAATGAAAAGGTGTGAGATGGGTGAGGAGAATTCCAAAACCACATGCAGAAGTGAAACCAAAAACAAAGTACGTACAAGGCATTTTTCACAGCGCTGCCCTGTGGTGAACCTCTGGCAAAGGCACTCTCCCGTGGCAGGGTCACAGATGGAGAAGGGCAAACTGCCCAAGGGATCACAGTTGCAGGCTGCGGGGACAGAAAAGTGCAGTTACCTCTGCAGGCCCCAGTGACGGCAGCAGGACTGGTATTTAGGTTAGATGTGGCATCAGCATGACAGGCAGTCTCCATCCCCACACGGACACTCTGCAGAT
>JAVTVJ010001340.1:0-30877 GCA_034509425.1 Eopsaltria australis | reverse complement strand
CATAGATGTCACAGACACTCACAGGGGCTCCATGGTGAAATCCCAGGAGTCCCCAAGCTTCCAAAAACCTGCCATGCCACAGAAACTCACATGGGCTCCATAGCCACAGGCCATGTGATCCCCACCTGCCTAAGAGCCCAGATGTCACAGACTTTCACACGGCTTCCATGCTGATACCCCAGCAGTCCCCAGATTTCCAAGGAGCTAAGATGTCACAGAAATTCCAAGGGATTCCATGGTGACATCCCCGGACTTTCCAGGCAGCCAAAGAGCCAGGACCTCACAGACGCTCGCAAGGCTTCAACGGCCTTATGCCCGCAATCCCCACAAGGCCAAACAGCAGGGATGTCAAAGACACTCACAGGGCCTCCATGGGGACATCGCAGGAGTCCCCAGGCTGACAAAGAGACAGCATGGCACAGTTACCCAAAGGGACCCCATGCGGACATCCCTGCCTTACCCTGTCTTCCAGAGAGCAGGGATGTCACACACACTCACAGCTGCTCCATCGGGTCATGCCAGCAGTGCCCAGGCTGCCAAAGAGCCGGCATGTCACCGACACTCACAGGGGATCCATGCAGACATGCCAGCTATGCCCAGACTCCTCAACAGCTGGGATGTCACAGACATTCACAGGGGCTGCAGACTGACATCCCAGGAGCCCCCAGAGTGCCAAAAAGCCAGGATGTCACAGACAATGCCAGCAGCGCCATGGAGACATCCCTCGAGTCCACAGGCTGCCAAAGCCCTGGCATGTCACAGACACTCACAGGGGCTCCAGACTGACATCCCACGAGTCCACAGGCTCTCAAACAGCCACAATGTCACAGACACTCACAGGGCCTCCATCGGGATTCCCTGCTGTCCCCAGTCACCCAAAGAGCCGGGATGTCACAAACATTCACAGCTGATCAATGGCGACATCCCAGGAGACCCCGGGCTTCCAAGCAACTGGGATATCACAGACACTCACAACAGTTCCATGGCGACTTCCCAGGAGACCAAGGCTGACAAAGAGCCAGCATGTCACAGACACTCACACGCGTTCCATGGGGACATCCCGGGAATCCCCAGAGTGCCAAACACCAGAGATGCAACACACTCACAGGGGCTCCATGGGGACATCCCAGGGGTCCCCAAGCTGCCAAACCTCGGCCATGTCACTGACTCTCACAGGGGCTCCATGCACACATCCCAGGTGTCCCCAAGCTGCCAAAGAGCCGTCATGTCACACACACTCACAGGGCATCCATGCACACATCCCACCTCTCCCCAGGCTCCCCAAGAGACGGGAAGTCACAGACATTCACAGGGGCTCTAGACTGCCATCCCAGGAGCCCCCAGAGTGACAAAGAGCCAGGATGCACCACACACTCGCAGGAGCTCCATGCAGAAACCCCATGAATCCACAGACTGCCAAAGAGCCGGCATGTCACACACACTCACAGGTGCTCAAGAGTGACATCCCAGGAGTGTCCAGGCTCCCAAAGAGCCAGGATGTCACACACACTCACAGCAGCACCATGGAGACATCCAAGCTGTTCTCAGCCTCTCAAAGAGCTGCCATGTCACACACACTCACAGCGGCTCCATGCTGAAATCCCAGGAGGCCCCAAGCTTCCAAAAACCTGCCATGCCACAGAAACTCACATGGGCTCCATAGCCACATCCCATGTGATCCCTGCCTGCCTAAGAGCCCAGATGTCACAGACTTTCACACGGCTTCCATGCTGATATCCCAACAGTCCCCAGATTTCCAAGGAGCTAAGATGTCACAGAAATTCCAAGGGATTCCATGGTGACATCCCCGGACTTCCCAGGCAGCCAAAGAGCCAGGACCTCACAGACACTCGCAAGGCTTCAACGGCCTTATGCCCGCAATCCCCACAAGGCCAAAGAGCAGGGATGTCAAAGACACTCACAGGGCCTCCATGGGGACATTGCAGGAGTCCCCAGGCTGCCAAAGATACAGCATGGCACAGTTATCCAAGGGGACCCCATGCGGACATCCCTGCCTTACCCTGTCTTCCAAAGAGCAGGGATGTCACAGACACTCACAGGTGCTCCATCGGGTCATGCCAGCAGTGCCCAGGCTGCCAAAGAGCCGGCATGTCACCGACACTCACAGGGGATCCATGCAGACATGCCAGCTATGCCCAGACTCCTCAACAGCTGGGATGTCACAGACATTCACAGGGGCGGCAGAGTGACATCCCAGGAGCCCCCAGAGCGCCAAAGAGCCAGCATGTCACAGACAATGCCAACAGCTCCACGGAGACATCCCTCGAATCCACTGGCTGCCAAAGCACCGGCATGTCACCGACACTCACATCGGGAATCCATGCAGACATTGCCAGCTATGCCCGACTCCTCAACAGCTTGGGATAGTCACAGACATTCACAGGGGCTTGCAGAGTGACATCAAGAGCCCCCAGAGTGCAAAGAGCCAGGGATGCACGACAATCCAGCAGCTCCATGTGAGCATCCCGATCCACTGGCTGCCAAAGCACCGCCATGTCACAGACACTCACAGCGGCCTCCAGATAGATCCCAGAGTCCAGGCCTCCAAAGAGCCACGATTGTCACAGACACTCACACGGCCTCCATGGTAAATCCCAGGAGTCCCAAGCTTCAAAAACCTGCCATGCCACAGAAACTCACAGGGCTCCATAGCCACAGCCCATTGATCCGCTGCCTTAAGAGCCCAGATGTCACAAATTTTCTGCGCTTCCATGCTATATCCCAGCAGTCCCCAGATTTCCAAGGAGCTAAGATGTCACAGAAATTCCAAGGGATTCCATGGTGACATCCCCGGACTTTCCAGGCAGCCAAAGAGCCAGGACCTCACAGAAACTACAAGGCTTCAATGGCCTTATGCCCGCAATCCCCACAAGGCCAAAGAGCACGGATGTCAAAGACACTCACAGGGCCTCCATGGGGACATCGCAGGAGTCCCCAGGCTGCCAAAGAGACAGCATGGCACAGTTACCCAAAGGGACCCCATGCGGACATCCCTGCCTTACCCTGTCTTCCAAAGAGCAGGGATGTCACAGACACTCCCAGGTGCTCCATCTGGTCATGCCAGCAGTGCCCAGGCTGCCAAAGAGCCGGCATGTGACTGACACTCACAGGGGATCCATGCAGACATGCCAGCTATGCCCAGACTCCTCAACAGCTGGGACATCACACACATTCACAGGGGCTGCAGAGTGACATCCCAGGAGCCCCCAGAGCGCCAAAGAGCCAGGATGTCACAGACAATGCCAGCAGCTCCAGGGAGACATCCCTCGAATCCACTGGCTGCCAAAGCACCGGCATGTCACAGACACTCAGAGAGGCTCCAGACTGACATCCCACAAGTCCACAGGCTCTCAAACAGCCACGATGTCACAGACACTCACAGTGGCTCCATCGGGACTTCCCTGCTGTCCCCAGGCACCCAAAGAGCCGGGATGTCACAAACATTCACAGCTGAGCAATGGCAACATCCCAGGAGACCCCGGGCTTCCAAGCAACTGGGATATCACAGACACTCACAACAGTTCCATGGCGACTCCCTGAGACCGAGCTACAAAGAGCCAGCATGTCACAGACACTCCACGGGTTCCATGGGACCATCCCGGAACCCGGTGCCCAAACACCAGAGATGCCACACACACTCCATAGGGGTCCTGCGCCACATCTCAGGTCCCCAAGCTGCCAAAGAGCTGTCGCATGTCAACACACACTCACAGGGGAGATCCATGCACACATCCCACGGTATCCCAGGCTCCCAAAGAGACTGGAAGTCACAGACATTCACAGGGGCTCCAGACTGCCATCCCAGGAGCCCCCAGAGCACCAAAGAGCCAGGATGCAACACACACTAGCAGGAGCTCCATGCAGACACCCCATGAATCCACAGACTGCCAAAGAGCCGGCATGTCACACACACTCACAGGTGCTCAAAAGTGACATCCCAGGAGTGTCCAGGCTCCCAAAGAGCCATGATGTCACAGACACTCACAGCGGCTCCATGGTGAAATCCCAGGAGTCCCCAAGCTTCCAAAAACTTGCCATGTCACAGAAACTCACATGGGCTCCATAGCCACATCCCATGTCATCCCTGCCTGCCTAAGAGCCCAGATGTCACAGACTTTCACGCGGCTTCCATGCTGATACCCCAGCAGTCCCCAGATTTCCAAGGAGCTGAGATGTCACAGAAATTCCAAGGGATTCCATGGTGACATCCCCGGACTTTCCAGGCAGCCAAAGAGCCAGGACCTCACAGACACTACAAGGCTTCAACGGCCTTATGCCCGCAATCCCCACAAGGCCAAAGAGCACGGATGTCAAAGACACTCACAGGGCCTCCATGGGGACATCGCAGGAGTCCCCAGGCTGCCAAAGAGACAGCATGACACAGTTACCCAAAGGAGCCCCATGCGGACATCCCTGTCTTACCCTGTCTTCCAAAGAGCAGGGATGTCACAGACACTCACAGGTGCTCCATCGGGTCATGCCAGCAGTGCCCAGGCTGCCAAAGAGCCGGCATGTCACCGCCACTCACAGGGGATCCATGCAGACATGCCAGCTATGCCCAGACTCCTCAACAGCTGGGATGTCACAGACATTCACAGGGGCTGCAGAGTGACATCCCAGGAGCCCCCAGAGTGCCAAAGAGCCAGCATGTCACAGACAATGCCAGCAGCTCCATGGAGACATCCCTCGAATCCACAGGCTGCCAAAGCACCGGCATGTCACAGACACTCACAGGGGCTCCAGACTGACATCCCATGAGTCCACAGGCTCTCAAACAGCCACGATGTCACAGACACTCACAGGGGCTCCATCGGGACTTCCCTGCTGTCCCCAGTCACCCAAAGAGCCGGGATGTCACAAACATTCACAGCTGATCAATGGCGACATCCCAGGAGACCCCGGGCTTCCAAGCAACTGGGATATCACAGACACTCACAACAGTTCCATGGCGACTTCCCAGGAGACCCAAGGCTGACAAAGAGCCAGCATGTCACAGACACTCACACGGTTCCATGGGGACATCCCGGGAATCCCCAGAGTGCCAAACACCAGAGATGCCCCACACACACTCACAGGGGCTCCATGGGGACATTTCTCAGGGTCCCCAGCCCTCCAAAAGAGCTGGCATGTCACACACACTCACAGGGGATCCATGCACACATCCCACGTATCCCCAGGCTCCCCAAGAGTCGGGAAGTCACAGACAGTCACAGGGGCTCCAGACTGCCATCCCAGGAGCTCCCAGAGCACCAAAGAGCCAGGATGCAACACACACTAGCAGGAGCTCCATGCAGACACCCCATGAATCCACAGACTGCCAAAGAGCCGGCATGTCACACACACTCACAGGTGCTCAAGAGTGACATCCCAGGAGTGTCCAGGCTCCCAAAGAGCCATAATGTCACAGACACTCACAGTGGCTCCATGGTGAAATCCCAGGAGTCCCCAAGCTTCCAAAAACCTGCCATGCCACAGAAACTCACATGGGCTCCATAGCCACAGCCCATGTGATCCCTGCCTGCCTAAGAGCCCAGATGTCACAGACTTTCATGCGGCTTCCATGCTGATATCCCAGCAGTCCCCAGATTTCCAATGAGCTAAGATGTCACAGAAATTCCAAGGGATTCCATGGTGACATCCCCGGACTTTCCAGGCAGCCAAAGAGCCAGGACCTCACAGACGCTGCAAGGCTTCAACGGCCTTATGCCCGCAATCCCCACAAGGCCAAAGAGCAGGGATGTCAAAGACACTCACAGGGCCTCCATGGGGACATCGCAGGAGTCCCCAGGCTGCCAAAAAGACAGCATGTCACAGTTACCCAAAGGGGCCCCATGCGACATCCCTGCCTTACCCTGTTTCCACAAGCAGGGATTCACAGACACCACACGGGTCCATCGGGTCATGCCAGCAGTGCCCAGGCTCCAAAGAGCCGGCAGTCCCGCCACTCACAGGGATCACTGCAGACATGCCGCTATGCCCAGACTCCTCAAAACAGCGGGATGACACAGACACACAGGGCTGCAGGACTGACATCCCACAAGTCCACAGCTCTCAAACAGCCACGAGTGTCACAGACACCTCACAGGGCTCCATCGGACTTCCCTGCGTCCCCAGTCATCAAAGAGCCGGGATGTCACAAACATTCACAGCTGATCAATGGCGACATCCCAGGAAACCCCGGGCTTCCAAGCAACTGGGATATCACAGACACTCACAACAGTTCCATGGCGACTTCCCAGGAGACCCAAGGCTGACAAAGAGCCAGCATATCACAGACACTCACACGTGTTTCATGGGGACATCCCGGGAATCCCCAGAGTGCCAAACACCAGAGATGCCACACACACTCACAGGGGCTCCATGCACACATCCCGGGTGTCCCCAAGCTGCCAAACCTCGGCCATGTCACCGACACTCACAGGGGATCCATGCAGACATGCCAGCTATGCCCAGACTCCTCAACAGCTGGGATGTCACAGACATTCACAGGGGCTGCAGACTGCCATCCCAGGAGCCCCCAGAGTGCCAAAGAGCCAGCATGTCACAGACAATGCCAGCAGCTCCAGGGAGACATCCCTCGAATCTACAGGCTGCCAAAGCACCGGACTCTCACAGACACTCACAGGGGCTCCAGACTGACATCCCACAAGTCCACAGGCTCTCAAACAGCCACGATGTCACAGACACTCACAGGGGCTCCATCGGGACTTCCCTGCTGTCCCCAGGCACCCAAAGAGCCGGGATGTCACAAACATTCAACAAGCTGATTCATAGGCGACATGCCAGAGACCCCAGGCTTCAAGCAACTGATATCACAGAACACTCACAACAGTTCCATGGCCGACTTCCCTGGCAGACCAAGCTGCCAAAGAGCCGGCATGTCACACACACTCACAGGTGCTCAAGAGTGACATCCCAGGAGTGCCCAGGCTCCCAAAGAGCCATGATGTCACAGACACTCACAGCAGCTCCATGGTGAAATCCCAGGAGTCCCCAAGCTTCCAAAAACCTGCCATGCCACAGAAACTCACATGGGCTCCATAGCCACAGCCCATGTGATCCCCACCTGCCTAAGAGCCCAGATGTCACAGACTTTCACGCGGCTTCCATGCTGATACCCCAGCAGTCCCCAGATTTCCAAGGAGCTAAGACGTCAAAGAAATTCCAAGGGATTCCATGGTGACATCCCCGGACTTTCCAGGCAGCCAAAGAGCCAGGACCTCACAGACACTCGCAAGGCTTCAACGGCCTTTTGCCCGTGTCGTGGGTTGACCCCGGCCAGGGGCCAGGTGCCCACTCAGTCACTCTATCACTCCCCCTCCCACTGGGAGAGGGGAGAGGATAATATTGAAAAAGACTATCAGGGTGAGTAAAGGCAGTTTTATTACAGTGGGAAAAAAAAAAATAGAACAAGCAAGTTGAAAGTTGCGCGCGCAAGAGCAAGAAGAGGAAACAATCAATCTCTACTTCCCATCAGCAGCGATGTCCGGACACTTTCTGGGAAGCAGGGCTCCAGCACACGTGATGGTTGCTCGAGGAGGCAAACATGGACAAGTCCCGAATGCCTCCCCCTCCTCCTCTCTTCCTTCCCTTATATATCTGAGCTGATGTCATATGGTATGGAATATCTCTTTGGCTGACTGGGGTCAGCTGGCCTGCTGGTGTCCCCTCCCAGGATCTTGCCCCCCCCCCCCATCCCCTTCAGTGGGGGAAGGAATGTCACAGGGACAGCACTGCTTGGCAGTAGCCAAAACACTGCTCTGTTATCAACACCAGCTACCAAAAGCAAAGTACAGCAGTGTAAGGCCTGTGAGCTTTACCCCAGTCAGACCCAATACAATTTCCACCCCTTATTCCATACCATTTGCATCATGCTCAGAAATCCTTTTCTACTCACACATGCAGTTTAAGCTACATCCTTAAACCATCCCCATCACATTAACTACTATCTCCTGTCCTCTCGCATCCCTCCACGTTGTCTCCATTTCCAGCAGAGTGGGGGGTCAGGGCAGGAGGAATAGTAAACTTGATTGTCGAGGACTGGCACCATCCCTGTTCATTGTGGCCTTTTTCTTGCCCCTTGCTGAAATTCGTTCTTCGTCAGCTCATGTCCCTTCTGCTACTTACATCATGCAACATACAACTTCCAACATCTTACCCCAAGGTTAAGTCACCTTGGGGCACACACTGGGTCTCCCCATCCTCCCGCATTACCCACCAAGTGCACCCAGGTCCTTGGGCAAAGACAATCCCACGAATGGGTTTGCCCTTCCCCATGGGGGACGTAACCCACACTGACTTCCCCAGCCACTTTCCTGTGTGTAGTGCAGGAACCTTGTCTCCCTCCACAGTGTCTAAGGGTTTAGTTTGGGCGGGACCAGGGCGGTTAACAGATCCTCTAGTATTGACTAGCCAAGTGGCTTCTGCCAAGTTCACATCCCAATGCTTCCATGTCCCATTACCTAATGCCCGTAGCATAGTTTTTAACAGTCTATTATATCTTTCAATCTTCTCAGAGGCCTGTGGGTGATAAGGAATATGATATATCCACTTAATGCCATGCCTCTTTCCCCAGGAGTTAATAAGATTATTTCGAAAATGAGTCCCATTGTCTGACTCAATTCTATCTGGGGTTCCATGTCGCCACAAAATGTGTCTTTCAAGACCTGAAATTGTTTTCTGAGCCGTGGCGTGGTTTACTGGGTATGTTTCCAGCCAGCCAGTTGTGGCCTCCACCATGGTGAGGATGTAATTCTTGCCTTGGCATGTTCGTGGCAATGGCCCAATGTAATCAATTTGCCAGGCTTCACCATACTGGAACCCCAGCCACCGCCCTCCACTCCAAAGAGGCTTCACTCGTGTGGCTCGCTTGATGGCAGCGCACGTTTCACACTGATGAATAACCTGTGTGATGGCCTCCATGGTCAGATCCACCCCTCGATCACGAGCCCATCTGTATGTTGCATCCCTTCCAAGATGCCCTGATGTTTCGTGGGCCCATCGGGCTATAAATAGCTCACCCCTTCTCTCCCAATCTAGGTCCACCTGAGCTATTCCAATTTTGGTGGCCTTATCTACCCGTTCATTGTTTTGATGCTCCTCAGTGGCACGACTTCTGGGCACATGGGCATCTACATGGCGTACTTTCACAGTCATGTTTTCTATCCGTGCAGCAATGTCCTGCCATAATGCAGCAGCCCAGATGGGTTTTCCCCTGCGCTGCCAGTTGGTTTTCTTCCACTGCTGCAGCCATCCCCATAGGGCATTAGCCACCATCCAGGATTCAGTATAGAGATAGAGTATGGGCCACTTTTCTCTCTCAGCAATCTCTAGGGCTAGTTGGATGGCTTTCACCTCTGCAAACTGGCTTGATTCACCTTCCCCTTCAGCAGTCTTAATGACTTGTCGTGTGGGATTCTACACAGCAGCTTTCCACCACCGATGGTTTCCTGTCACTCGACAGGATCCATCAGTAAATAAAGCATATTTTCTTTTGTTTTCTGGTAACTCGTTATATGGTGGTGCTTCTTGGGCACGAGTCACCTTCTCAGACAGTGCTCCAAAATCTCTGGCTTCTGGCCAACTCAAAATCTCTTCTAGGATTCCTGGGAAGTTGGGTTTTCCTATTCGGGCTCGTTGTGTAATTAAGGCCACCCACTTACTCCATGTAGCACTGGTTGCATGATGCACAGAGGGAATGTTTCCTTTGAACATCCAGTGTAGGACAGGCAATCGTGGTGCCAAGAGGAGACACGCTTCTGTCCCAACAACTTCTGAGGCTGCTCGAACCCCCTCATAAGCTGCTAGTATTTCTTTTTCAGTTGGAGTATAGTGGGCTTCTGATCCTCGGTAACTCCTGCTCCAGAATCCTAATTGCCGACCTCGGGTTTCTCCTGCGGTCCTCTGCCAGAGGCTCCAGGTGAGGCCCTGCTCCCCAGCTGCAGTGTAGAGTATATTTTGCACATCTGGTCCTGTCCGAACAGGCCCAAGAGCCACCGCACGAGCTATTTCCTGTTTGATTTGCTCAAAGGCCTATTTCTGCTCAGGGCCCCACTTGAAGTCATTCTTCTTCCGGGTCACTCGATAGAGGGGGCTCACAAGTTGACTATAGCCTGGAATGTGCATTCTTCAGAATCCTACAAGGCCCAGGAAAGCTTGTGTTTCTTTCTCATTAACTGGTGGAGACATATTGGCAATTTTGTCAACCACCTCTGTAGGCACATGACGGCGCCCATCCTGCCATTTTATTCCTAGAAACTGGATTTCCTGTGCAGGTCCCTTCACCTTACTTTGTTTTATGGCAAGACCAGCTTTCAGAAGAATTTGGATTATTTTCTTCCCTTTTTCAAAAACTTCTCCTGCTGTATCACCCCAAACAATGATATCATCAATATATTGCAGGTGTTCCGGAGCTCCACCCTGTTCCAGAGCAGCCTGGATCAGGCCATGGCAGATGGTGGGGCTGTGTTTCCACCCCTGGGGCAGTCGGTTCCAGGTGTACTGGACACCCCTCCAAGTGAAAGCAAATTGTGGCCTGCACTCTGCCGCCAGAGGGATTGAGAAAAATGCATTAGCCATGTCAGTCGTTGCATACCATTTAGCTGCTTTTGACTCTAGCTCATATTGGAGGTCCAACATGTCTGGTATGGCAGCACTTAGAGGTGGTGTGACTTCATTCAGGGCCCGATAGTCCACTGTCAGCCGCCATTCCCCATTTGACTTCCGCACTGGCCATATGGGGCTGTTGAAGGGTGAGCGGGTCCTGCTGATAACTCCTTGGCTCTCCAGTCGACGAATTAGTTCATGGATAGGAGTCACGGAGTCCCGGTTGGTGCGATACTGCCTCCGGTGCACTGTCCTGGTAGCAATCGGTACTTGTTGATCTTCCACCTGCAGCAATCCTACGATGAAGGGATCTTCCGAGAGGCCAGGCAGGGTGGATAACTGTTTGATCTTCTCTGTATTCACCACAGCTATGCCATCGATATCCCTTTGGATCCTTAAAATACCCTCTCCTGAGGTAGTCGATGCCAAGGATACAAGGGGCCTCAGGGCCAGTCACAATGGGGTGCTTTTGCCATCTGTCCCCTGTTAAGCTCACCTCAGCTTTTACTACCGACAACTCTTGGCATCCCCCTGTCACTCCAGAGATCCAGATGGCTTCTGCACTCTTGTGCCTTGATGGCATCAGTGTACACTGTGCACCGGTGTCCACTAAAGCTTTGTACTTCTGTGGATCTGATGTGCCAGGCCATCGAATCCGCACCGTCCAGTATACCCGGTCATCCCTTTCCTCCTCCTGGCCAGAGGCAGGGACCCTCTATTCCTGTTCTTGGTCAGAGTATTCACTGTCTGACCTTTGTGATGCCAAATCCGAAGTTCCCTCCTCAGGACTGTAGGAAACAGTTTTAGTTTTCTTATATCTGGGAAATTGCTGATTGTCTTCTGGTCTTTCTGTGGTAACTACACTGACAGTCTTCTTGGGTGGCCCCTTCTTAACAGGTCTCTTCCCCCTCAGTTCTCGGACCCGGGTGCTCAGCTTAGAGGTGGGTTCACCATCCCACTTCCTCATGTCCTCTCCATGCTCACGCAGAAAAAACCAGAGCTCGTTACGTGGCCTGTTCTTGGGGGTTCCTTTCCCTCTGACTGGGGTTGGAGAGGAGCGATCTCTTGGGCTGCTTCTAAAAGTTGGGCTGGTGGCTCGCAGGGATGAGGGAGCACCCAGAGTTTCTTCTACATTTCGGAGCCAGGCGGACGCCAACTCTACAGTTGGTGTATCCATTTTTGGGTAATAAAGTGCCGCCAAGCTGCTGGAATATGATGTTGGGGCACCTTGAACCACCTTCCTCCACATGGCGAGTGTACAAGGGACATCCTCTGGATCTATGGTGACGCTATCATCCTTTAGATCACTATAGACAATTTCCAGCACTGCTAATTCTCTCAAGTACTGGATACCTTCATCCACATTGGTCCACTTCCCTGGGGACTTTACAAGATCTTCCTTAAAAGGATATCTTGCCTTCACACTTGAAAGAAGCCGTCTCCAGAGACTACAAGTTGCTCCTTCCTTTGCAAGTCCTCTTTCAATTTCCCGATCCCTAGCAAGGGATCCCAGCTGTTGGGCTTCATGACCTTCTAACTGCTGACTATCGGCCTCATTATCCCAGCATCGCAGCAGCCATGCAGGAATCCTCTCACCTGACTGGCGGCTGTAATCCTTTCGCAAGTCTCGAAGTTCGGATGGGGTCAGGGACCAAGTAACTTCGGTCTCCTGTTTAATCTGCCTCACTCCCTTCGATTCCTTTGCTGAGGGACCTGCCTCTTGATCTAGCCCCACCTCTTCTTCCTCTTCCTCTTCTTCTTCTTCTCTTACTAATCGGCCTGAAACTTGCCTTGTCCATTTTTTTTTTTCACTACTGGGGCAATTAATGTAGTTGTTGTGGTTTGGGTTCCTATCTCAGACATAGTTGCGGTTTGTATCCGTGCCTCAGCCATAGTTGTAGTTTGTGTCCCTGTCTCAGCTATAGTGTCCTCAGACACAGTTTGGGTTCCTGTCTCAACCACAGTCCTCTGAGAATATTGAACAGAGGCCCGGTAGGCCCAGGCCAGCCCCCAGTACAGGGCGAGAAGCTGCTCGCATTCCTGGGAGTAAACGAGGCACCCCTCTGTCAGTGATGGGCCAGTTTGTTAGGGTTATTTACCTCTTCAGGAGTAAACTCCCAGGCAACGGGAGGTGATAACCGCCCTAGGAACCTGCCCAAATCTCTCCATTTACCTTTCCACCCAGGAACTGGGTACCTCAGGGCAGATTTTAACAGCTCCTCACCCAAGGGTCGTTTCCTTCTGTACCAGGGAGATGACAATTTCCATGAATTCCATAAGGTAACTGTGTTGGCTAATATTAATAATATCAGGAAGCTTATGTAAAGGTTGGCAATAATCACAGGAGCCTGCAGTAAAAGATCATCCATACTCAAATTCACCCAGGGCAGAGAGAAGGAGTTATATTCATTCACAGTCATTGTTTGTTTCAACATGTTCCCAAACATAGCAAAACAAAGATAAGCAGTGTGGCATCTGAAGGCCGTATGCCACATAGGAGTTTACTACTTGAGAGCTGCTATTGGTAATTACTAGAGCATGCAATATTTGTGCATATATAGAAAAAACTTCCTTTATCTCGCCCCACGTTCGGGCTCCAAAAGAGACTGTCGTGGGTTGACCCCGGCCAGGGGCCAGGTGCCCACTCAGTCACTCTATCACTCCCCCTCCCACTGGGAGAGGGGAGAGGATAATATTGAAAAAGACTATCAGGGTGAGTAAAGGCAGTTTTATTACAGTGGAGGAAAAAAAATAAAACAAGCAAGTTGAAAGATGCGCGCGCAAGAGCAAGAAGAGAAAACAATCAATCTCTACTTCCCATCAGTAGCGATGTCCAGACACTTTCTGGGAAGCAGGGCTCCAGCACACGTGATGGTTGCTCGAGGAGACAAACATGGACAAGTCCCGAATGCCTCCCCCCTCCTCCTCTCTTCCTTCCCTTATATATCTGAGCTGATGTCATATGGTATGGAATATCTCTTTGGCTGACTGGGGTCAGCTGGCCTGCTGGTGTCCCCGCCCAGGATCTTGCCCCCCCCATCCCCTTCAGTGGGGGAAGGAATGTCAGAGGGACAGCACAGCTTGGCAGTAGCCAAAACACTGCTCTGTTATCAACACCAGCTACCAAAGCAAAGCACAGCAGTGTAAGGCCTGTGAGCTTTACCCCAGTCAGACCCAATACAGCCCGCAATCCCCACAAGGCCAAAGAGCAGGGATGTCAAAGACACTCACAGGGCCTCCATGGGGAAATCGCAGGAGTCCCCAGGCTGCCAAAGAGACAGCAGGTCACAGTTACCCAAAGGGGCCCCATGTGGACATCCCTGCCTTACCCTGTCTTCCAAAGAGCAGGGATGTCACAGACACTCCCAGCTGCTCCATCGGGTCATGCCAGCAGTGCCCGCTGCAAAGAGCCGGCATTCACCGACACCATAGGGGATCCATGCAGACATGCCAGCTATGCCCAGACTCCTCAACAGCTGCGGATGACACAGACTTCACAGGGCCTGCCAGAGTGACATCCAGGGCCCCCAGAGTGCCAAAGAGCCAGCATGTCACAGACAAATGCCAGCAGCCACGGAACATCCCTCGAATCCAAGGCTGCCGAAAGCCCCAGCATGTCACAGACACTCAGAGGGCTCCAGACATGACATCCCCACAAGTCCACAGCTCTCAAACAGCCATGATGTCACTGACACTCACAGGGCCTCCATGCGCAACATCTCAGGGTCCCAAGCTCAAAGAGCTGGAGTCACACACACTCACAGGCATCCATGCACACATCCCAGTGTCTCCTGGCTCCCAAGAGACGGAAGTCACAGACATTCACAGGGCTCCAGACTGCCATCCCAGGAGCCCCCAGAGTGACAAAGAGCCCGGATGCAACACACACTAGCAGGAGCTCCATGCAGACACCCCATGAATCCACAGACTGCCAAAGAGCCGGCATGTCACACACACTCACAGGTGCTCAAGAGTGACATCCCAGGAGTGCCCAGGCTCCCAAAGAGCCACGATGTCACAGACACTCACAGTGGCTCCATGGTGAAATCCCAGGAGTTCCCAAGCTTCCAAAAACCTGCCATGCCACAGAAACTCACATGGGCTCCATAGCCACAGCCCATGTGATCCCTGCCTGCCTAAGAGCCCAGATGTCACAGACTTCCACGCGGCTTCCAGGCTGATACCCCAGCAGTCCCCAGATTTCCAAGGAGCTAAGATGTCACAGAAATTCCAAGGGATTCCATGGTGACATCCCCGGACTTCCCAGGCAGCCAAAGAGCCAGGACCTCACAGACACTCGCAAGGCTTCAACGGCCTTAAGCCCGCAATCCCCACAAGGCCAAAGAGCACGGATGTCAAGGACACTCACAGGGCCTCCATGGGGACATCGCAGGAGTCCCCAGGCTGCCAAAGAGACAGCATGTCACAGTTACCCAAGGGGACCCCATGCGGACATCCCTGCCTTACCCTGTCTTCCAGAGAGCAGGGATGTCACAGACACTCCCAGGTGCTCCATCGGGTCATGCCAGCAGTGCCCAGGCTGCCAAAGAGCCGGCATGTCACCGCCACTCACAGGGGATCCATGCAGACATGCCAGCTATGCCCAGACTCCTCAACAGCTGGGATGACACAGACATTCACAGGGGCTGCAGACTGACATCCCACAAGTCCACAGGCTCTCAAACAGCCACGATGTCACAGACACTCACAGGGGCTCCATCGGGACTTCCCTGGACTTCCCTGCTGTCCCCAGTCATCCAAAGAGCCGGGATGTCACAAACATTCACAGCTGATCAATGGTGACATCCCAGGAGACCCCTGGCTTCCAAGCAACTGGGATATCACAGACACTCACAACAGTTCCATGGCGACTTCCCAGGAGACCCGAGGCTGACAAAGAGCCAGCATGTCACAGACACTCACACGGGTTCCATGGGGACATCCCGGGAATCCCCAGAGTGCCAAACACCAGAGATGCCACACACACTCACAAGGGCTCCATGCACACATCCTAGGGATCCCCAAGCTGCCAAAGAGCCGGCATGTCACACACACTCACAGGGGATCCATGCAGACATGCCACAGGCTATGCCCAGACTAACATCAGCTGGGATGTCACAGATTCATAGGGGTTGCAGAGGATCCCAGAGGCCCCAGAGTGCCAAAGAGCCAGCATGTCATAGACAATGCCAGCAGCCCAGGGAGACATCTCCTAATCTACAGGCATGCCAGTAACTGGACTCACAGACACTCACAGGGCCTCCAGGACTGACATCCTGACAAGTCCACAGGTGGCTCTCAAACAGCCAATGGTATGTCACAGGACATAGGGCTCCATCGGGACTTCCCTACTGTCCCCAATCACCCAAAGAGCCGGGATGTCACAAACATTCACAGCTGATCAATGGCGACATCCCAGGAGACCCCGGGCTTCCAAGCAACTGGGATATCACAGACACTCACAACAGTTCCATGGCTACTTCCCAGGAGACCCAAGGCTGACAAAGAGCCAGCATGTCAGCTTAATACACTCTGCTTGAGCAGCACCATGCAGACATCCAAGGTGTTCTCAGGCTCTCTAAGAGCTGCGATGGCACAGACACTCACAGCAGCTCCATGGTGAAATCCCAGGAGTCCCCAAGCTTCCAAAAACCTGCCATGCCACAGAAACTCACATGGGCTCCATAGCCACAGCCCATGTGATCCCTGCCTGCCTAAGAGCCCAGATGTCACAGACTTTCACGCGGCTTCCATGCTGATACCCCAGCAGTCCCCAGATTTCCAAGGAGCTAAGATGTCACAGAAATTCCAAGGGATTCCATGGTGACATCCCCTGACTTTCCAGGCAGCCAAAGAGCCAGCACCTCACAGACACTCGCAAGGCTTCAACGGCTCTTTGTCGTGGCTTTTCGACTGCCAGCTTTCAGTTGCCCACTAGTCACTTCATCACTCCCTCCTGCACTGAGTGTGGAGAGATAATATTGAAAAAGACTATCAGGGTGAAAGAAGGTGTTTTATTACAGGAGGAAAAAAAAATAGGGACAAGTAAGTTGAGAAAGTTGCTGCATATAAAGCAGAGAAAACAATCAATTCCTTCTTCCCATCAAAGGGCGTCCTGACACTTCTGGGAAGCAGGGCTCCAGCACACGATGTTGCCTGAGGAGCCATGGACAAGTCCCCAATGCCTCCTCCCTCCTCTCTTCCTTCCTATATCTGAGCTGATGTCATATGGTATGGGAATATCTTTGGTTGACTTGGGTCATAGCTTGGCTCACAGGTCCTCCCAGATCTTGTCTCCCATCCTCTTCTTCACATAGTGGGGAAGGAAATAGGAAGCACTGCTTGGCAGTAGCCAAAACACTGGTCTGTTATCAACGCCAGCTACCAAAGCAAAGCACAGCACTGTAAGAGCTGTGAGCTTTACTCCAGTCAGACCCAATACAATTTCCACCCCTTATTCCATACCATTTGCATCATGCTCAGAAATCCTTTTCTACTCACACGTGCAATTTAAGCTACATCCTTAAACCATCCCTATCACATTAACTATCTCCTGTCCCCCGCATCCCTCCACGTGGCTCCATTTCCAGTAGAGGGGGGGGTCAGAGCAGGAGGAATAGTAACCTGATTGCCTGAGGATCAATCTATCCCTGTTCATTGTGTATTCCTTTTTCTTGCCTCCCTTGCTGAAATTGCTCGGCCAGCTCATGTCCCTTCTGCTACATCCCAACAACTTCAACATAGTTATTCTTACCTCTGCTAAGTTAAGTCACCTTGGGGCACACACTGGGTCTCCCCATCCTCCCGCATTACCCACCAAGTGCACCCAGGTCCTTGGGCAAAGACAATCCCACGAATGGGTTTGCCCTTCCCAATGGGGGACGTAACCCACACTGAGTTCCCCAGCCACTTTCCTCTGTGTAGTGCAGGAACCTTGTCTCCCTCCACAGTGTCTAAGGGTTTCGTTTGGGCGGGACCAGGGTGGTTAACAGATCCTCTAGTATTGACTAGCCAAGTGGCTTCTGCCAAATTCACATCCCAATGCTTCCATGTCCCATTACCTAGTGCCTGTAGCATAGTTTTTAACAGTCCATTATATCTTTCAATCTTCCCAGAGGCCTGTGGGTGATAAGGAATATGATATATCCACTTAATGCCATGCCTCTTTGCCCAGGAGTTAATAAGATTATTTCAAAAATGAGTCCCATTGTCTGACTCAATTCTATCTGGGGTTCCATGTCACCACAAAATGTGTCTTTCAAGACCTGAAATTGTGTTCCAAGCAGTGGCGTGGTTTACTGGGTACGTTTCCAGCCAGCCAGTTGTGGCCTCCACCATGGTGAGGATGTAACTCTTGCCTTGGCGTGTTCGTGGCAATGGCCCAATGCAATCAATTTGCCAGGCTTCACCATACTGGAACCCCAGCCATCGCCCTCCACTCCAAAGAGGCTTCACTCGTGTGGCTCGCTTGATGGCAGTGCATGTTTCACACTGATGAATAACCTGTGTGATGGCCTCCATGGTCAGATCCACCCCTCAATCACGAGCCCATCTGTATGTTGCATCCCTTCCAAGATGCCCTGATGTTTCGTGGGCCCATCGGGCTATAAATAGCTCACCCCTTCTCTCCCAATCTAGGTCCACCTGAGCTATTCCAATTTTGGTGGCCTTATCTACCCGTTCATTGTTTTGATGCTCCTCAGTGGCACGACTTCTGGGCACATGGGCATCTACATGGCGTACTTTCACAGTCATGTTTTCTATCCATGCAGCAATGTCTTGCCATAATGCAGCAGCCCAGATGGGTTTTCTCCTGCGCTGCCAGTTGGTTTTCTTCCACTGCTGCAGCCATCCCCATAGGGCATTAGCCACCATCCAGGAGTCAGTATAGAGATAGAGTATGGGCCACTTTTCTCTCTCAGCAATCTCTAGGGCTAGGTGGATGGCTTTCACCTCTGCAAACTGGCTTGATTCACCTTCCCCTTCAGCAGTCTTAATGACTTGTCGTGTGGGATTCCACACAGCAGCTTTCCACCTCCGATGGTTTCCTGTCACTTGACAGGATCCATCAGTAAATAAAGCATATTTTCTTTCGTTTTCTGGTAACTCGTTATATGGTGGTGCTTCTTGGGCACGAGTCACCTTCTCAGGCAGTGCTCCAAAATCTCTGGCTTCTGGCCAACTCAAAATCTCTTCTAGGATTCCTGGGAAGTTGGGTTTTCCCATTTGGGCTCGTTGTGTAATTAAGGCCACCCACTTACTCCATGTAGCACTGGTTGCATGATGCACAGAGGGAATGTTTCCTTTGAACATCCAGTGTAGGACAGGCAATCGTGGTGCCAAGAGGAGACACGCTTCTGTCCCAACAACTTCTGAGGCTGCTCGAACCCCCTCATAAGCTGCTAGTATTTCTTTTTCAGTTGGAGTATAGTGGGCTTCTGATCCTCGGTAACTCCTGCTCCAGAATCCTAATGGCCGACCTCGGGTTTCTCCTGTGGTCCTCTGCCAGAGGCTCCAGGTGAGGCCCTGCTCCCCAGCTGCAGTGTAGAGTATATTTTGCACATCTGGTCCTGTCCGAACAGGCCCAAGAGCCACCGCACGAGCTATTTCATGTTTGATTTGCTCAAAGGCCTGTTTCTGCTCAGGGCCCCACTTGAAATCATTCTTCTTCCGGGTCACTTGATAGAGGGGGCCCACAAGTTGACTATAGCCTGGAATGTGCATTCTCCAGAATCCTACAAGGCCCAAGAAAGCTTGTGTTTCTTTCTTAGTAACTGGTGGAGACATATTGGCAATTTTGTCAACCACCTCTGTAGGCACATGACGGCGCCCATCCTGCCATTTTATTCCTAGAAACTGGATTTCCTGTGCAGGTCCCTTCACCTTACTTTGTTTTATGGCAAGACCAGCTTTCAGAAGAATTTGGATTATTTTCTTCCTTTTTTCAAAAACTTCTCCTGCTGTATCACCCCACACAATGATATCATCAATATATTGCAGGTGTTCTGGAGCTCCACCCTGTTCCAGAGCAGCCTGGATCAGGCCATGGCAGATGGTGGGGCTGTGTCTCCACCCCTGGGGCAGTCGGTTCCAGGTGTACTGGACACCCCTCCAAGTGAAAGTAAATTGTGGCCTGCACTCTGCCGCCAGAGGGATTGAGAAAAATGCATTAGCTATGTCAATCGTTGCATACCATTTGGCTGCTTTTGACTCTAGCTCATATTGGAGGTCCAACATGTCTGGTACGGCAGCACTGAGAGGTGGTGTGACTTCATTCAGGCCCCGATAGTCCACTGTCAGCCGCCATTCCCCATTTGACTTCCGCACTGGCCATATTGGGCTGTTGAAGGGTGAGCGGGTCCTGCTGATAACTCCTTGGCTCTCCAGTCGACGAATTAGTTCATGGATAGGAGTCACGGAGTCCCGGTTGGTACGATACTGCCTCCGGTGCACTGTTCTGGTAGCAATCGGTACTTGTTGATCTTCCACCTGCAGCAATCCTAAGATGAAGGGATCTTCTGAGAGGCCAGGCAGGGTGGATAACTGTTTGATCTTCTCTGTATTCACCGCAGCTATGCCAAAGGCCCATCGATATCCCTTTGGATCCTTAAAATACCCTCTCCTGAGGTAGTCGATGCCAAGGATACAAGGGGCCTCTGGGCCAGTCACAATGGGGTGCCTTTGCCATCTGTCCCCTGTTAAGCTCACCTCAGCTTTTACTACTGACAACTCTTGGCATCCCCCTGTCACTCCAGAGATCCAGATGGCTTCTGCACTCTTGTGCCTTGATGGCATCAGTGTACACTGTGCACCGGTGTCCACTAAAGCTTTGTACTTCTGTAGATCTGATGTGCCAGGCCATCGAATCCACACCGTCCAGTATACCCGGTCATCCCTTTCCTCCTCCTGGCCAGAGGCAGGGACCCTCTATTCCTGTTCTTGGTCAGAGTATTCACTGTCTGACCTTTGTGATGCCAAATCAGAAGTTCCCTCCTCAGGACTGTAGGAAACAGTTTTAGTTTTCTTATATCTGGGAAATTGCTGATTGTCTTCTGGTCTTTCTGTGGTAACTACACTGACAGTCTTCTTGGGTGGCCCCTTCTTAACAGGTCTCTTCCCCCTCAGTTCTCGGACCCGGGTGCTCAGCTTAGAGGTGGGTTCACCATCCCACTTCCTCATGTCCTCTCCATGCTCACGCAGAAAAAACCAGAGCTCGTTACGTGGCCTGTTCTTGGGGGTTCCTTTCCCTCTGACTGGGGTTGGAGAGGAGCGATCTCTTGGGCTGCTTCTAAAAGTTGGGGTGGTGGCTCACAGGGATGAGGGAGCACCCAGAGTTTCTTCTACATTTCGGAGCCAGGCGGACGCCAACTCTACAGTTGGTGTATCCATTTTTGGGTAATAAAGTGCCGCCAAGCTGCTGGAATATGATGTTGGGGCACCTTGAACCACCTTCCTCCACATGGCGAGTGTACAAGGGACATCCTCTGGATCTATGGTGACGCTATCATCCTTTAGATCACTATAGACAATTTCCAGCACTGCTAATTCTCTCAAGTACTGGATACCTTCATCCACATTGGTCCACTTCCCTGGGGACTTTACAAGATCTTCCTTAAAAGGATATCTTGCCTTCACACTTGAAAGAAGCCATCTCCAGAGACTACAAGTTGCTCCTTTCTTTGCAAGTCCTCTTTCAATTTCCCGATCCCTAGCAAGGGATCCCAGCTGCTGGGCTTCATGACCTTCTAACTGCTGACTATCGGCCCCATTATCCCAGCATCGCAGCAGCCATGCAGGAATCCTCTCACCTGACTGGCGGCTGTAATCCTTTCGCAAGTCTCGAAGTTCAGATGGGGTCAGGGACCGAGTAACTTCGGTCTCCTGTTTAATCTGCCTCACTCCCTTCGATTCCTTTGCTGAGGGACCTGCCTCTTGATCTAGCCCCACCTCTTCTTCCTCTTCTT
The DNA here is from genome assembly GCA_034509425.1 of Eopsaltria australis. Classification (NCBI taxonomy): domain Eukaryota; kingdom Metazoa; phylum Chordata; class Aves; order Passeriformes; family Petroicidae; genus Eopsaltria; species Eopsaltria australis. The sequence continues at coordinate 9,287 of JAVTVJ010001340.1, read as the reverse complement.
CTTCTTCTCTTACTAATCGGCCTGAAACTTGCCTTGTCCATTTTTTTTTTTCACTACTGGGGCAATTAATGTAGTTGTTGTGGTTTGGGTTCCTATCTCAGACATAGTTGCGGTTTGTATCCCTGCCTCAGCCACAGCTGTAGTTTGTGTCCCTGTCTCAGCTATAGTGTCCTCAGGCACAGTTTGAGTTCCTGCCTCAACCACAGTCCTCTGAGAATATTGAACAGAGGCCCGGTAGGCCCAGGCCAGCCCCCAGTACAGGGCGAGAAGCTGCTCGCATTCCTGGAGTAAACGAGGCACCCCTCTGTCAGTGATGGGCCAGTTTGTTAGGGTTATTTACCTCTTCAGGAGTAAACTCCCAGGCAACGGGAGGTGATAACCGCCCTAGGAACCTGCCCAAATCTCTCCATATACCTTTCCACCCAGGAACTGGGTACCTCAGGGCAGATTTTAACAGCTCCTCACCCAAGGGTCGTTTCCTTCTGTACCAGGGAGATGACAATTTCCATGAATTCCATAAGGTAACAGTGTTGGCTAATATTATTAATAATATCAGGAAGCTTATGTAAGGGTTGGCAATAATCACAGGAGCCTGCAGTAAAAGATCATCCATACTCAAATTCACCCAGGGCAGAGAGAAGGAGTTATATTCATTCACAGTCATTGTTTGTTTCAACATGTTCCCAAATATAGCAAAACAAAGATAAGCAGTGTGGCAGCCGAAGGCCGTATGCCACGCAGGAGTTTACTACTTGAGAGCTGCTATTGGTAATTACTAGAGCATGCAATATATGTGTATATATATATAAAACTGCCTTTATCTCGCCCCACGTTCGGGCGCCAAAAGAGACTGTCGTGGGTTGACCCGGCCAGGGGCCAGGTGCCCACTCAGTCACTCTATCACTCCCCCTCCCACTGGGAGAGGGGAGAGGATAATATTGAAAAAGACTATCAGGGTGAGTAAAGGCAGTTTTATTACAGTGGAGGAAAAAAAAAAATAGAACAAGCAAGTTGAAAGTTGCGCGCGCAAGAGCAAGAAGAGAAAACAATCAATCTCTACTTCCCATCAGCAGCGATGTCCGGACACTTTCTGGGAAGCAGGGCTCCAGCACACGTGATGGTTGCTCGAGGAGGCAAACATGGACAAGTCCCGAATGCCTCCCCCCTCCTCCTCTCTTCCTTCCCTTATATATCTGAGCTGATGTCATATGGGATGGAATATCCCTTTGGCTGACTGGGCTCAGCTGGCCTGCTGGTGTCCCTCCCAGGATCTTGCCCCCCCCATCCCCTTCAGTGGGGGAAGGAATGTCAGAGGGACAGCACAGCTTGGCAGTAGCCAAAACACTGCTCTGTTATCAACACCAGCTACCAAAGCAAAGCACAGCAGTGTAAGGCCTGTGAGCTTTACCCCAGTCAGACCCAATACAGCCCGCAATCCCCACAAGGCCAAAGAGCAGGGATGTCAAAGACACTCACAGGGCCTCCATGGGGACATCGCAGGAGTCCCCAGGCTGCCAAAGAGACAGCATGGCACAGTTACCCAAAGGGGACCCCATGCGGACATCCCTGCCTTACCCTGTCTTCCAAAGAGCAGGGATGTCACAGACACTCCCAGCTGCTCCATCGGGTCATGCCAGCAGTGCCCAGGCTGCCAAAGAGCCGGCATGTCACCGACACTCACAGGGGATCCATGCAGACATGCCAGCTATGCCCAGACTCCTCAACAGCTGGGATGACACAGACATTCACAGGGGCTGCAGAGTGACATCCCAGGAGCCCCCAGAGTGCCAAAGAGCCAGCATGTCACAGACAATGCCAGCAGCTCCACGGACACATCCCTCGAATCCACAGGCTGACAAAGCCCCGGCATGTCACAGACACTCAGAGGGGCTCCAGACTGACATCCCACAAGTCCACAGGCTCTCAAACAGCCATGATGTCACTGACACTCACAGGGGCTCCATCGGGACTTCCCTGCTGTCCCCAGTCACCCAAAGAGCCGGGATGTCACAAACATTTACAGCTGATCAATGGCGACATCCCAGGAGACCCCGGGCTTCCAAGCAACTGGGATATCACAGACACTCACAACAGTTCCATGGCGACTTCCCAGGAGACCCGAGGCTGACAAAGAGCCAGCATGTCACAGACACTCACACGCGTTCCATGGGGACATCCCGGGAATCCCCAGAGTGCCAAACACCAGAGATGCCACACACACTCACAGGGGCTCCATGGGGACATCCCAGGGGTCCCCAAGCTGCCAAAGAGCCGGCCATGTCACACACACTCACAGGGCATCCATGCACACATCCCAGGTGTCCCCAAGCTGCCAAAAAGCCGGCATGTCACACACACTCACAGGGCATCCATGCACACATCCCACCTATCCCCAGGCTCCCCAAGAGACGGGAAGTCACAGACATTCACAGGGGCTCCAAACTGCCATCCCAGGAGCCCCCAGAGCACCAAAGAGCCAGGATGTAACACACACTAGCAGGAGCTCCATGCAGACACCCCATGAATCCACAGACTGCCAAAGAGCCGGCATGTCACACACACTCACAGGTGCTCAAGAGTGACATCCCAGGGTGTGTCCAGGCTCCCAAAGAGCCACAATGTCACAGACACTCACAGCGGCTCCATGGTGAAATCCCAGGAGTCCCCAAGCTTCCAAAAACCTGCCATGCCACAGAAACTCACATGGGCTCCATAGTCACATCCCATGTGATCCCTGCCTGCCTAAGAGCCCAGATGTCACAGACTTTCACGCGGCTTCCATGCTGATACCCCAGCAGTCCCCAGATTTCCAAGGAGCTAAGATGTCACAGAAATTCCAAGGGATTCCATGGTGACATCCCCGGACTTCCCAGGCAGCAAAGAGCCAGGACCTCACAGACACTCGCAAGGCTTCAACGGCCTTATGCCCGCAATCCCCACAAGGCCAAAGAGCAGGGATGTCAAAGACACTCACAGGGCCTCCATGGGGACATCGCAGGAGTCCCCAGGCTGCCCAAGAGACAGCATGGCACAGTTACCCAAAGGGGCCCCATGCGGACATCCCTGCCTTACCCTGTCTTCCAAAGAGCAGGGATGTCACAGACACTCCCAGGTGCTCCATCAGGTCATGCCAGCAGTGCCCAGGCTGCCAAAGAGCCGGCATGTCACTGACACTCACAGGGGATCCATGCAGACATGCCAGCTATGCCCAGACTCCTCAACAGCTGGCATGTCACAGACATTCACAGGGGCTGCAGAGTGACATCCCAGGTGTCCCCAAGCTGCCAAAGAGCTGGCATGTCACACACACTCACAGGGCATCCATGCACACATCCCACGTATCCCCAGGCTCCCCAAGAGATGGGAACTCACAGACATTCACAGGGGCTCCAGACTGCCATCCCAGGAGCCCCCAGAGCACCAAAGAGCCAGGATGCAACACACACTAGCAGGAGCTCCATGCAGACACCCCATGAATCCACAGACTGCCAAAGAGCCGGCATGTCACACACACACTCACAGGTGCTCAAGAGTGACATCCCAGGAGTGTCCAGGCTCCCAAAGAGCCACGATGTCACAGACACTCACAGCAGCACCATGGTGAAATCCCAGGAGTCCTCAAGCTTCCAAAAACCTGCCATGCCACAGAAACTCACATGGGCTCCATAGCCACATCCCATGTGATCCCCGCCTGCCTAAGAGCCCAGATGTCACAGACTTTCACGCGGCTTCCATGCTGATATCCCAGCAGTCCCCAGATTTCCAAGGAGCTAAGATGTCACAGAAATTCCAAGGGATTCCATGGTGACATCCCCGGACTTTGCAGGCAGCCAAAGAGCCAGGACCTCACAGACACTCGCAAGGCTTCAACGGCCTTATGCCCGTGTTGTGGGTTGACCCCGGCCAGGGGCCAGATGCCCACTCAGTCACTCTATCAGTCCCCCTCCCACTGGGAGAGGGGAGAGGATAATATTGAAAAAGACTATCAGGGTGAGTAAAGGCAGTTTTATTACAGTGGAGGAAAAAAAAATAGAACAAGCAAGTTGAAAGTTGCGCGCGCAAGAGCAAGAAGAGAAAACAATCAATCTCTACTTCCCATCAGCAGCGATGTCCGGACACTTTCTGGGAAGCAGGGCTCCAGCACACGTGATGGTTGCTCGAGGAGGCAAACATGGACAAGTCCCGAATGCCTCCCCCTCCTCCTCTCTTCCTTCCCTTATATATCTGAGCTGATGTCATATGGTATGGAATATCCCTTTGGCTGACTGGGGTCAGCTGGCCTGCTGGTGTCCCCTCCCAGGATCTTGCCCCCCCCATCCCCTTCAGTGGGGGAAGGAATGTCAGAGGGACAGCACAGCTTGGCAGTAGCCAAAACACTGCTCTGTTATCAACACCAGCTACCAAAGCAAAGTACAGCAGTGTAAGGCCTGTGAGCTTTACCCCAGTCAGACCCAATACAGCCCGCAATCCCCACAAGGCCAAAGAGCAGGGATGTCAAAGACACTCACAGGGCCTCCATGGGGAAATCGCAGGAGTCCCCAGGCTGCCAAAGAGACAGCAGGTCACAGTTACCCAAAGGGGCCCCATGCGGACATCCCTGCCTTACCCTGTCTTCCAAAGAGCAGGGATGTCACAGACACTCACAGCTGCTCCATCGGGTCATGCCAGCAGTGCCCAGGCTGCCAAAGAGCCGGCATGTCACTGACACTCACAGGGGATCCATGCAGACATGCCAGCTATGCCCAGACTCCTCAACAGCTGGGATGACACAGACATTCACAGGGGCTGCAGACTGACATCCCACAAGTCCACAGGCTCTCAAACAGCCACGATGTCACAGACACTAACAGGGGCTCCATCGGGACTTCCCTGCTGTCCCCAGGCACCCAAAGAGCCGGGATGTCACAAACATTCACAGCTGATCAATGGCGACATCCCAGGAGACCCCGGGCTTCCAAGCAACTGGGATATCACAGACACTCACAACAGCTCCATGGCGACTTCCCAGGAGTCCCAAGGCTGACAAAGAGCCAGCATGTCACAGACACTCACACGGGTTCCATGGGGACATCCCGGGAATCCCCAGAGTGCCAAACACCAGAGATGCCACACACACTCATAGGGGCTCCATGCACACATCCCAGGGATCCCCAAGCTGCCAAAGAACCGGCATGTCACACACACTCACAGGGGATCCATGCACACATCCCAGGTGTCCCCAGGCTCCCCAAGAGACGGGAAGTCACAGACATTCACAGGGGCTCCAGACTGCCATCCCAGGAGCCCCCAGAGCACCAAAGAGCCAGGATGCAACACACACTAGCAGGAGCTCCATGCAGACACCCCATGAATCCACAGACTGCCAAAGAGCCACGATGTCACACACACTCACAGGTGCTCAAGAGTAACATCCCAGGAGTGTCCAGGCTCCCAAAGAGCCACGATGTCACAGACACTCACAGCGGCTCCATGGTGAAATCCCAGGAGTCCTCAAGCTTCCAAAAACCTGCCATGCCACAGAAACTCACATGGGCTCCATAGCCACATCCCATGTGATCCCTGACTGCCTAAGAGCCCAGATGTCACAGACTTTCACGCGGCTTCCATACTGATACCCCAGCAGTCCCCAGATTTCCAAGGAGCTAAGATGTCACAGAAATTCCAAGGGATTCCATGGTGACATCCCCGGACTTCCAAGGCAGCCAAAGAGCCAGGACCTCACAGACACTCGCAAGGCTTCAACGGCCTTATGCCCGCAATCCCCACAAGGCTAAAGAGCAGGGATGTCAAAGATACTCACAGGGCCTCCATGGGGACATCGCAGGAGTCCCCAGGCTGCCAAAGAGACAGCATGTCACAGTTACCCAAAGGGACCCCATGCGGACATCCCTGCCTTACCCTGTCTTCCAAAGAGCAGGGATGTCACAGACACTCACAGCTGCTCCATCGGGTCATGCCAGCAGTGCCCAGGTTGCCAAAGAGCCGGCATGTCACAGACACTCACAGGGGATCCATGCAGACATGCCAGCAATGCCCAGACTCCTCAACAGCTGGGATGTCACAGACATTCACAGGGGCTGCAGAGTGACATCCCAGGAGCCCCCAGAGTGCCAAAGAGCCAGGATGTAACAGACAATGCCAGCAGCTCCATGGAGACATCCCACAAGTCCACAGGCTCTCAAACAGCCACGATGTCACAGACACTCACAGGGGCTCCATCGGGACTTCCCTGCTGTCCCCAGTCACCAAAGAGCCGGGATGTCACAAACATTCACAGCTGATCAATGGCGACATCCCAGGAGACCCCGGGCTTCCAAGCAACTGGGATATCACAGACACTCACAACAGTTCCATGGCGACTTCCCAGGAGACCCGAGGCTGACAAAGAGCCAGCATGTCACAGACACTCACACGCGGTTCCATGGGGACATCCGGGAATCCCCAGAGTGCCAGACACCAGAGATGCCACACACACTCACAGGGCTCCATGGGACATCCCAGGGGTACCCCAAGCTGACCCAAACTCGGCCATGTTCACTTGCACTCAAGGGCATCCATGCACACATCCCAGGTGTCCCATGCTGCCAAAGAGCCGGCATGTCACACGCACTCACAGGTGCTCAAGAGTGACATCCCAGGAGTGCCCAGGCTCCCAAAGAGCCACGATGTCACAGACACTCACAGCAGCACCATGCAGACATCCAAGGTGTTCTCAGGCTCTCTAAGAGCTGCGATGTCACAGACACTCACAGCGGCTCCATTGTGAAATCCCAGGAGTCCCCAAGCTTCCAAAAACCTGCCATGCCACAGAAACTCACATGGGCTCCATAGCCACATCCCATGTGATCCCTGCCTGCCTAAGAGCCCAGATGTCACAGATTTCACGCGGCTTCCAGGCTGATACCCCAGCAGTCCCCAGATTTCCAAGGAGCTAAGATGTCACAGAAATTCCAAGGGATTCCATGGTGACATCCCCGGACTTTGCAGGCAGCCAAAGAGCCAGCACCTCACAGACACTCGCAAGGCTTCAACGGCTTTATGCCCGCAATCCCCACACGGCCAAAGAGCAGGGATGTCAAAGACACTCACAGTGCCTCCATGGGGACATCGCAGGAGTCCCCAGGCTGCCAAAGAGACAGCATGTCACAGTTACCCAAAGGGACCCCATGCGGACATCCCTGCCTTACCCTGTCTTCCAGAGAGCAGGGATGTCACAGACACTCACAGCTGCTCCATCGGGTCATGCCAGCAGTGCCCAGGCTGCCAAAGAGCCGGCATGTCACTGACACTCACAGGGCCTCCATGCAGACATGCCAGCTATGCCCAGACTCCTCAACAGCTGGGATGTCACAGACATTCACAGGGGCTGCAGAGTGACATCCCAGGAGCCCCCAGAGTGCCAAAGAGCCAGGATGTCACAGACAATGCCAGCAGCTCCATGGAGACATCCCTCGAATCCACAGGCTGCCAATGCACCGGCATGTCACAGACACTCAGAGGGGCTCCAGACTGACATCCCACAAGTCCACAGGCTCTCAAACAGCCATGATGTCACAGACACTCACAGGGGCTCCATCGGGACTTCCCAGCTGTCCCCAGTCACCCAAAGAGCCGGGATGTCACAAACATTCACAGCTGATCAATGGCGACATCCCAGGAGACCCTGGGCTTCCAAGCAACTGGGATATCACAGACACTCACAACAGTTCCATGGCGACTTCCCAGGAGACCCAAGGCTGACAAAGAGCCAGCATGTCACAGACGCTCACACGGGTTCCATGGGGACATCCCGGGAATCCCCAGAGTGCCAAACACCAGAGATGCCACACACACTCACAGGGGCTCCATGCACACATCCCAGGGATCCCCAAGCTACCAAAGAGCTGGCATGTCACACACACTCACAGGGGATCCATGCACACATCCCAGGTGTCCCCAGGCTCCCCAAGAGACGGGAAGTCACAGACATTCACAGGGGTTCCAGACTGCCATCCCAGGAGCCCCCAGAGCACCAAAGAGCCAGGATGCAGCACACACTAGCAGGAGCTCCATGCAGAAACCCCATGAATCCACAGACTGCCAAAGAGCCGGCATGTCACACACACTCACAGGTGCTCAAGAGTGACATCCCAGGAGTGTCCAGGCTCCCAAAGCGCCATAATGTCACAGACACTCACAGCAGCTCCATGGTGAAATCCCAGGAGTCCCCAAGCTTCCAAAAACCTGCCATGCCACAGAAACTCACATGGGCTCCATAGCCACATCCCATGTGATCCCTGCCTGCCTAAGAGCCCAGATGTCACAGACTTTCACGCGGCTTCCATGCTGATACCCCAGCAGTCCCCAGATTTCCAAGGAGCTAAGATGACACAGAAATTCCAAGGGATTCCATGGTGACATCCCCGGACTTCCCAGGCAGCCAAAGAGCCAGGACCTCACAGACACTCGCAAGGCTTCAACGGCCTTATGCCCGCAAGCCCCACAATGCCAAAGAGCAGGGATGTCAAAGACACTCACAGGGCCTCCATGGGGACATCGCAGGAGTCCCCAGGCTGCCAAAGAGACAGCATGGCACAGTTACCCAAAGGAACCCCATGCGGACATCCCTGCCTTACCCTGTCTTCCAAAGAGCAGGGATGTCACAGACACTCACAGCTGCTCCATCGGGTCATGCCAGCAGTGCCCAGGCTGCCAAAGAGCCGGCATGTCACCGACACTCAAAGGGGATCCATGCAGACATGCCAGCTATGCCCAGATTCCTCAACAGCTGGGATGTCACAGACATTCACAGGGGCTGCAGAGTGACATCCCAGGAGCCCCCAGAGTGCCAAAGAGCCAGGATGTCACAGACAATGCCAGCAGCTCCAGGGAGACATCCCTCGAATCCACTGGCTGCCAAAGCCCCGGCATGTCACAGACACTCAGAGGGACTCCAGACTGACATCCCAAAAGTCCACAGGCTCTCAAACAGCCACGATGTCACAGACACTCACAGGGGCTCCATCGGGACTTCCCTGCTGTCCCCAGTCACCCAAAGAGCCGGGATGTCACAAACATTCACAGCTGATCAATGGTGACATCCCAGGAGACCCCGTGCTTCCAAGCAACTGGGATATCACAGACACTCACAACAGTTCCATGGCGACTTCCCAGGAGACCCAAGGCTGACAAAGAGCCAGCATGTCACAGACACTCACACGCGTTCCATGGGGACATCCCGGGAATCCCCAGAGTGCCAAACACCAGAGATGCCACACACACGCACAGGGGCTCCATGCACACATCCC